>JANVFU010000015.1:600000-1031325 GCA_027921405.1 Lentinula detonsa
GTATATTGCTGTCTGTTGCGGCTTAGAATGCTCTGATATCCAAGGGTATTCCTGTTCAAAGGCATCCCCTGCTTTCTCCGCTCCAAGTTTGGGGTAGAGCTGTTCCAGTGACGGAGCTTCTTCAAAAGTAACCTCGTACGCAAGCTCCGAATCAGAGGATAATGTTTCCTTTATCCCTCGCAGTAAATCGCGCAACGTCGTTCCAGTAATCAACAGTCGATGAGCGCCAGATAGCTTAAGCAAATTGAGTACTGCAGCGGGAGTGAGACGCGGCGAGATTAACAAAGGCTATCATGGGACCATCGGTTGAACAAATCGTCAACTGTCAAAAAGGTGTAGATTAAAATTACTGTTGATTCAAACTCACCACCAGCCCAGCTTGCATAATACCGGCAGCCACAGTTTGATAGACATGATTATCAAGGAGAGCAACTAAACCCACTACCGCTCTGTCTGGACCAGAACGATTAGGGCGAACAAGGTGCGCTGCACGATGAGCAGCGCGTACATATTCGAGAAAGGTGACTTTCGTCATCTGGGTCTCTTTCTCGCCTTCATGAGCGAAGACAAAAGCTGGGTGGGTTGGGTTGTTTTCGAGTTGGAAGCTGAGGAGCTCCGGAACAGTAATGAAGTTTGACCGGTTGGGTTTCACGACGGGAGACATGGGCGACAAGAATGAAGGAACAAATTCATCATCGATCCACTTTTATAGAAACTAACAAAAATCGAATAACGCGGCAGTATGTTCCTAATCTACCCCGGATAAGCCAAATAAGTGGACCGAAAAGCGTAAGCTGATGAGCTTCGAAAATTCAATGGATGCGAAACGGAAGCCGGACCTGAGAAGCAGCTGGCTCTGAAAAGAACCTCGAGACAGCTTGACCGAAGCCGAGATGACGAAGGTCAGGAGGGTGAATACACTCGGTAGATGTTAGTACTCACCGTTTATAAGGCAAATATCGGGTGCCCACGATGAGCTCCATGCCACCTGTAGCTTTGTTCTACGATATCCTATCACACACCGGGCTTCTGTTACAGACATTTAATATACACCGGCCATGCAGTTACAAAGGTTGTCAATTGTACGTGCAGTTTGTCGAAATGCTTCGGTCTAGCTTTGATACGTCTCCGGCTTGGAAGAGTCTCGTCCTGAAAGCTTTATGTTCATAGTCCCGTTTGCAGTCGGATCTGATACGCTTTGACACCGTGAAGTTTTTGGAGGAACGGGAGAGAAGAATAACGCTGGAGCGTTGACGTCGAGGAGCTGAGCTGAGCTACCCGATATCACTTGACTGGAGAATTCTTGAGAGTTAACGAAACCGCATTTGTAAGTTGCGATAAAATCATGATGCGGTTTTATGAAAGAGGAAGGAGTTGCACACTTTTAAAAGTTGGAGGAAAGAATAGAACGGGCGTCTAATGCGGGCGCTTATCAGTTAAAACTCTTTGAAAGTCGCGACTATCAACTATTTTTCAGCCTTCTCAAGGCTTTCCTCGACACGACCATCAGTTCGTTCTCATCTTTTCCTGAGCTTTCTTTGATTGATACCCAGTATGTACTCCTCCTCTAACTCCTCCAACTACACTCACAATCTATGACACTTGTTAGCTTTCAAATTACCCATGATCACTCTAAATTCCGACAATGTCCTCAACCCAACCGAACCAGAGGGTAATTTTTCGGCACTCATCCAGTCTTTTGCTATGATCATTGTCTCCGAAGTCGGCGATAAGACATTTCTCATTGCAGCCATTCTCGCCATGTCTAATCCTCGTCTAGTCGTTTTCGCTGGAGCCTTTGGTTCTCTAGTCGCCATGTCTATTTTATCCTCAGCCATGGGCCATATCCTTCCGACATTACTACCCCGACGCTGGACGCAGCTTGCAGCAGGGTTACTATTCTTAGTATTTGGAACAAAGATGTTTGTCGAAGGAAGACAGATGAAAGCTGGGAATGAGAAAATACAAGAAGAAATGAAGGAAGCCGAAGAAGAAATTGAGGAAGATGAAGCAAGGCATGAAGGGCTTCAGCCACCTGCTCTGGAAAATGGCGGTCATCTGGTACCGCTGGGTGTGATAGAAGGAGGACGTAGTCCGGTGTTCGCCTCCAAGGACTCTACACTCAGACCGAAATCAAAACCGAAACGCTCTTTCGTCGAAGGTGCACGGAATTTCTGTAGTTTCTTCCTTGGGCCTGTTTTCGTCAAGGCTTTTGCGTTGACGTTCCTCGGTGAATGGGGAGACCGCAGTCAAATCGCCACCATTGCATTGGGGGCTGCGCATGTACGTCTATTCTATTTTCTTCTCATCGCTTTATTCTCGCCTTCTCATCGCTTTCTTGGTTTTATCCGAACTTTGTCCTCCCCGCTCTATCTATACATAGAACGCGTACCTCGTCGCGCTCGGAACAATAATTGGTCATGGATGCTGTACCGCCGCAGCCGTTGTTGGTGGCAAATACGTGTCTACCAAGATATCTGCAAAACATAGTACGTCTTTCTTTGCCAACTTTTTCTTCCCACTATTGTATGGCATACCATATACATCATTAAACTTGCAGTTTCAAGCCCAACAGCTGACTGATCATCTGTTGCACAGTTACCCTCGGAGGCGCAGTCCTTTTTTTATTATTCGGAGTCTTATATTTGTACCAAGTATTCATGGACACCACTGCGGATGATGTATCGATACCTATTATTAATCACCCTGAGGATACCTAGGCCGTCGGGTCATCTCTATCGCCTGGTTTTTCCGTGTTCACACATCTTCATACATATCGTTCACCCAGAGAGGAACTACATACACATTCTTAATGAATAGAATTACAGTAATCAAATCACTGTTGATAGTTTATGTCTAAGATAGTGTAAATCCTGCGACTGGAATTAGTTTGTACAAAACGGTGCACGAATCAGACGATTGAATTTCAGCTGTATTCCGAGGAAGTTTACCGACTCGGACTCGGAATTGAGTTTCAGTTGTTGGCTCTGCGGCTTCTGCCCATGTTACTGGTGTTTGGATGTAATATCCATTGGATAAATGGAAATATTACAAGCATAAGGTTAGGTACAACTGAGAAGAAAGTTTAGAAATATGGAGTTCAAGAAATTGTTAAGATCGTGCAAGACCTTCGGGCGAAATATTGATCAAACGAATTCCGAAGTGACTTGACAACCTCCGAGCAGGATTGAACTTTGGCAAAGCTATTGGCAACACCTCTATACACCGCAATGTCCAACAAAGTAACGAGCAAAGCTCATTGACGAAGTGAATAGAGAGATAGTAGTTTAGCTTAGAAGGGGGTGTTTGGAGTCAATCTAAGTCGATTTCAAAACCAAAGTCTACCATACTTGATGCTACCTATTTATACTAATTCGCTATCTCGTATGTCAGACGTGTAGATAAGAAATGACAATAGGATCAGAAAAGACAATAGAATAAAAGGGGATGTAAAAGACAATAAGAGAATAAGAGAAACAAAACAAAGAGGATAGAAGATAATGAACAAGTGAACAAATGAACAAGCGAACATATCAGTAATGCGACGCAAAGTCAGCGAAGGGAGCGAAGGATAAGAGAGCAAAGTGCTAAGTAACGAAGAGAGCAAAGTGCTAAGTAACGAAGAGAGTAAATGTGAAATTGCGAAGAGAAAACTTAGCAATGTGATATTGATGACTAATGTGTGTATTGTGGAACCATTATCGCATGAATACAACAGAAATGAAGGAAAGGTTAGGAGATGATAGAAGGTTATTCTGGATTTTTCAGATATTTTATCTACTAGTCAGTATCTGCATCTGGTGCAATATTGCCCAAAGAACATTTTATCCAGTCCTTTCCATGTGGAAAGTTGAGCAGGTTCAGGGTGCAGCTACTATTTGAAGAAATAACAAGCTGTGCAGGTGGTAACAGAAGAGTTCGACGGTATTTTGGTGGTACCCAAATGATGGCAACCAAAGAATGTGGGTCACAGTACCAGCCATGCAACCAGCCATCATCATCAATATAACAGGAACGAAAGGGGAAGTCTTGGCTGACAAGAGAAGGATGATGGCTGTAACAGTGTTTAATTGATCTGTAACTGCTAGATGGAGATTTGGCATGACAATCAGTGGATGATTTATGGAAAGACTGAGATGCTATCTCCTGAGTATGAGAGATCTGATCTTGTGTTATACATACAGTTCCTTGAATGGCTGAAGGAGAAGCAACTGAGGTGACTCCATTTGAATGGCTTTGCAAAAGATCACCAATTGCTTCTCCTGTGTCTGCATTCCAGATCCGGATTGAATTGTCATAAGATCCAGATACAATTCTCTTGCCATTTGGAGAAAAAGCAACTGAGGAGACAAACCCAGAATGTCCCTGCAAAAGGTCACCAATTGGTTCTCCTGTGTCTGCATTCCAGATTCTGATCGACTCATCCCAGGATCCAGATACAACTCTCTTGCCATCTGGAGAAAAAGCAACTGACATGATAGAATTGGAATGTCCCTGTAAAGGATCACCAATTGCTTCCCCTGTATCTGCATTCCATATTCTGATTGAACGGTCCCAAGATCCAGATACAATTCTCTTGCCATCTGGAGAAAACACAACTGAGGTGACAAAACCAGAATGTCCCTGCAAAGGATCACCAGTTGCTTCTCCTGTGTTTGCATCCCAGATCCTGATTGAATTGTCATAAGATCCAGATACAATTCTCTTGCCATTTGGAGAAAAAGCAACTGAGGTGACTGGATTGGAATGTCCCTGCAAAGGATTACCAATTGCTTCTCCAGTGTCTGCATTCCAGATTCTGACTGACTGGTCAGCAGATCCAGATACAACCCTCTTGCCATCTGGAGAAAAAGCAACTGAGGTGACAGAATTGGAATGACCTTGCAAAGGATCACTAATTGCTTCTCCAGTGTCTGCATTCCAGATTCTGATTGACTTGTCAGCAGATCCAGATACAACTCTTTTGCCATCTGGAGAAAAAGCAACTGAGGTGACAGAATTGGAATGTCCCTGCAAAGGATCACTAATTGCTTCTCCAGTGTCTGCATTCCAGATTCTGACTGACTGGTCAGCAGATCCAGATACAACCCTCTTGCCATCTGGAGAAAAAGCAACTGAGGTGACAAAATGGGAATGTCCCTGCAAAGGATCACCAATTGCTTCTCCTGTGTCTGCATTCCAGATTCTGGTTGAACTGTCATAAGATCCAGATACAATTCTCCTGCCATCTGGAGAAAAAGCAACTTCAGCTATGTGAGATGTATGGCCCCTCAGTATAACTTGTTGATCTGGCCAATCATTTATTTGACTAGAGAAAGCTGCCTGGTGCTGTGCATTGCAACATCTTTCAAACACTGTGTGTAGTTTGGAATTTTCTGGAACAAATGGCATCCCTGACAAGTAAAGATGAGGAGTTGATGTTATGATTGCTTTTCCAAAAACCTGTATGAAAACAAGTATGTCTGTCATACAGGTTTTCAATTCATTGTATTCCATCCTGCCCTGTAATATGCTCAATAAACAAATACAGTTATTTCAGTAAAGTAAAGTAAGTACCTGTAAATTGTTAAGAAAGCTTATTGTGTGTGTTGCCGCTCTTGATGCAATATGTATCTTTTTTTTCAAGCCAAGAACTTCCATCCAGTACAGTGAATAGCCAAAAAAGAACTTCTCCAAGTCTTGAACCCATAAATCACTTGGCTCCATATTCTGGAGATGTAGATCCCACCAACAGCATGCATAAATTATCTCTGGTGTGAGTGTATTTGATAACTTTGTTTCCAAATCTTCAATCTCAGAGTTCATGATATATGAACTTTCTAGATTGCCCATATTGAAATGCAAATTCTTGAACATCACATGAAATAATCCTTTTGCCAACAATTCATGTCCTTGTCCTAAGTCTATCTTGAACCGTTTGCTCCGCTTCTCATCCAATAGGAAATCCAAGACTGATGTGTGTACTGGCCATACCTGTACACTGTCTGACTTTGATATTCCAGTAAACAGAGATCCCAGGAATGACAATACACCGCTGACAGTATCCTCATCATCCTCAGTTTGCAGTCTCTGTAAGGTAGCCTGAGACAGAGGTTCAAAAGCTGCTAAAACTTGTGACATGATTGATCTATATCCTGTCATGACATCTTCATCATGGACATCCAAGGCATCATTGAGGATGAATCCATAAAGTTCATCAAGTGCATCCAGGTCATTTGCACTTGAGGGGTTCAAACCCATGAAGCGCTCAAAGCGCTTTGAGATTGAGATCCCTCCTCTTCCCTGGCCAATAAGAGATGTACAGACAATAGCTGCCCATTGAAAAGATCCTCCAGATCTTTCTGCAAGTATTTTGCATTCATGTTCCTTTAGTTTTCCTGAAACTCCATCTTTCATCATCCTGGAACAGACATATTGATTGATATCATCATTTGTGTCCTGAATATCACTCATATATTGGACTTGGATTGGGTGGGTATCCAACACTTCTTTGCTCTGAAGGTGTCCTATAACATCACTTTCTGGACATGATGTTATAAATACATGGAAACCTTCAGGTAACTCATGCAGCCTGTCAAATAACAGAGAGAGCAGCTGCACTCTTGGGCCATCTTCTCTCTTCCCTGATTCATCCAGTGCATCAATTATGATGAGCACTTGTTGACCTGAATGGGCCATCACTTGAGCAGGATCAACAATTAGAGCTGTCCATAACTCTAGAATGTTGGTGCTCTCCAATATATTTGGATTGGCCTGAATTATGGCCAGCAGTTTAATTGCAATTTTAGGAAACTTGATGCCAAGCCTATATGCAATAGTGCACAATGCATTGCTTGGAGTCCTAGCTGCTGCAAATGTGCGATCAAAGCAGAAAAATGCACCCAGCTGATGCTCAAACTTTGAACCAATGGTGTGGCTGATGGTGGATTTCCCTGTTCCAGCCTCTCCACAAAGTAAAAGGGCCTGAGAACCATTTGTGGCCCTAATCCATTGAGAAATCTCCTCAATGATGGCTGTCCTGGTTCCCTCTAAGCAGACCTTGCTTTTATCAAGCCAAGTACCATGTACTGGTTTCAGCTTTTGTTCAAGTTTTTTTTGAACATCTTCTACATGTTACGGGTGCATCAGCCACAAAGACCCAAATTCAAATTGGATAAAGACTGAATGTTACCTGGAGGAGATTCATTATAGTTGCTGAACTTGAGATCATTCATCACAAAATCATGAGCTTCTCTGAAATATCTGTATGTCACACATTAAAAGAATATCAAAATCATTTTAGTGAACTAAGCTCACTCAGTCGCCATTGCTTGGAGCAGTTGTTCAGATGTGATGGAAGAAAGTATGAAAGGGCAGCGACAGCTGTCATGCTTCCAAAAGTCCCTTTTTATAGAGGTTCAGGCAATGACCTCATGACAACATTCTACGTGCTGTTCAACAGTTGTATGACTGATTATCATGTTGGAACCTCAAGGTTTGTGATGCATAATGATCCGGCGATCCGGAATGAATGCAGAGCATGTCACAGGCCAAGTGTTGTTTCGTGCAGGTGAACTTACTTGAAAGGGCCACTTGCAGCGATAGATCGTTGTGTCTCTCGGCCGGACATTGTTCACAAGTATGTTCTTGAAACAATCACAGTTTAGACCCTGAACAAGCAATGTATGTTTTTAATTTTACTGTCAAGAGCAATCTGGGACGAGAGGGAGAAAGGTAGAGCGGTAGAGAGCAAGAGGACGATAAGGCAAGACGGGAGAGAGATGAGAGTGAGGGGAAGGGGAAGGGGAGAGTGGGAGTGTAGCGAAGTGGAAATACAAAGATGTACAAAGCAAAATCCTTGAACTGGTCCGCCTCCTCCTGATCATTCTTCTTCGTTCCATTCATTCGAGCTTGATTTGACCAAATTCAAGAAGCCTACTTATTTCCGAACCTCAACAACGGCGCTAGCCCACTGAGCGTACATGCTTTCTAGAGAAACTCATGCTATATCAAAAAATCGTCAGAATCAGAAACAAACACGATGCACAAGAAGATGATAGAAAAGAATCACCTCTAACATTTCACTCGCCCACATCCACACACTAATAGACCGCCAAGAAACTCTTCAGTTCCCGGAATAAGAACTCAGGTTTTTTCAACGTCGGTGTACCATTCATCACAATCAAATATAGAGCCTGAAAGAGAAAAAACGACAGAGATCGTTAACTCTGAAAGTCCCACTTGTGCCCTTCCCAAACTTACCTTCAGCGCGGCTCCTCATTGAAAAACAGCTGATCATCTCGATTATCATGATTCCCAGACTCCTAACGTCCGTTGTCACCCTGTACCCCGTCTACTTCACAACCTCCGGGGCCATACAATACGGCGTGCCCACCATCGCTACGTAGCGCACTTATTTTTCTGGTCCGTGAGCTTGGAGAAGAATCCGAAACCATCTATTTGGACACGCGGCGGTGGGTCGAAGAGGACGTTGTCGGATTTGATGCAAATCAATCTCTTTGATCACCGCTTTCTTGCCAGTGGCGAGGGTCTTGGCAACGAAACGTGTCCGGAGGTGCTGTATGAGTGGTAAGAAAGTAAGTGAAAGTCAACACTGAATCATAAATGCTGAACACCAAAAAGCAACTCACCCTTGTCGAACCTTCATGATCTTCGAATACGACATCTTCTGATCTTCAGCGATAACCACACTCCTCAGCTTCTCCATGATCTCAACCTCCGACATCGTGCGTATGTGATTTCCTTCTCCACCTTACCTGCCGCAACACTTACTGCATTCGGTTTTTGCTCCAGAGCAGTAGCGGCGGCTGCTATATCCGCTGAGTTGGGAGTTTTAAAAAATGGAGAGGAAGAGAGAAGTTCCTCAAGAACTTTTTCGTCCTCACTAGATTTGAAACGATATTGGCAGCACACGCGGCAGCTAATGAGAGAGGTATCGTTGGAATAGTCGATGCAGTGCCTAGCGTTGAATGAGGCTAGAGTTCAAGCCATCCACTGTGACCGGATCACCACTTCCTATTTCCTCCATCTCTCTGTGTAAAGCTCAGGGGCATTGAGGACAGCCTGAGGGTCTTTGAGATTCGTGCTCTTTGTCGAAAGGATCAGAGAGTGAGTATCGTTAGCTGGAGCGCTTAGATGTACGATTTGGATTTGTCATTATTTATCGTTTGGCCATGTAATAATTTGTTGTGTGTATTCAACGCTCTATATGGAAAGTTGAACTACCTGAGTCTAGCTGTCAACACTGACCAGAAACAAGGAACGAAACTAATTCAAGTGAATGAGAAGAAACACGAGCACCCAAATTTACCATGTTGACCTCACTGCGCCCTTTCAACTCATATCAGACAGATACACTACGGCGCAGACAAGTTTTCGGTACATAGTACCGGGGCTGAGCTCTGATTGAGTGGAGAGCGCCCTGATTTGAGAACTATAAAGTCGTATTTCGGGGAACGTGTTGAAGGATAGGAAATGATACATATCTTGGTGTGGCGCACGACGGCACATACGACGGTAACGACGATACATACCTTATCCGTGATCGGTCTCGATATCGGAACCCCCTCTCCTTATCTCAAATATCCCCCTTATAAGTAGTCAGATAGGCTATCCTTCACCCTCAGCCGTTCACTTGTACGTCTGAGGGTGAGTACCTGCTATGATTATTTACCTATTATGAATACTTACTCTACCTGTAGTGATACCTAACATACTACGTCGTCTACAGGTAATAATGAGCCGTTCACTTGTACGTCTGAGGTGATACCTAACATACTACGTCGTCTACAGATTCGCAGTCAGATAGACGAACATCGCAGTAACTTATTCGGACGGTCACGAACCTAAGGCCAACAAATCCATTTCTTTTGATGAACATGTCATCCAATCCTCTTAGTTCTGTACCAACTTTCCCCGAAGAACGTCGCTTGAAGGATGCTGATAATTGGCATGTATTCAAGTCGCATGTTATCAACATTATTCGGTCGAAAACCTTACAAGCGTACCTTGATGGAAATGTCCCTCAACCCATGGCATTGACAAACATCCTCACCACTACCACCGCTACCCCATATTCTTCATCGACTCCATCTTACGACGAGTGGCTTCAACGGGAAGGATGGGTGGCCGGCGTCTTGTATCAAAATGTCGTCGACCCTGATGCCCATGGAATAAAACCCGACCAGGCTGCTGCTGCAATGTGGAGTGACTTGAAGGCCAAATTTGATGTCTCTAGTCAAATCTACCGAGATGTCGCAATGAAAAAGCTGGAGAGTTTGAAGATGGAAGATGACGGAAACTTTCCCGACCATCTCAACAAGCTGTCCAAGCTTCGAGTCGCAGCGAACGCTGTTGGATGTCTTGTGGATGATACGAAAATGATCTCTGTCGTCCTATCGTCGCTCCCTCAATCCTGGATCTTTCTTGTGCAGATTCATCAGGGTAAAACAGGGTTATCCGATGTTACTAGTGCACTCACCGAATACTGGGTCTACATCAATCGCGATAAGAACGTTGATGGAAATGTTGATTCCACTGCTCTGTCAACAACTATTTCATCTCGTGGATCCAGGAACACTAACATCATTTGCGATAATTGCAAACGCCGCGGTCACACTAGAGAAAGGTGTTGGGCTCGAGGTGGTGGACAAGAAGGAAAGGGACCAACCTGGTATCGTGCCCCTAAAGGGATGGATGTGCCCGTTTCCACGACCACCTCCCCTCATCCCGTTGCCGCTGCCATCAATACGTACTCCCCGCTCGAAACATTCGCTCTCGGTGAAATCAGCGGTGAAGGTGCGTGGTCAGTCTCTCACTGGAATCCTCCATCCATTGAATTACCGTCTAGACTTGGATTGCCTGAACCAAGTATTAGACTGGTAGAGGATCCTGTGATGTTAGACATGACCTATGCACTAGCCACCGTCTGTAACGTCGATAAACCCGATTCCAACACAATTACATCATATACTGTTCCACCTACTTTTCTTGATAGTGGTGCAAACATCACTTGTGTAAAGGAACGGGAACGATTTGTTACTTACCGCCCGAGATTGCTCGCTGGTGATACCGCAGATAGCCAGTTCCATGCCGAAGGTGAAGGTGTTGCCAAGTTCGATGTCCGCACTGCAGGAGGTGCAATCCATCGTGTGCTTATCCCGGCTGTACACACCCCTTCGTTTCACATGAATCTAATTTCTTTACCGGCGTTAGATGCAAAGGGATATTCAGGTACATGGGGCGACAGCAGACTCACAGTACGGAGTCCGGGAAAAGACACAGTTGTCATCGATGGACAACTCTCACGCACTATCGGTTCGCGTCGACTATACCAAGTAGATGTTGTGGATCGTCCTATTGCTGGTGTCGTCGGAGCGAGATCGCAGAACAAACCAACTAACTTGGAAGGGTGGCACGGAAGGTTCGGTCACAGTGATGTTAGAACGATTGCCAGGATGGCGGATAGGAATTTAGTTGATGGTCTGGTGATTACAGATCGAACCTTGTCAGGCCTGTGCGAGGATTGCATCTTTGGTAAAATTATACGTCGACCATTTGATGAGGATGTTATCCCAGAGTCGGAGGCGCTGGAACGAGTAAGTCTAGACCTGTGGGGGAGAGCTCGAACTCGCAGTAGGGGAGGCGCAGTCTACTTGATGCTATGCGCGGATGGAGGAACATCAGTAAAAATCCCATATTTCTTACAAAACAAGGAAGCACGCACCACTCTCGCCACCCTTATCGAATTTCGCACAATGGCTGAGCGACAGACCGGTCGCAGACTCAAACGAATTCGTGTTGACATGGGCAGGGAGTTTGATAACGCGTTGATGCAGGGTTACTGTGCGAGTGAGGGCATTATCCTAGAGATTGTTCCGAAGAACTCGTCTGCTGCAAATGGGGTTGTGGAGAGAGGTAACCGGACTGTTATTGAAGGAGGCCGGACACAGATGTTGGATGCAGGTATGGGTCCTGAATGGTGGGCGGAATCAGTTAGTGCCCACTGCTATGTGCGAGGATTCATACCTTCCTCTCGTCATCCTGATGTGATCCCTTGGGCAAAATGGTTGAACATTTCACGCAAGTTGAATGTGTCGCATTTACGCAGATGGGGTTCTGAGGTTTGGGTGAAAGATTTAGATGGAATAGAGGGAAAGTTGGGACGACAGGCTTGGAAAGGTGTATTGGTGGGTTATCTGGACCGCCGTGGATACCGCGTCTATGACCCGAATAGAAGAAAAGTGTTTGCGGCGCGAGACGTTGTGATAGAAGAGGGAACAGGTCACCGGACACGTCCATCGAAGTTCGATGATGTGTTAACCGATGATGAACTCGACAGCAGTCCTATCTTCTGACCCTTTGAATACATCTTCTATACCTCCCCCAACTGCTCCTGAAGACATTAAAATTGTGCCTACTCCTGTCGCACCTGTTAGACCTCGAAGAGCCGCTGCGCCAACGCATTCTTTGAACGAAACAGCCCTATCACGTCAACAGATGGGCTACCAGTTATTGCCTCAGTCTTCTCGAGCGAATCCTCAGCGTGAACCCCCTGTCAACAATGGAGGTGACATTCCTGGTGCGGACGATGATTGGAACCTAGATGGACTCCACCCTACCGCCAACTGTGTAGACATTCATGATCCCGAAGCAGGTAATTTATATGATGTCGGCTTGCTTTATGCGATGGCGAGTAGTGTGAAGGGTGGTGACATTGTCATACCACGCTCGTTTGAGCAAGCTATGCGCGATTCTGAGTTTTGGTTCCCGGCGATGCAGGAGGAATATGAAAATTTGGTCAAGAGAGGTTGCTGGGAATTGGTGGACCCTCCAAAGGATCGCAACACTGTTAATGGAATGTGGGTCTTTGATGTTAAAGTGGATGGGGAGGGAAAAGTGATCAAGCCAAAAGCTCGTTACGTTGGCCGTGGAGATTCTCAAGTGCCTGGTCTCGATTTTGATAAAGGTTGGGCCATGGTTGCGAGAATGGAGTCTGTACGTATATCCTTTGCAGTTGCAGCTGTCAAAGGTCTCCATGTCCGTCAATTTGACTTTTCTTCGGCGTACTTGAATGGGGTAATGGACCGTGAACTCTACATGAGGCAACCGAGGGGTTTTGTCAAGCAAGGGGAGGAGCATAAAGTCTGTTTGATGAAACGCCCACTCTATGGTTTTGTTCAATCCGGCCACATTTGGTTCAAAACACTGGAGAAAGGCTACAGGGACCTTGGTTTCCACTCATCGAAAGCAGATCCTTGCGTTCGAGTACGTTCCACGGATTCAACCTACTCCCTAACAACCACTCATACGGACGATGTATTCAGTGCATCTTCATCGCGCGAGGAAGCTGACCGAGTTGTCAATGAATTCCGATCCATGTGGGATCTCAAGGAGGTTAATGATATCAATTTACTTCTAGGTCTGACTATCGAACATTTCGACAATGGTAATATTGGGATTAACCAATCTGTATACCTCGAAAAAGTTCTACGACATTTCAACCTATGGGATATTCCCCCTCTTGACACTCCACTCCCTCCTAATGTGCATGTACGTGCGCGTACCAAACCTCTTTCACCAGAAGAAGATCAATTTATGAGCGACAAACCGTATCGGCCGTTGCTTGGGTCAATGCTATGGGGTAGCTCTGGTACAAGACTGGACATATCTTATGCGTGCAGTGTTCTGGGGGAGGTACAGGCACTTCCAGGTCCTGAACACTGGGAGCTATTGGTGGGTGTATGTCGGTACGTGCGGTGGACTCTGGACTATGGGCTACTCTATAAGAAGCCTGAGCCTGAGGTTGAGAAGCCGGAGCCTGAGGTTGAAAAGCCGGAGCCTGAGGTTGAGAAGCCAGGAGAGGGATTGAAGCCTCAAGGGTATGTGGACGCAAATTGGGCCAGATGCGTTGACACTCGACGATCAACATCGGGATATGTTTTCTTTATGGGAGGCGCTCCTGTTTCTTGGTCATCGAAACGCCAACCTATTGTGGCGTTGTCGTCAACAGAAGCAGAATATATCGCTCTCGCCCGCGGCGCTCAGCAAGCAATGTGGATGAAGAGCTGGCTGGATGAGGTTGAACTTTCTCAATCTTTCCCGTTCGATCTATTCTGTGACAATCTTGGTGCAATAAGTCTCTCTGAGACCACCAAAGGTCATGGATTGTCGAAACACCTTCATATACGGTATCACTATATTCGGGATCATGTGTATGATGGTGAGTTGACTGTTACGCCAATATCGTCGCAAGATAATTTGGCAGATATCTTGACTAAACCGCTGCCAAAATCGACACATCAAAAGATTGTTTCTCGCTTGGGACTGAACTGGAGAAGTCGTGACGCCAGGGGGAGTGTTGAAGGATAGGAAATGATACATATCTTGGTGTGGCGCACGACGGCACATACGACGGTAACGACGATACATACCTTATCCGTGATCGGTCTCGATATCGGAACCCCCTCTCCTTATCTCAAATATCCCCCTTATAAGTAGTCAGATAGGCTATCCTTCACCCTCAGCCGTTCACTTGTACGTCTGAGGGTGAGTACCTGCTATGATTATTTACCTATTATGAATACTTACTCTACCTGTAGTGATACCTAACATACTACGTCGTCTACAGGTAATAATGAGCCGTTCACTTGTACGTCTGAGGTGATACCTAACATACTACGTCGTCTACAGAACGCACTATAGAATTCCTTCCCCGAACCTTCAATGCATTTGCCTTCCCTCTTTACCGTCAGTCTTACAGCAACCGTGACTCTTGCGAAAACACAACAGCAAGAGCAACAACCGCTTCTAGCACAGGAATCTGTCAAAACAGTTACCGCAAAGAATATTCTGACTCTTCAAATTGACTCCTTCATTGAACAAGTACTCTCGGATTGGAATTCGGCTGGAGGCGTTGGAATCGCCGTGGTACAAAGGAATGAAGATGGAAGTTGGAATGTCGAGAATAAAGGTTATGGAATTGCGAAAACTGACGGGAGCAAGGTTACAGGAGATACGCTGTTCGCTATTGGCTCGAATTCAAAGGTACCGCGACACATACATGGGGACTTTCGAATATTCTACCGAAATTTCTTTTCTCTATCCAGCTATTCGATGTTATAGCTACAGGTCTTTTGATCTCGAATGAAACTCTTTCTCCTCGAATCTCTTGGAACACTAAAATCTCTTCTATCATACCTGAATGGGAATTGTCAGATCCTATCGCGTCTTCGGGAAGTACAATCATCGACCTCATGAGCCACCGCACCGGGCTTCCTCGTCACGACATGGCCTATCATAATACTCAACCTGTCCAATCTCTGGTTCGTCCTTCCTGGTTTCCTCTAACGCTTCATATATCATATACCTAATTGCCTTCGACACAGATCTCAAAGATCAAATACCTCAAACCTTCCTCCGAATTCAGAGAGGTCTGGCAATACAACAACATCATGTACACCGTATTGTCGTATCTCCCTGACGTTCTGACGCATGTTCCTTTCACGCATTATGTCAAGAACCATCTATTCATCCCGCTCGGTCTCAACTCCACAACGTACTCGAGTGTTGTCGCGGAAGAAAGCGGGAACCTTGCTGATGGGTTTGGAAGAGACGGAGTGAACAAGTCGGAAAATCTACTTGGGGCAGGGACCCCGAGAGCCATGCCATTCTGGAATCCTTATGGAGGAGAAGACGGGAATAGTAAGCAGGTGAAGATGATTTCAGATGAAATGCGCGTCAAGACCGTTCTTTTCTGTAGTCATTTCTGGTGCGGGAGGTGTAATCTCTAGTGCAAGAGACGTTGTACGCATGGATTCCCTGATTTCGAGCCCAGTAAAGCCGTTAATTAGCTCTACAGGCGACATGGCTTCAAGTCCTTCTCCTACAAGGCAAAAATCCAATTACCGACGAACAGGTCATACCTTCCTCAGTCATTGAAAAAGTTGCTACTGGGGTGACTGTGCTTGCTCAGGCTAGCGTCTCGTTAGAAGCTTGTTTTTTTTTCAACTTTCGTGAATATTTCTTCTCATCTATTTGAGATAGTTCTTACCCCGAGTACGCACCTGTTAATTACGGCGGTGGACAAATGCGTTCTTCGTACCGTGGTTTCAGTACGTTTTCAATGATCTACTTCTATTCTTCAAATCACTCAACATATATACTCGATTTATTCCAGACTTCATCGAGGTTAGTTGTCATCCATCACTCATGTTGCTCGAAATACTCAACCTCAACTCGTCTGCTGTAGCACGGAGGTGGCACACCAGGTAAAACCTTTTCTCTGTGCCTGTGTCAAACCCGCGTCATTGACTCAAATGTCAACTATCCAGGTTTTCACACTCAGATAACTCGCTTTCCGTTCAACAACGTCGGCGTTGCTGTATTGACTAACGACGATGCGTATGGCTCTGTCATCATGGAAATCATCAAATGGCGCATTGTGGATGAGTTGTTCAGTTTGAGGCCCATAGATTGGAACTCGAGGTGAGTAAGTTCATCTACACAAAAGATTCTGTCGTATTCGGACTCTCGGAATTACACGAGTTAACTAAAAGTGCCTCTGTGATTTTACCGCGATGCTGACTGACCCTCGATTATGAATGTTACTTATCATCGGTCTATCAGGGCAAAGCAAAGAGTTACCGAAGCATACGAAAAGCGATCTCGGCAACTCATACCCCGACCGGACAACCCTACTTCACCATCTGTACCGTTCACCTCGTTAGCTGGGACTTATCAACATCCAGCCTATGGTACCCTTGAATTATGTGCTTTACCCTCGATTGCTTCCCTCAAGTGGACAAAATCCTCCGAGTCAACCCTCCCAACGGAATCTGCTTTCCCAATGACAGCAAGTTGCGAACGTCTCATAGACGAGATTCCCACCCGACTTCCTGGAACGGCAAACACATCTGATGCTGTACCAACGTTCTTTGCGTACATGGACAGTACATGGCTTTCGCATGTTCGTTTACAACATTTTGATGGAAATCTATTCAACGTTTCGGGATTCAAAAGTTTGGTCAGTGACCATTTTCTTCCTTAATGCTCCCTTTTACGCCCCATTTTGTCCTGTTTCCGAACTTTGCAGCTAATCTTGCTCGTGTTAGCCTATCATCGACACTTCAAAATCCGTTCAAACGAAGACGAAGGAAAAGCAGCAGTACTGGGTTCATGATGCCATGGATGGTGCTCCCAGTACTGTTGAGTTTGCTATCGGCCAGTTGGATGACATCCAAGGAGGAGTGACTGGTTTTGGAGTTACAGGAGGATTTTGGGGAGCCGGAGAGGGAGTGGAAGGACCTGAAGGAGAAACTGTACAACAGAGAGCAGAGGTCTGGTTTGATCGGGTCTGAATGTGTATTACCAAATTTCATTTTCTCCGTGATTTATATTCTGTGAAACGCGTTCTCAAGATCTTGGTCCCTGTTGTATACATACTAGTCAAGTATTGGAAATGAGTCTTTCTAACTCATGCAAAGCGTTTCCGGGGTGCAACTGTCCCTCAAAAAAATTGCTTCACATTGGTCATTGAGCTGAGACGGTTGCTGATGCATAAACTAGTACTGAGGCATGGTAAGTAGTCGGCGAAGTGCTTGTGTTCATAAATTGAAGTAAGGTACGTCTGTTGAGCTTATTCTGCGGGATAATTAATTATTAATGATATTTAATATGAAACTGGAAACTGGAACATTCCAAAAGTGGTAAAAGTTCTTCCTTTCACAGTTGTTGTCAACCTGTACCTGAATTTCGGTGCCTTTCTTGAAGTTTCAAGTGTCCGGACTCCGGACTAGTCCGGAACAATTTTCATAACAACGACAACAAGGAACACGCTTATTTATTTCCTGGAATTTTGCTGAAGGGTCAGAAAATTGTTGCGATGATCGAGACCCCAGCCCAGCTATAAAAGCTGGTCGCAACAGATCACAAAGTACCATTTTTTTCTACACTTCCATTCTGTTTTGCCACTCATCTGGGCCTCACACTCTTTCATTCATACGTTCCTTCGTACAATGAAATTAGTTTCATTCACCTTACTTACCATTGGCAGTGGTCTCGCTTTCGTCGAGGCCCAAGTGCAGGTCAGTCTTAACCTGGTTTGTTTTCTTCCCGTCGCTTACCCATTCATAAAAGACATACGGTCAATGTATGTCGTGTTATCCACTTCAACCACAGGTTTGCGCTAAACTGTCATGATCAAGGTGGCGGTTTGGAGTACAGTAAGTTCTTCAATATGTCCTTTCCCTGTCCTCTTTTCGAATTTCTGGATATCTTCAGCCGGAAGCACCAGTTGCGTGTCTGGGAGCACATGCATTTACCTGAATGATTGTGGGTGCTTTCATTGCAAGAAAATTATCGTTCACGCCGTCCTCAATTTTACTTGAAGACTACTATCAATGTATTCCCAGCTCGCAAGTCACTTCTACTTCGGTCACTTCAGCAGCGACTTCAGAAATATCTACAATTGTCGCTGTTGCGACTGCGACCTCTTCAAGTTCGACAACCGCGCTTCCGCTGTATGCACAATGTACGCACGATGAACCTCAGATATCGCTTCCTGTACTGATTACTCGTAATTACTAGGTGGTGGGCAAGATTGGTGTAAGTTTTACTTCTTTTCATACTCTAAACTGTCTGTAGTTGATGCTTCTCAACAGCCACCTCGACTACGTGTGTCTCGGGAGCCAGCTGCGTCTATCAAAATGATTGTAGGCATTATATTCTACTTAATGTGGATTTGCTGCAATACTTATAACTACCTCTAGATTACTCTCAATGCTTGCCAGTCACTGCTAGTTCGACATCTGTATCTTCAGTATCTGTCTCGAGCTCGAGCCTCAAGCCTGCTAGTTCCACAGCAACATCCATTGCTGCAGTCACGTCTTCCACATCAACATCCATTGCTATAGTCACGTCTTCCACAATCTCATCCAGCTCCACCGCAACGTCTTTGTCTGTAGCAATTTCTACCTCATCCGCAGCGGCAGCTGCATCTTCATCGGCGTCCTCCTCAAGCTCACTCAGTTTCCGTGGCGGAGTAAATACTGCTGGATACGATTTCTCCGTGGTAAGCATTGCTTCAAACAATTAAGTAGATTGATTTCATACATGATCTTTGTTTTCAGTATACAGACGGGTCATTCAGTGGAACCGGTACAACTCCACCACCATCTCAGTACGCTCATTTCGCCAACCAAGGTGCTAACGTCTTCCGTATTCGTGAGTATTTCCATTGATCGTGACCGTTGTATGAAATTGGCAAGACAATTATTTATGCAATCTTTATAGCGTTCGGTATGTCTAGTGATTCTGTACAGTGAAGCAATCAACGTCTAACGAGTCATCTATACAGCTTGGCAATTAATGACTCCTACCGTTGGCGGAACCATTGATAGCACCTTCTTTGCTGAGTACGACGCGACTGTACAAGCAGCTCTTGCTTCAGGCGACGATGTTTATGTTATTCTTGACCTTGTGAATATCCCTTTTTTATATTTCAATACACCTACTCACAACGCATATTAGCACAACTACGCACGGTGGAACGGGGCCGTTGTTGGCCAAGGTGGACCTACTAACGCTGAGTTCGCCAGTCTTTGGAGTCAGCTGGCAGCGAAATACGCTGATAATGAGCGCATCATTGTGCGTGTAGCCATTGAAATTGACACCCTTTCTCATTCTGACTTTATGCTTCAGTTTGGTCTCATGAATGAGCCTCACGACCGTATGTCTTCGATTGGTCATCGATAACATTGCTCAACGTTAACGTTCTTCTTGCAGTTTCGTCTCTGTCTGACTGGGCCGACTCCGTGCAGGCTGCCGTCACGGCTATTCGCGCAGCAGGTGCTACCTCTCAGTACATGCTTCTTCCTGGCTCGTCGTACTCTTCTGCTGGCACTTTGCCCACGGAAGCTGGACCGTACCTTTTAGATGTAACTGACCCCTCTGGTGGAACTGACAAACTGCTCTTTGACGGTAAATGATTTTTTTGGCATAGCGTTGGGGGCTCATTCAGTTCTAACGACAATGACATCTAGTCCATAAGTACCTTGACTCAGATGGAAGCGGTACAAGCACAGAATGCGTGACTGTACGTCACAATCACACTGTTGGCTCGTCCTGCTCTGATTCGCAATCCCCAGGATAATGTCGATATTCTCACTACCCTGGTAACTTGGTTACAAACCAACAACAGACAGGCTTTCCTTAGTGAAACAGGAGGAGGAAATACCGCATCATGCGAGAGCTAGTGAGTGTTCTGGTTAAAAAGCGCTTCTACGCATTGCTTCATCCAGTGACATCCACGTTCATAGTCTCAAAAGTGAATTGGCGTATGTAAAATCCAACTCCGGTTATATTGTTGGTTTCACAGCTTGGGCTGCCGGCGCCTTTGACACCACTTACGCCTTGACCATCACACCCAACTCTGACGGGAGTGACCAGCCTATCTGGACTGACGCCAGTAAGTACTGCAGCTTGTTTACGTTGCATTTCTCATCTCAAATATTTTTGAAGTTCTCCCCAACCTTCCTTGAAGCGCTGAATAAACGCACCTGGTCTCTTCTCTTTCAACACAATACCCCATCCCAACTTCAACCACGGATGCTGGAGACTCCATGGCCATTGAAGCGAGCTTTCCATGAGTCGACATCCTTCTGCTAGCAGTTCATCGCTTTATGCGAAAGTTTTTCATAATCATACTTGCAATGGCATCAAGTAACCGTTCATTACGATTTCTCATCCAAATCATACTATATTTCTGAAGCAGCATTCTGTACATCCTCTATAAAAACTCTATGATGAACAGTAAACATCTATTTTGATGCACAGCCTGAGTAAAGCGGGCTGTGTGTGAACTCAAGAAATTAGCAAGGCGATTGCAGTCAGAGCTCTGAAATTATTATAGTCTGAAATTGATCAACAGAAAATGGAGGGCGGACGCTTACGTTGACGAGAAGAACATGAATGTGTCTGTGCGATATATAAACGATCAGATAGATATGAATATCATCAGCAAAAACAAGCACGTACATTGCACAACCAGGAATGCCTTTGCACGAAAAGACGAAAGGGTCAGCATCCTTGAAGAAATGATAACCTTCATGAATTCGCTTGCCGTCAAGGTATCCATGCCACCTTCTGGAGCGTACAGGTTTGCCACGACTAATTGACTAACAATTGGTCAGACGCGAGATAAATCTGCGTTATACGATATGATTCACTTAACAGCGGTCGGCGTCCCGCTCAAGAAGATGGCCACGAATCTTTGCGCCAGATTCTCCTTCGGGATTAAACCTTTCGCAACAAATGCTTGTGTGAGGAAAATCCCTGGTATTCATTAGCCCTCGTGAACTTTTGGATGTTGTGGAACACGCGAGTAACTACTCACCGATAACAGGAACCAAAACCTCTTTTGACAGCATGACCAGTATCATCGCTGGTATCGGTAAAGTACTCAAACGTTTCGGAATGCTCATACGAGCAAAAGATGCTCCGAGGATGATGAGTGACAACGGAACACATAGTTCACCAATGAAGGTCGCTGCAAACAGTCAGACCATGTATGAGATCGCGACACGCATCAGTACAGACCAGTATCCATAATAAAATTCAATGGAGGACTACCATCTGGCCCAGTCCAATCCGGTCCTCCACTGGCTGTAGCGTCCGTAAACAGTGCCTTCAAGGGCTGGATCACCGAAACGGGGAGAGAGATTGCGAGAGCGATCGTCACTGGAGTGATAATAACCGATATGGATTTGAGGATCCTAACGAACCATGGAGGGAAGAAACGTTCCCATTTTGGGGTGTTATGTACCAGCGGTAAAGTAGTTTCTGAAGAATCATGTGAATGTATAAGGGATGCGGAATTTGATAGTAACTGTGGTTGGAAAGGAGCAGAAGCGGATAATCTGGACACTCTACGTGCCAGCTGAACATCTGGATCTATGCTTTCCTCTCGGTATGGATTAGCAGCGCCAGCTTCTAGCAAATCTGGGCAGGGGAAAACGTCCTGTTCACATTTTTTCTCGTCCAAGGAGTCAGATTTCTTCAAACTACTTTTATCTTTATTCACTATCAACCTCTTCATCCTCCCGAGAAATTCTGTGGGGTTTCGACCTTTACCGTCTTCGGTTTGAAAACGTAGGCGGAACAGTCGATAGACCAGCCCACCAATGGGCTTTTCGTTCCACCGAACACGTTTGTTTGCTTCCTCCCCTTGAGGGACATCAGGTAGGAAGTCCCATTGGAGAGACGCTGCGGCACCAAAGACCCAGAAGAAAATGTGGTAGACCATGATGAAAATCGAGACAAAGGAGACGCCAAGTTCAACGTCCGTGGTACCGTTGAACGGTGCATGCGCAGTAACAGATTGAACGACAGATGTCGCTATAGAATGAATAGCCATAGTCAGTATACAAACACCAAAGAGCTCGAATGAAAAGAATCACTAACGTAAGTTTCCCCAGTTACTCATTCCTGCACATATTATAATCCCTTGCCAAAAGTTTCTGGGGACAAAACATATTTCTCTGATTATTAAACCCGATACAAAACCCACAAGAATGTAGATCACAGCCAATAACATCAATGGGCCGATTGCTGAAATATTTGAGGGGGTAAAAGCTGGGACGATGTTGGAGAAAATTAGGCAAGGTAAGGCGACATTCATAGTCAGTTGGGATGAGCTACGGGATGCCGCAGGCGGAAAGAGACCCGTCCGAGCGACAATGAATCCAATAAAGATGGTAATGTAACTATGTGAAGAGAGAAAAGCTGGGTAAATGGCGAAATAGCGAATGAAACCGGGTACGCACGTCTTCAGGAGAGGCATTACTCCTTCATATATGAGAAAACTGGCCGAATTCATTGCGGTCATCTTGAGAATGGAAGTTCAAAGCAGTACTGGCAGTCACTGAGGAACACGCCTCCCGTCAGCCTAGCAGCGAGAGAAAAAAACCTGGGAACGAAGAGGAGAAAATGACTCCTGCAGGTTGGTTATCTATTCCAGAACATGTTTTCGGATTTTTCGGACCGCCGATAGAAAAGGCTTTCGCGTACTGAAGCAGGTGAGAGGCTCATTACATAGGATAAGATAAATCATGGATGATTGAGGCCGGGCTTAAGAATAAGTACAACCGCCCTGACATATCGCAGCGGCTGCTCTGCGTTTACTTTATGTTAGAAAAGCTTGAGCTAGAGCATCTGAGTTCCGAAGATTGATTAGAGCGTAAAGATTTTGATAAAAAGTCCCACCAGACTTGCTTCATACTGCGATTTTATTTTGAGAGAAAACGGATAAGCCAAGTGTGTGTTTGTCGCCTGGAGAACAATAAAGAGGAATATAAAAGCACTTTTGTTACGTACATTATTTGTCAACGTTATCTACCAGCCGGGCAGCCTTGAGGAAAACATGCACCTTGATTTTGTACATTCACCATCTATATTTCACTTTCTATCTTTATTCTTCTAATGATTCGCTCAAATTCTGATACCACCACTACTACTGCAAGTACAGGTTCACCAACTCCAGTCAGTCCTTTCTCTTCCGACTATTCCGTGCCATCGGAACCTACTTCAGACGGTGAGTGGTACAGTTCCCCATGGAGAACCAACTTATATGAGCTCACAATGGCATGCAGAAACTCCCGACCTTGGAGCATTCACCGCTGTTCTGCGTGCCTGGACAAACCTTCAGCCACCTCTAAGGACCGTCAACTCTACTCTGGTACAGCAGGCGAATACTTCAATCCCGTCTCGTTCTCTGGCCACTTCATCTTCTAGTGATCTTCGAGAAGACAAATCGACAGTATGGTCGCACCGGCCTATCGCAAACTATCTTTCCCTTTCTGATCCCGTAACCACCGATGCAGAATCTACGGACCGAGACCGCCCGCGTATGGTGCAGATTCAGGACGTAGACGACGAGCTGGACAATTTATATGACCACGACGATACCAACGATGATAATGATCATGATGAATCTGATGAACAGCTTCGCGTCCAAGATCTTGGTCTCCATGACCTGGAAGAACAACCCTCGCTTGGTTACCTTGATGAGGCACTCAAGTTCATCGCTGCAGAGCGGGAGCTATTAGCTGCGCAACGAGAAAGTGGTGTGGCAGCAAATCCTATTGACTCCCATCGGAAGCGCCGTCGGAAACGAAACAAAACGCCTCGTGCTCAATCAACCACGCGCACTCCAATTGTAACATCTCCTTCTATCTCTACCATTAGTGCATCGACCATACTAGCTGATGTCCGTGATGATACCGACGATGCGGATGCTCTTGGTGTATACGCAGACGATTCTTCTTCCTCTGTTGATCAGCAATCGAGTCCAAGTCTGACTAGAGCATCTTCTAAGAGTGCGGTGTTCAATTCTACTCCAGGAACTCCTTTGCGTAGAGCCCATGGACGTAGCCGGAAATTAGTTCACAGTCGATCTACCCCTCAACTTCGGTTGATTCGTCATGAGGAGGAGGATGATGAAGATGAAGACGAGTCCACTGACTCGGTCGCTGAAGATTCACTTCGCGTTCAGCAGCTGAAATTGTTAGGGAAGAAGCTTGATGCTCTTTTCCCGGAAGATAGAGAGTATCTTAAGAAGGTGCGATATCGAACGATGTCTCCTCCACCAGCTGCGTCTGGCCATCATCAAGCATCCGGCCCAGCGGGCTATTTTGATCCTGCGGATTCAGAGAATAACAGCAAAAATGTAGTATTAGGCGGGTTTGTGGACACTAGAGGTGAACCACCGAAGAAAACCGCGAAGAATGACGAGAGGCTGATCCATGTATTTGTTGATCAGTTCGTACATTTTCTCTGCTCTCAAGTGTACATTCTGTACTAACTATTTGTCTTAGCTCAAACATTCTAATTGGATTATTAAATTATCTCCGGCGATATCCTCGACAACACCCCCAGTACCGTGGCTCCTTCTATCCAAATTCTCCATCTCAATCATCATCATCCACTACTGGTTCTTTTGTATTACCTCTTCCCGGCTTATCGCCGCATCCATTTTCTTCTCCTTACCCTAAACCTCCGAAACATTTATCTCATTCTGCTCTATCCCTTATTCTTGAGCGTGGGCGGCCCATCACCCGTAGGATCTTGGTGACATCCTCGCCACTCTACCAACCTATGGATGGTGCCGAAAGCTTGGGATTTGAAGTGAGAATTTTTGCCCGTGTCCCTGACATGGGGGATGGGATGGATCGGGAGAAGAGCAACAATCTTGGAAATAGCAAGCATAAGAAAAGCCGGAGCAACGACTCCACCGGAGCACCAGGGAACTTGAGCTCTCCTGTAGGAAACTCATCATCGTCTCAAAGTCAAAGGCGCAGAGCTGGAAGCATGAATAACAACAATAACAGCATTGATTATAATCACGAAAACAATACAAGCTCTTTCCTGAGAGCTGGACGGAAGAATGTCCATAGTCGGAAGATATCCGGCAATAGCTCGACCGAAAGCGAGCAGAACGGTAGAATAGGAGGGTTGTCGCCGGGTTTTTTGCGAAACTCTGCTCATCTTTACTCGCAATCACTCCCTACATCTCATACATCCACTCCCCCGCCCTTCACAACTCATAACTCCACCTCCTCTCTCGATCCTGCTGCGGTCATCACACCCAGCCCAGCCCAACAGCAGCGCATTCGCTATCGCGAACAAGGTGTGGACGAGCTTCTTCAGCTCAAACTCCACCAAGTGCTCGCTTCTATCGACGGCCCTCCACCTAAAGGTAGCACTATAATTCTCGCTACCGGAGATGGCAATGTCGGACAATTCAATGAAGATGGCTTCCTAGGCGGAGTCAGAACGGCACTCAAGAGAGGATGGAAAGTGGAGTTGTACGCGTGGGAGGGAGGTTTGAGCCGCGCGTGGAAGAGGGAGTTTGGAGAAGGAAGTGAGTGGGCGAGCACGAGGAAAGGCAATAAGAAGTCTAATGGAAAGACTTCTGCGGCAGACGATGATGGGCCGAAGTTCAGGGTGATTGGAATTGAGCAGTTTGGGAGTGAGTTGGTAGAGATTTATTACTGAACACACTCTAGTGAGCTGGAGTGATGCAATGTCGAAGAAAACAATGTATTGATTAAACTTTTGTGAATGGCATATATAGCTCTTAAGTTTGAAAACTGTGTTGTGCAAGCTTCAAAGGGGGGAGATTCTAGGTTATGGTTCGGTTGAAAATTGGGCCCAGTTCTCAAAGTTCGACTCATAAACGTGAGAGTTGGGTCAAAATTGGTGAAAAAAAAAACCTCGATGCTGAGGCATGCCTCCTGCCATTTCACCACAAGAATTCTCCTCAAGCCCTCGTCGTTAACAAAACTCTTTCTCTATGCAGAAAGGGTCTATAATATCTCGTCGTTTAACTGCTTGATTGAACTGAAAAAAAAAATTATTTGACGAAACCAGTGAAAACCGAGGCCTGATTGCGTATTCGTTATACAAAAAAAAAATTTCATGCACACGACATCATCTCTATCATCTACCTCCACGTTTGGTGAACTTGAAGGAACCCTGACCTCTCGTGTTTACACAAAAGCGACGACCCTCATGTCAATTATTCGTCAAAAGACGCACGGAAAATGCCTCCTCTCCCTTGATGATAATCTAAACGAAATCCCCATAGAAAAAGAAATGTCAATGTCTACTGTGCATGCCCATGATGCTCATGGGCCACCAAACTAGGATTCTGATAAGGTCTCGAGGCCCAGTACTAGTGGCACTCCGCTGAACGCTAGGTTTCGGGCTTCCAGTACCATCGACACATCCCCTTCTGCTTCCATTTCACTTCTCCCAATTTTCACCACAAGTCTCACCTCTGTTCATCTTCACCTCCTCCACCCAATGATCCTGTGGACTCTTTTGTCCATGGTCTGTTTCTCATGGCAAGGCCAGATAAAAGATGCTACAAAAGCGTACAACATGACATCCTGTCTATTGCAGAAGCGTTAGCAAGCCCAAGCAACAATTTAGCCAAAGAGGGTCTCACATACATGGGCCTTGGCGGACCTTCACGGAGAGTTTATCCCTGCTGGTCTTGATCTCAGCTCAACCTGTTGAAACAGCATTGAATGATGAAAGTAACATCCTTACTGGCATAGAAACTCGCTTTGTCCAAGCCATTACCAACTTCAACGCCGCGACTGGAGATAACAATAAGTGTCTTGAACATTTGGAAAAAGTAATAGACAGACATTGCCTCAAGTTGTTGACTGAGCTGTCCAGGACCTTGGTGTGCAGATCCATTTTCTGATTAAACGGGCCACCCTTTATTCTTAAAAGCTGTCTTCTCGATATATTAAACTCTCTAATCCTTGAATTGCTCACTAAATTTTGTGATACTCAATCTTCTGCTTGATTACCAAAACAGCTTTTGGAAGGAGTATGGCACAAACAATAACGGGCCATCTATATTATGCTGTGCGCAATTGAGCATGGCCAAAGCAAGCAAGAAAACACTTCACGCTGTATTCATTGATCTAATACTATAGTGTAACCAAGAAAATACATGTTCAAACCTCAGACCAAACGCACTTCTACTGCCCTTCCATCCGTTGTTTTATACACCGACTTTTCTTACAATTTCGTGGACGTGTTTCCTGTGCCTCTACCAAAGAATCCCCATGAGATTTGCTTCGCCAAACTAATCCTGATCCCCAACTCTTCCGCAAAAGCCCAAACCAGGCCAGGATTCTTCTGAAAGTGTCTTCCAACTAGGCAAGCGTCAGCTACGCCATCCTGCATGTATTTCTCTGCCTGAACACCCGAGGTGATTCCACCGACGGTTCCGACGAAGATTTTACCATGTTTCCCGTTCTCTTTGAGAGACCGAGAAATCTCTGCAGCGTATTCCTGCTGGGCATGGGGATTGCTGAAATCTTGCTTGGAGTGATTACCAGCGGAGGAAACGTCGATGAAGTCAACGCCATGTTCGGCGATGATGGAGACGAACTTGATGGTATCCTGGTTGGTCCAACTAGGCTCATCAAGATGTTCGATACGGTCTGATGCAGAGACCCTAGTATGAGCAGAAAATTTGAGACATAGATTATAGTGCACAAGCAGGTATCTTTTCTCACCTCAGGAAAAGAGGCATCCCGTCAGGAATGACAGCTCTGATGGCGTCAATGATTTCCAACGTCAGCCTAATCCTATTCTCGAAGCTACCTCCATACTCGTCCGTACGGTGATTTGACGCAGGGCTGATGAAAGACATTAAGAGATAACCATGCGCGTTGTGAATTTCGATGACATCGAATCCAGCGGCGACAGCACGTTTGGCAGAGTCAGCCCATGCCTTGACTATGCGTTGGATATCCTCTTTGGTTAGCTCCTCCGGTGTTTGGTTGACTTCAGAAAACGGGATAGCGGAAGGACCAAGTGGTTGCCAGCCTCCAGCGACAGGAGTGGCGTTGGCATTAAGATGTAAGAAAGGTGCGACAGTAGACGCTTTACGACCAGCGTGTGCAAGCTAGAAAGATTGCGATTACGGATAAGATTACTACGACCGAAGTTGGAAACACACCTGAATTCCGATCTTTTGGTTTTGTGAATGAGCAAAATCTACTACTTCCTTTAAACCTTTAATGTGTGCGTCGTCCCATATACCGTTGTCTTCTGGAGTAATTCTTCCTTCTGGAAGAACAGCGGTCGCCTCAATAAAAGATAACCCTGGTCCGCGAGAAATAATTCCTCCAACTACAACCAAAGATCTAAGCATCGCACTTATTAGTAGAGATTCGGAATGCCTACGGTGGGCCATATGCCAAAACGTGAAAAACCCTTTGTCAGAGCTGTACTGACAAAGTGGCGACAACTGTTGGTTAAGAACATGAGCTGATTGAAAAAACTTCGAAGAAGTAGAAGTGACTGACGAAAATTCTATTGTGAAAAGTTAAATTCCTAATCTTGAGTGGCGTAAAAAGCTTAGGTATTGGTTTTCCATCTGGCTGGGGATCTAATGCTGTCCCACTGGCAGGATCTTGCAGCGGTGTATAGAAAGGCGAAGCGGGAGCGGCCTTGTTGATATAGTGCGTCGTAGTGGGAGCCATGTGAGGAAGAACGGAAAAGACTATCCTTTAAATACTTACAGGATATAAGATAACCTGCCTCTTACCAATCTTTGTTTGTAATTAAACTGACCGCAGTGGGAGAAAGAACTCGGATGAGGTCAGCGTGAATGGAAAATGTATTTCCTAATTGAGCGTATCCTAATCGATTTTATTTTTACTTCCTTCCCTCATGCCTTCCTCTTTTTCCTCTATACCCCTTGACAATATCGACGAACTCAACGAACTTTGGGAATCTGATAAGCGATTGCCGACTCTGTCATCGCGCCGTGAATGGGCTACTGCCAGAAACCTACCTCCTACAATTGTCAACGCATGGTGGTGGACTAAACGGAGAAATGCCCGCGACCGCGGACTCCCTCTAGCTTGCGAAAACTATCATTTACCTGTCGGAAATCCTCCGGAGACTGCTCTCATCAAAGTAGAACCTGTCGACGAAGACGAAGACTTGACTGCTATGAATCCATCCCGATCTTCCTCGCCGATAAATGATACTCTATCTGATTACTCAGATCCATCATTCGACCTGCTCTCATCTGACAGGTCTCGCCACTCATCTCCCCGCACATCGCTCCCGCCATCGTCGGACCAAGGCAACTCACAAAACTTGGATATATGCGGTGATGCTGAAAAAGAAAACTATGTTAATCAAGACTATCCTTCCAGTAATCTACGCCTCGCACCGTACATTTTTCAGAGTCATCAAAAGCCCTCTGCTTCCATTCTTGAAGGCCCAGCCGAAGATGATGAAGTTATAGTTGTCGGATCTTCAGCTTCTAGTGCGCGGCCGTCTTTGGCATTTCATTTTGTACTGACAAGACGGGTTTTTGTGCCTTTGTAGTTCTGCGGCCGATCCAAACATGGCAGACCCAGCTATTGTCTGAATCAAGCTCATTTCCTCAAGCCTTCAAACCAGTCCATCCTTCATGCTATTCCTTACTCTCTCTAGACGGGAAGACTTTTACACCGAATGGATTCTATCTGGGACGAACGACTGAACTAGAAGAACTTGATATTCACCTTGTCAAAGCATCCACTAAGCCCTATGAGTTCCCTCTTCTTTCCAAGTTATCAGATTCGTCCTATCTCCCTCCCCTTACTGGTGCAGAATCCGAGTGCATCGAGCTTGAGGATCCTTACGTCCTCCTTTCGCACTGACGCAGAGATGGTACAGGAGACCCGTTGATTTGACCAATACGATGCAATCATCAATAAGGACCTTGGGCTAGACACAGACACAATAACGCGCTTTTTCGAAGCATTTGAGGTTACCGTGGAGGGGTGGCTGATGCGAAAGGAGTTATACTTGCCATGAATACAAGCTGCTTTTGGGCGATGCTTTGCTTTGCTTTGTTATCAATTGGAATCTGTTGGATGCTGCGATGTCGTTCCTCGTAGTAGTATGTACGTACAACCCTTAAATGTTTGGGTAGCATAAAAATCGTACATGAAAAGTCACAACCCTGATCTTATCCAACCGCGGACCCAAAGTTCAGCATCACAAAAAGCAAGTGGAGATAAAACAGCCATCTTTGGGCAGATACGATGAACATTGTTCATCACCAAGGGTGTCAGCCCAACGGCTTCCGTATTTTTGGACTGGCACAAGCGCATACGTTCGTCCGCATTCGCCATACCTTGTAGAAAGTTGATGATCTTTACCGCTGGCTAGTTGAGCCTTATAATAAGCAGGCTGACTACATGTAGTCAAACCCAGAACTCACCATCTCGTTCTCTACACCAGGTATCTCAGCAACTCCCTGTAGTGCTTCGAACCATATACGGAAGGGTACTAATTTCAGTGCATCGGCTTTGAGCTGTTTAGCATTAATAACAGCATTTCGCACGTCCTGGATCATCTGAGACCAGGGAATTGGATGTGGATGTACGAGGTTTACAGCAGCGGGGGGAATGGAGCTCGATAGACCCACGTCAACAATAGCATCTGCGACTGCGTCCATTGGGATCCAAGATATCACCTTTGGAAAATGTTGAAATGCTATAGAAACGCATCGAAAAAATAAGTGAAAAAGCATACCCCCTTCGCTTCAGGTAACATGTTCAACTTCAAGCTAGCTTGCACGACCATCGGAAACCAATCACTCATTGCCCATGCACCGTTTGGGGCTCCTCCGCTGATTTGACCGATTCGGAAGGAAGTCGCATTGAGACCGCTTTTTGCCAGAATCTGAAAAAAACGAGTTTCATCAAGAGGGACAGTGCATTGACACTGAAAAAGACCGCTCACTCGTTCTGAAACGTACTTTGCCTCCCCATAACCCATGCCCGAGGCGTGCCTTGCATCTGTTATGACTTCCTCAGGATAAGGTCCTTTTTTTGACGCGTTCCACGATTGTGCCGAGGAGATTGTAGAGGTAAACAGAAATCGTAACGACGATGCGTGTCGACTGGACCTGGCGAAGTCGATGAGATTACGCATTCCACTGATATGCGTCTCAAACGAGGAAAGAGAAAGGTTGAAATCGAGTCGCCATGCATTGTGTATAACGAGAGTAACATTGTCTTTGAGCTGACAAAAAAAGCATCATCATGAGTACCGACGATGACTTGCAGTAACTGCTTGATCCGAGCTCTCACCTCATCGTAGACCTGATCAAATAGACCCAGCTTTGGAAGTGTGTTCTGTCCCTCCAGATACACCAACTTACTCATATACAGCATCGTCTCATCCAGTCCTTTGTCCACAAAACGCTTTTTATGACGATCCAACACTGATCCGCGAGAGGAGGGACGATTCAAGGCGTACACCAAATCAACAGAACAATCTCTTAGCAGCCGCGAAAGTATCTGAGCACCCAGGTTCCCCGTAGATCCTGTCAATAACACCACTATTTTTGGAGGGGGTGAGGCACCGTTCACGCCGTTGCTGTTGCCAATTGTAGAATCATACTTGAGGGATGTACTCAACTCCAGACCTTTCGAGTACCTCTCAATCATCGCCTCGATCAGGCGGATGTGGTTATCACCATCACCCGAAGCCGCAGAGCCTTCGGGACGTACGAGACCAACGATATAATTAGTAAGACTTTGGACAGATGGATAGTTGTAGACCATGTTTGGGGGAAAGATGTTACCAGTACTTCGTGGCGATGGCTCCGAAGAACACTGTAAGGCACTTCTGATGCGTGACCGAAGTATCGTAGCGGTCAGGCTAATGGCGGAACAAGTCAATTCGGGATGTGAAGGGTCAAGGATCCTAAAAAGGAGAAATACCTGTCCATTCCATGTTGGAAAAAATCCACTGCAGGAGATAGCACAACGCCACATAGATCTTGCACCTGACGTGTGAGCCATTGCTGTAAGTGAAGGGAATCCCAGCTAGTCGGTGGGTCTACTGGGCTACTGTTCGCATTACTCTCGATGGTTTCGTACCTAAGCCACGATGCAATGAGAATTAGCATATTGCTGTACGGTATTGCACGAACAATTGGTTGATCTCCTTCTCGTACAACTGATACGCTGCCTTGCGCAAAATTGTGCCCTTTGCAGCTCGAGGTAGAGGTTTGTCAAAGGAGGATACAAGGATCGTCTCCTTGAAGATTCGGCTATATGCTGGTACAAGTCGATTAGCCTCTTCAATGATTGACCTGCAGATCGAGGAAGTCAGTACCGAAAATGACACCGAGAAGACCGGCTAATCATACCATACTTTGTTACGGTAGGTAGATACTTGCTTGGGGTCATCAACGTTGATTTCATTGCTTGGCGAAGGCTCGATTAAGACGCCAGGTTGGTCGCGTTGACGGCCAAACATAACCACTCCCTGGATTCTGAACAACAAAGATGAAAACCAGAAAGAAAAAAATACAACGGAGGAGAACGAACAGCGCACTCATCAATAAGGAATTTTCCATGGGTGCTGGAACGCATTTCTCTCCTGTAGTGAGGACCACGACATCATCCACTCGACCAACACTAGCATTTGCGTTATTGTCAGGCTTTCAATGACAAATACTAACCTGCTCACACTTTCCATAAACCCTTTTTCGTAGGGTGGGGAACAAAAAGATCAGAAGTGGCGTATCCTCGCGGATTTGTCATATTTTCGACCGCCAAAGAGTGTGATTCTACAGCCTGCGAAGTTAAATGTTCAATTGATTCTCTCCGAGGTTCGAATGTGCCTACCAGAAAACGGCATTCGAATGTTCCGTCCCCTTGTGAAAGCCAACTGACATCTACTTTTTCGGAAAATCTGTGCCATTGCCACTCATTTCTGTCTTCAGTGAATTTGAGACTTGTGACGCAACCAAACTCAGTGCCCCCGTATACTGAGCAGATATGGACCCCTTTTAAAACTAAAAAATCACCAGTTGCCGGAGGTAATGGACCTCCAGCAAAAATCTGAGATATATTTGAGCATCGCCTAGTCGTCAACCATGTAATATGAAGCTTGGACTCACAACTATCTCCAAAGATTGCAAAATCTCTACATCGAGATTTGAACGAGACCAAGTTTGGAGCATTGCTGGAACAACAGTCAAACAATTTGATTTTGTCCGTTGAAGATGCACAAGAATATTCTCCGAGGTTGGCATGATAGGGAGCGAGCTGGAATCGGAGCGAGTTGGCGGATACAAAGCAACTGTAAGTGAACAATAAAGAGCACAAGCGAATTGTGCGTAGAACGCGTAGGCGTGGAACGGTGGAAGGGCCATAGCTCCGATTCGAATTGGCACTTTGTAATCACGAAGATCTGTCCCAGAGGCTATATACTTCTTGTTAGCCCTTGTTCAATACAGGCTCGAACACCTACGAAAAGCCCCCCAAACCTGCATGGCATTATGGCTCAGGGGTATGGCTTTTGGGAGGCCAGTACTCCCAGACGAGTGCAAATACATCGCAGTTTCATGCGGTGATAAAGGGATGGAACATGTCGGATAAGGTTGAAATGGGTCTGCGATAGTCTCAGCCCCGAGATTAGGATAGAGTTCATGAAGACTAGGAACTTCCTCGAAACTGACGTCAAAAATGTCGTTACTTTTGCCAAATAATTCCAGTTCTATCTTGACACCGTTGACAAGGCCTTTGAGGATGGAGTGAGTTGTAAGGATACGGTGCGCTCCTGATTTTACCAATAGGTTGACTACAGCAGCCGGAGTATTACGAGGCGAAATCAATATAGGCTATGGGTATGAGACCAAGATCAACTATCTGCAAGTTATGGCAACGGAAGTCACAGCATGAACTCACTACGAGACCTGCTCTAATAACCCCTGCTATAATAGTTTCATAGACGAGGGTGTCCACTGATGCGACAACAGCAACTACAGCACGTTCAGGGCCGGAACGAGCTGGACGAATGATATGAGCGAGACGGTGGCATGCGCGCACATACTCGAGATACGAGATCTCAGTTATTTCTTGATCGTCTCGAGCAAAGACGTAGATAGGATACGTTGGGTTGTGTTTATAGTGAAAGTCTAGCAGCTCTGGTACACTGATAGGGGTGTCAAGAGGGGGAGTTTTGGCGAGCGCCATGGAAAGGTTGGGCAGAGCAGAACTAAAGGCGTTATTTATGGTTCAATTAGAAGTGTCAACGAGAAGTAGGTTCGCTATTCGCGTGATCATTCGTCTATTGAGGTCCACTATCCCGCGCAAGATTCCTGCCGGTCCATCGAATGTGTGCAAATCTTACATTTAAAGTACAAGTTCACAGACCATCATTGTTGATTGGTGCAAATATCCACAGTAATGCGAATATCAGTCAAACCTTGAGAAGAAGACGCTATTACTTTACGCCGATTGACTGGTCAACCATCTTAGATGGTTTCTGTTGGTCAAAAAAGTTGCCTATCATAGTAAGCGTTGTTGCCACCATAGTGATCCGGATAACAGTTGATGATAGCGATGAAGTCAGAGATGGTCAGATTGAAGCTCTGTTAATCATAAGAGTTGCCTATCATAGTAAGCGTTGATGCCACAGCGATCCGAAAAACAGTTGATGATAGTGCGGGGCTGAAGCCTGAGATATTGAAGCTGGTTGCAGCAACCATCGTAATTATCCAGTTTATGTAAGGTTCTTATCTTATCATTGGCCCCACTTATTAACGGTAATATGTAGTGTCTTTCTCAATACACCACTGCCGCATCAACCTAGAGCCCCAATGACAAAGTCCTTCATCCCTTGTTCATCACCTCATCATTCTGTTGTGCATCATACGCGAGCGCGCCTATTGCCGCTCCAGCAAACCCAGCGTGAAATCCGAAAGCTGCGTCCATTCTGAGCGTCGCAGCCTTGCCTGTAGAATAGCGTGTCGATCGGACAATCTTCAAGCAAAGATTGAAGCTTTATGACTCCCTCAAGTTGGACATGATTCGGCCCAAAGAAAGTAGCTCGAACGTCTAATATATTCTGCGTACTGACCAGGGATAGATCTGACCAGGGATAGATCTATGTATATTGTAACTTAACGTACGACATGAGTTATCACAACCCGTGCTGGACCCAATATTTCACCCACAACGCAGCGTCCTTCATACCAATCGGTTCCAAATCTCTTATCCTTTGACTGATACGCTGGATGTTACTTGTGTCTAGTGCGGTCATTCCAATAGCCTCAACGTTAGGGTCGCCTGCTTCTATGGCATGTTTGTCCGATTCAACCAAAGCTTTGATAAACTCAGGGATCTTGGTGGCAGGCTATCAGCGCAGTCAGTCATGGAAGCATTGAACTGTAAGCGCTTTCGACCTACCATTTCACTCGCGACCCTCTCCGCAGGTCCACGAGCATCTGCTTCTCTGAGCGCCGCATACCATTCGTTGAACGGCACTGACTGTAATGCATTCGAACTCAGACCTTTGTTTTGGGTCAAGGATTCTCGAATTGCCTCCATTATAGAATTCCATGTTGTTGGATAAGGGTGAACGAGATTTATAGTCAAAGGTGGACTCTCTTTAACAAAAGCAACGTCCAATATAGCCTCTGCAACTGCATCAAGTGGTATCCATGATGCGACCTAGAACGTGATCGAAGTTCAATATCAATCCTCGTTCCAACATGCCACAAGAGAGATAGATACGTACGCCGATAGCTTTTGGAAGTATATCCAACGCCAAACCGGATTTTATGATCATTGGTAGCCAATCGCTTGTCGCCCAAGCCCCATTCGGTTTACCACCAGATATCTGTCCTATCCGGAAGGACGAGGCATTTAGTCCACTGTTTTGTAGTATCTAGTTATTGTACCTCAGTCTGTGGGACTTGAACGAATATGATAGATAAGACACACCCTTTCCGAAACATATTTGCTCTCCCCGTAGCCTGCACCGACAGCATACTTAGGATCCATGACGACTTCTTCAGGGTAGAGTCCTTTCTTGGGATCCCATGATAGCGTTGACCCGATCGAGGAGGTGAACAAAAATCGCAATGAGGAAACATGTCGGCATGAGAGAGCTAAATCTATCAAGTGGCGTGTTCCACGAATATGTGGCTCGAATGAGGCCAAAGAAAGATTAAAGTCTAACCTCCACGCATTGTGAATGACATGCGTAAGGTTTTCTTTGAGCTTGTGATCACCAATGAGCAAGACTCGATAAGGCAGAAGGTTTCGCTGACATACCTCGTTATAAACAGCGCCCGTCAGACCTAACCTAGTATTCGAGGTCTCGCCTTCCAACAGCACAAGCTTCTCCGAAAGAAGCAAAAATGTGTCAAGCGCTTTGTCCTCAAAACGCGCCTTGTGTCTTTCCAGCAGTGAAGTTTGAGTAGATGGTCTATTCAAGGTGTATACACGCGCAACAGCTTCATTAGAGAGCAACATTGCGAGCATTTGAGCACCAAGGTTGCCGGTCGAACCAGTCAACAGTACGACATATTTGGCGGGAGCCAAAGACCCGACACCAATTAACGACGCGTCAAATCCTTGAGAATATCGCTTGATCATATCCTCCATGGCCTCCTCATGACTTATGCTGCTGACGTTCTGGAGGGGGTTGCGGACGAGTTCGACGATGAATCTGGAGAGAGCGTCAATCGAAGGATACGCGTAAACCACATTCTGTGTAATAGATCGAATAATGCCCTGCGTCAACGGATCGGAAGCCAGCACATTGGTCATTCGTAGTCGAAGTATTGTTGCGGTTAAGCTATGCAAACGAATGCAATGAGCCTTCCGCTTCCAAGTGAAAATCCTCTCAGCCTTACCTGTCAAAACCATGTTCAAATACATCATCAAGTGGGGTTAATGATTTCCCGCATAGATCTTTAATCTGGGTTGTAAGCCACTGTTGTACGCCCGCGATATCCCAGCTAGTAGGGGAAACCACGGATCCCCCACCTGCATAAGTATTTACGGCCTCATAACTGACAAGAGACAAAATCTGAAATCGGAACAGAGAAATCTCATGAGCTTCTTTAGACGTACATTTGGTCAATCTCCTTCTCATAGATTCTATACACAGCTTTGCGCATGGTAGTCCCCTTGTCCGCTTGAGGAAATGGTTTCTTGGGAGAGGCAATCAAAATCATCTCCTTGTATATTCTGCTGTATGCTGGAGAGTTTTGATTGGCTTCTTCTATGAATGGCCTATGACGAAAATTCCAAAATCATTGAGACCAATCAAGTGTCAAAAATGATGTCTAAAAAGTGCGTACCATATCTTGTTTCGGAATTGCGATACTTCATTCTCGTTGTCCACGTCAATCTCATTTCCAGGCGAAGGCTCGATTAAAATTCCAGCCTGGTTCCGTTGACGGCCAAACATTACTGCTTCCCGGATTCTAGAAAGAAATTCCATGCATGATTATTGCAGAAGAGAACTTTTTTTTACCAATCTTACTGACAGTGGACTTCGCATAACTGCGTATTCAATGGGATGGGGAACAGTTTTCTCGCCAGATGAATGTATTATCACATCATCTACACGGCCAACGCTGCAAAAATTTCACAAATCGATATCAGTGTCGAATTGAAAGATAGAAAGCCGAATCTCACATTTTCCATAAGCCCGGCTTTGTGGGATGAGGGACGAAGACATCAGAAGTCGCGTATCCTGGAATGCCATCGACTGAGATGTTTATGAGTGAAAGTATATGGGTTCTTGTACACTAATAAAGGGGTTATGTTGTTCAGAATACCTTCTCTTTGTGGGAGGTACTCACTAGTAATTGAAGTTCACTCGACCCATCTCCCTGAGGAACCCATCGTACTTCACTTTCCTTTACGAAACGGTGCCACGCCCAATCTTCATCTCCTTTTGGGTCCAGATCAATGTCAGCAACGATCCCAAATTCTGTGCCCCCGTACAACGAGCGCAAGTGCACCCCACGCGAAACGAGGTAGTCGCCGGTAGAAGGGGCTAGAGGGCCTCCCGCGAAAATCTAGGGGCAAATTCACCATGAGTATTTGTAAGGTCGTTCACTAAGGAAAATGTGAGCCACGAAAACTCACAACAGCCTTCATCTCTTTCAAAATCTCAACATCCTCTTCATCCTGAGACCAGGCTTGTAACATCGCTGGTACGATCATGATACAATTAGATTTTGTAGGCTTGAGATGCGGCAAGATATTCTTGGGTGTAGGCGTTACGGGTAAAGCGCCAGGTTCGGTAACAGTGGGTGGATAAAGAGCAATCGAGATGGAAGCAAAAATCGGGTAGATGAATTGAGTCAAGAATGCAAAAGCATGAAACGGTGGGAGGGGCATGACCCCAAGGCGAACGTTGTATGAGTGCAGGTGCTTCGGAAGTGCTGAAATTGAGCAAGGAAATTCAGAATTGATGCATAAGGAAAATACAACAGAGGGAACCTACGCATCCCAGCCCAGCCATTGATCAGGGTCGAATGAGAGATACCGATTGCTTTGGGGAGCCCAGTGCTTCCGGAAGAGTGTAAGTATATCGCGATATCCCCTTCCTTCGGATACGATAACGGGGCTGGATATTCCTCAAACGGGTCCTGATCCTTTTCCATTCCAAGTTTCGGGTAAAGTTCCTGTATGCTGGGAACTTCCTCAATCTCGACATCATACGCTTGACCAGGTAGGGCTAATTCCGCCTTGACTCCTTGCAGAAGCTCCTTCAGGGTACTCTGAGTGCTGAGGATTCGGTGGCAACCCGCCTTTTGCAACAGATTGATCACTGCTGCAGGGGTAACACGGGGAGAGATCAAAAGTGGCTGTCATTAATTGAGCGACGATCTTAACACTGTGTAGGAAGAAATAGGCTTACTATGAGCCCGGCCTGCATAATAGAAGCAACTAAGGTCTGATAGACAAGACTATCGACCAACGCAAGTATGGCGATAACAGCTCCATCCGTACCAGTACGGTCAGAACGGATGAGATGAGCACCACGATGGGTGGCACGTACGAATTCCAGATAAGTTACCTCTGTACACTCTTCCTCATGCTTTCCCTCGCGAGTAAAAACATACACAGGCTGCGCAGAGTTGCGTTGGAGATGAAATTTCAAGAGTTCAGGTACAGTGATGAACCTCTCAAGGCTGGGAGGTACAGTAGTGTTGGTGGCGAAGGTAGACATTTGGTAGTGAGAATGTTGCAAGATGCGCTGTAGTAGTACTTTGGACTGGAGCTATCCGGTATGCAGCCGTGTTCTTTAATACCAATGTGCAAAACACCAGAATGAAGCAAAGAAGAGACATTTTACGTGCAGACTTTGACCAATTTCCGCATGAGACCGCTTGAACGAAGAAGACGGTCATAAATCGTGTTCTGAATGCTATGTGATGGTTCATGGATATTCCTAAGTTCACAGAAACGGGGAACATGAATAGATAAATTAAACAAAGACTGGAGGACTTGTACATAGCCTGAGCCACCCGGTGCCCGCGCATCGTGCACGTGGTCAAGCGCTTCAAAGCGAACCCGGAAATGCGTCCGAAGATGAACTGAGTGAAAATACATCGAGGTCGAGAGAGATACAAAGCTTTGAAATGAGTATCACAGGGAAATTGACCGCTTAATTTACACCTTTGTTTATGTCTATCTGACGAATCGTCATTTCCCCATACACCTTACCCACTTGCATACTTCTCCGTCCATTCTCGACTCACACGTTGTGCATCTTCCTCGTTTTCTTTATAGTGCTTGGCCACATCTGTAGCGAGAGGATCATCTGGGTTGGGGGCACTGAGTAGTGCTTGGACAGAAAGAAGCACAGTCCGAATTTGTAGCGCAGGGGACCATTTGTCTAGGAGAAAAGTCAAAGATTCACTATGAGAAGTGGGCGGATCTGAGAAAAGGAGGATAAGCACCTTTTAAAATATCCAAGCAGATTCGACCAAGTTTGTCTGAAGAGGGATCATCTGTCAAAAGGGTGCTCAAACAGACATGAGTACTACTTACCGATATTTGGATGATAGATCTTGGTCAGAAACCGGACTTTGGGTGGCGCCATCGGGTACTCTTCTGGAAGGAATAGCTCAAGATTGAACACGCCATCTGTAGATAACGAATGTTGGTGGTTACAAGTGGTTTATGAGATATGGGACATACTCTGAAAAGGGCTTCCTTCTGGTCCCTGTATCGTCACATCGAAGTATCTTAGATTGTCGTCATGAGGGGAGGCAGTGATCCCTGGGGCGGGGTCAGCGACGAGGCGCTCAGTTTCCTACAGGAAGTTGAAAGTCAGTAAGAAATCTTCAAACAAAGGGCAGACATCGGCAGACCTTGATGATACGCTTTTCATTTTAAGTACAAAAAGAACAGCCAATCAATGATATCGGTATGCAAAGGCGCATGAAATATGAGGGAGAAATATTGGGTAGTCATGGTGAGAAGAACATATGAGATGAGCCAACAGAATAGTGAGCTATGTAGTATACGAACCTTAGGTAAACCAGCCAAGGACATCTTTCAGTCTAACTTCTACTGCCTCTGCTAATAATACAGCGAAAATGTGTCTGTCCGTTTGAGAGGCACCTAAATCCCTTCCTTCCCTTGTTGTTGAAGGCTTGAGGATTCTTTGCAAGATTGTGACAAGTTTACCCGGAGACAAGTGTGAGGTCAAGAGAAGAGATAAACAGATCGATTGGACTGTGGCTGTGCAATCACTGTTCAAGGGGACTCCTCATGAGCAACGCGACAGTTCCTCGCGTGCTCAGCCAGCTCAAATTAATTAGTTGTTCGTTACTGCACGCGTGCTGCTCTTACACCATGGCAGCTACAGATCTCCTGCCCAATTTTTCCTGTTATTGCTCAACTCACTCTAACGGAAATAGCCCGGATTCCCAATGTTCTAAACAATTTTGAACGCTGTTCAGGGCAATATCGACCACGCTCTTGCGCAGACGGTCACTCATAACAACGACACTGTCATGCGAGCCCTTGCGGCTCTAACCAATTCGGTCACGACTTTGTCCACTACTTTTACGAACTTGTCCACTGCGGTCATGAATATCGGCACAACTTCAACAAACACTGCAGTCAACGAGCTCGAATCCAAATAAGTCTTATTCATTCTGATCTATCCACCTCTCTCATTCCGTTTCAACCTCCCCATGAAGCTTGCAAACGCTACGGCTGACCATAATCGCCGGCTCCGTGGTACCAATCCAGTACCTTTGGCAGCACCTCAGAGATGAATTAGTGAGCCTTCACAAGTTATTATCCTGTCAAGGCCAGAGACTTCATTTGGTTGATATTGCCTCTGCTACGTATACTGCATCTGGCTTGCTCTTCCTAATAGTTGTGAGAATCTAGCACCCTGCAGTGCATAGGAACATTAACAACAATAATTGATAGATTTTTGGTACGAGCCTATGTAATAGACAGACTAATCGAAATTACATTAACATAGTTTGTGCATCTTCTTCCATAGTATCACCACGATTTGAAGCGTGATGTTATTAATTAGAGGTGGGGATTCCAGCAAACTCATCGTATCCAAGAGCTAGATTCAAGTTCTGTACAATAGCCATTTCATTATTCGAGGATCCAAGAATGGGAAACCAAGCTCCGTACCTGTAGACATTGGGTTGCTGCACCTTTTAACAAGTTATCAAGTCCTCCCTATGATCATCAACCTCAGCAACAATTTCAGAGTAGGCAAGCAAAAGCGTACCACGACGACCACACGATCACCCTCGCTATGCATCTGAGCTCCGCCCACGGTCCATGAATGTTTGCCTTCAATATCCGCCAACGTCGGTACCTCCTTCTTGATTCTCACGAGCTTCTCCCCCTCATACTTCTGCTCATAGAGCGAGACAACATCTCGAGCAGTAAGCTGTTCGCTAAGCGGCATCGACAGCGTGGATATAATTCCACTGAACCATGGAGCCACTGCCGGAACAAACGCGAGCTTCATCTTTGACGAAGGGTCAGCAAGCATAGTAGACAGATGAAATGCCGCCTCGCGCTCGTGAATGTGGTCTGTGAGTGAGTAAGGGCGAACGCCTCCTCCGAGCGATTCCGGAGTGACTTTTGGTAGACTGATTGGACGACCATCAGGGTCGTTGCTCGAAACGGTTCCCGCACCGCTGTAGCCAGACAGACCAAATACTGTGGGCCATGCGCTAGGCTTGACGTATTTCAACAACGGAGCGATGAGCATTTGGGCAGAAGTAGAGTAGCATCCTGGATTAGAGATTCGTTTTGCTGCACGGACCGCACTCCGTCCGTAAAGCTCTATCATAGAATAAACAAGGAAGAATAAATTTTATTTCGATTGAATACACTGTATTTTGTTACATCCCAGCAGAAGTATGCGGCTCACCAGGAAGCCCGTACACCCACTCCTTCTCGAATCTGTGATCTGCACTAAGGTCCACAATGACGCTTGTTTCTGAAGACCTTGCCTTCGAGCCACGGTCAACAGCATCGACAAACGGCTTACACGCGCCATTTGGCAACGCCATGATCCAAGCATCCACTTCACCATCCTTCTCCATTCTCTCTACATCCTCCGGCGAAAGATTACTGTATGTGACCGGAGTTCTGTATCCGGTGAGAGGGTATCCGGCAAGCTGGCGAGAAGATACATGGGTAAGGTTGAGATAGGGATGGTTCGAGAGGATATTGGTGAGTGCCTGACCAGTGAAGCCTCGTGCACCAATGAGTCCGAGACGTTTGATCTCCGTGGACACGGGGGTAGGTGCATCTGCTACAGAAGTAGCATATCCGCGCGACGATCCAGGCATGCTTTTCCCTCTCATCCAGGTGGAGAACGCGCGAGTACCTGCAGGAGCTGCTGCTGCCGCATTAGCTTTGTGCGGTGGAGCACCGGGACCAACAGGGAGGTACGATCGCTCGATACGTCCTCTAGCCTCAAAATCTCGCACGACCTTCTCAACCTCCTTCACATCTTGGATACCATACCAGAAAAGACTTTTTCCGGCCCGAGTGAAGCTTCCGTCTGCACGTTCAAAGTGCCATGACCGGTTCTCGTCATCAACTTGAGCGGTCCAGAAAAGCTTCCTGTGATCTTTCTTAATAGCGTTGAAAACATTGTCCACCACGCTGTTGAGTATACCACTACGAGAAGAGAGAAGTTTTGACATTACTGGCATTTCGCCTTCGGGATGTGAGACGACTGCAATGACATCCATGGGTTCATCGCCGTAGATTGTGAAAGGCGTCCGCTGGATGCTGTTGAGTACTTCCGTGACGCTTTGGTCGCCTGAGATGACTTCGGGATCCCGATCGTGGATGACTTGACGAAACCTGTCTGCTCCAAGACTCTCTATGCTGTCGTGTTTGAAGAGCTTGTACCCTCTACGAATGAGAGTACCTGCACCACTGTCGGTGAACAGTTCCTTCTGAAGCGATGATGCAGATATCACGGCGACGGAGGATGTGCGGGGAAGATAATCAAGAAGCTCCTTAAATTCGCGGAGCTTGAGCTTTGTCCCAAATTTGACCCAGGGCTCCTTCATCAACGTGTCATATTCCTAAATATAGTGTTAAAATACGCAAAAGAGGTAGATTGTGTGAACGAACCTCATCTAGGTTTATGACACTGATTTTTTCTCCAGTCACCCCGTGGAAAAGACCACCCTTCTCGTTGAGGAACACAATCTTCATCGGCTCGAACTCCTTCGCGACTTCGCCTGCTGCAATATCCGCATTGACGTTAAGGATTTGCCCATCCGGAGATTCAGCAAGGCTGGTCAGGATCGGGAGTGCTCCTGCACGGATAGAAGCTTCGACTGGACGCCTGTCAACCTTAGTGATCTTTCCAACTAGGCCATACTTGTCCTTGTCGAGATAGTCAGCGGTAAAGACACCGGAAGTGATTGGTCTGGCGCGAGTTCCGAGCTTTTCGAGAGCTCCAACAAGCTTCAAATTCTCTTCTAAGAAGACACGGCGCGCGATTTGCAAGGTTTTCGTGTCTACGAGAGTAATGAGATCCAGTGATTTCTGAAGCGAAGAAATAATGATTGACCAGTCACCCGAATTCCGTCAATGTAATCAGGAACTACACCAGCACGCTCAATGAGCTCATTCAACTGCGGCCCACCACCATGAAGGACAACCGGGTAAAGTCCCACACGATAAAGAAAGCTCAAACTAAGAGCAAGCTCATCAATCTGGTCTAGCACGGCGCCTCCGACCTTGATGACCGCGAATTTGGCGGGCTGAGAGGGATGCGAGGCAGATGAAAAGATTCGTAGATGTCGTTCAACTTCGCGCTTTGAGCCTAGAGAGTATAAGAGTCGAGTGATGGTGTCCTGCGAGCGTAGTCAATATTGAGAAAAATTTTCCGTCAACTTCAGCAACACGTACTCGATCTGTCTGAGCGACCGATTGCTGTAAGCTCCTTGTCCCAGACTTGCGGATAACATGCACAGCAGCTTGGCGCTGGCCTCCAACGACGATAGCCTTTCGTCCGGCTCGCAACGAGGAAGAGGCTACGGCCAACATAATATTTTACTTAGTGATGGGAGTTTTGGTCAGAAAGCTACGCTGTTATAACTTTCATGACACAAATAAATAAAGTATGAGTCAGTTTTGTTTCGAAGTTATGCTGACTGCATGCTTGCTGTGGATAAACTGCATTGCTGTGGATTTCATTGAACGAACAGCTATAACAGCGCTTCCATGAGTTCTAGATGATCCTATTGCGAAATTGGCTCAAGTTTCCCTTCGCCTTGAAACCCCGTTAACTCCCCATAGACGTGAAGATTGAACGGAGATTATGAACCACGATGAGGGGTGCTGTTCTACTTGCTCTGGCCTATGTTATGCAAGATGTACGGAAAGAGTTATCCTTCAAGCCCCTTACAGCAAAGTAGTTTAAAGGGCTTCATGGTGATATGTAGTGCTATATTATACATTGCTGTTACATACTCGAGTACAAGTGCCATGCAAAGAAATAAACAAGAAATTAGTACATAAAAGGGGTAGCATGCCGAATCTCACAAAGTTAGAAAACCTTGAAGGAATCAAGTGTTGGAATACACTTTGTGAATACCTTTTCCAAATCATTTCCCCATTCAAACCGATAAGGGCATTCAGATACCGCCAACGAGGATAATTTCCACTCTGGATACCATCGAGAATTCATTTCGGCATAGAAGAGTCTCTGAGATGAAGGGAAATACCCTGTTAGCAACATTGCGTGCACCCAAGTCATCGAAAAACAAAGATACGACTGACCAGTTCTTCAAAATACGCATAAGCATAGTCAGTATAGGATAACTGTACCTCCTCACGATGATGAAGTCGGACATCCGAAAAGGTCAGCTTCAAAGAACGTAGGAGGCACAGTCTCGACGCAAAGAGGTCAACCGTGAATGGACATAGGTATTGCAAACGGATAGCCAGATAACCCAAATTGCAGTAACCAGCGAAGTTGCGGTTCGTACTGCCCGCAGGAATTCTGCAAGTCACTGCGTCTAAAACTCGTTCTACTTCCTCAGGCGTCAAGGCGTCATCGGTGAGAGTCAGAGATTCCAATTGATTAGCGGCAGAAGCAAGAAAAGTCAAGAAGGGAGTTAGCTCGCTTCTCAATGGACGGAGAGAAAGCTCAATGCTAGAGAGATTCGTAAGGTTACCGAACGCGCATACATCTGTAATCGTGCGCTGAATCCAGTACTTGGCGCAAGGGTCGTTAGGACGAGTCCTTGCAGCAGAACGATTACACAAGAGCTTGAGTTCTTGGAGGTTTTGTCTGTGTTTTCGTATGAAGAATTGCAAGCTGTCCAGTGAGGAAAAATGAGCTCCATCGTAGGGTATTGTGACTGCCAAAGAACGAAGGTGGGGGAAGTCTCCGAGGAGATAAAAGAGTCGGTATAAATTGAGGTTGAGAGAAATATGGGATGAGGAGACTGATAACGAGGACAAAGTGGGGCATAAATTGTTGACAAAGACGGCAAAGCAGTCAAAGCAATCGTTGATGCATCGCTCGGAGAGTGACATGGTCACCAGCTGCAGGTCCAAGTGCTCGAGTGCAGGAAGTTTGACAGATGCTAAGCAGATAAGTCTATCTGTAGGAACCTTTAGCGAGAGTTTAGTGAGCGTCTGACCAAACGGCGATACATCGACCAAGGTCAAGAAAGCGGTGAATAGTTCTGGATGGTACGGTCTATCGACGTTCCACTCGAGATTGTATTCTTGGACAAATTTGAGCATGCCTGCCGTTTCCTTGACCAATCGAATTTGCTTTCGCATTCGTTCCCTGACCAGAGCTTCGGCTCTGCGTGTTGGGAAGTCAGAGTCAAAGAACGAATGCAGATGGTCAAAAACAGAAGAAACTCGACCGCCTGGTCCAAGGTAGGCTTTCGCCGAAGGCAGGTTGGAAACAGCCCACGGCTGGATATGCAATGATTGGACATGGTATCCTAATGACAACGAGCTGTAGAATGTACGGGAGTATGTATCGAATACTTATGGAGTTCGCGGGCTGTACAGCTTACTTGATAGTTTTCATCAAACGCTTGGTCCGTTTACCATACCCATCTATAACAAGATGCCGGTATTGCACCCTGCGTGCGATCTCCAAGAACAAATGGTTGACGGCACGAAAGTGTACACGCGCGTCTGGAGGAAGAATCTCGAAAACCTTCCACCAAATATCGAAAGGGAGGTCGATCATGAGGGGAACGCGAAACGAGGCTTGGTAGCCTGACAGGCTTAAAGATATACTGCAGCGAGAGCGGACGAAACAAATGACTGGTATTGAGTCAGTCCCTCCATATTGATCCGATGTATTCGAGAGTAATTCCGGCGAGTGAGGCAATTTCGCGCCTCATGTTTTCCACGTTGCAAATCTGAATATGGAGAATCACGGGGACGAGATATTCAGCTTTGACACGGATCCCCGAGCTAATCATCCTGTATACGCGTTTGTTGATCCTATCTTTATACTATCATTCATCAGCGATGAACGAGGATCACCCGATGCATGCCATTACTGTTGTCTGTTTTCGAGCTTTTGACTGAAATTCATTATCTAGGGATAGCTCTCTTGAAGCGGACCCTGAAGATTGGGTTCGTATTATCAGTCACGATGGATATACTTTCCTGCTGAGAAGGAAGGTAGCGAACATGAGTGAAACTATCAAAAACTCGCTGGATGAGACAGGTAAGTAACATAAATCATTTTATTCTGACAGAGAGTCAAGACATTCCTCGTCTGTAGGTGGCTTTGCTGAGGCCGAAACAAAAACATACAGATCTCAAGAACGGTTGACTTTTCTCCTCTTCTTCTTCTCTGCGTTCTGACATGACTGAAATTTAACAGAGGGATAATCGTACAAAAGATGATTGAGTATATGTCGTTCAAGGCACATTATTCCAATGTAGGGCCTCAGGAAGAGATCCCGGCAAATGACATGACAGAACGTCTACCACCCGAGATTCTACTAGAATTGTCAGTGACTTTTTGGAGTTTGACTAAAATTTCCTGAACATGATGTACATATATTTCTAGGATTCTGGCTGCAGATTATCAAGGAAGTATGTATTTTTCTTTTATGCTGTACCCTGTTGTCCTGATGAACGGGTTCAAAGTGTGAACATAGAGATGAAATATCTGAGCTCTGTTCTTGACACTTCTTCCTTGTATGATATGACTGTCTACAACGAGTCCTTGCCGCCGATGTTCTACACCGCAACCTGATGTTTTAAAATCAATTACATTTTCTTTCTAGTGATATTTAGGACAGTTGAAAGCTGTACCTGCACTGCCTCGTACTCGTAGAAAAGAGAACGTTCAACTTCAATAGCTTTCGCCGACTCGTCAGAAAACAGCTTGTTTCCGTTCTTGTATGTCAACCGCCATGAGAATTTCTGATAATAACTTGGAGTCTCAAATCTACACCAGTCTTCAACAGAATTTTCCATAAACACTTGCAAATAGCTGGGAAGATCTTTGTCGTTGGGCGCTTTCAAGTTGGGAACCCCCTTGGATTGCCTTCGCATGGATGCTCAATCTATTCAGAGATTAGAAGACGATAGCGTCCCAGGATCTTTTCCTGAACCTCAAGTACTGGAAAGATATGTTTTAAATGTTAGTTCAGTGTTCTATAACCGTTATTCCAAGCCGATCGTCTTTCTAGGTTGATGAACCGGCCACCCACAAGCCCACTGATGCGGAATTCTACATCACTGACTCTGTTGGCAAAGTGAGGCCGAACCATGCCATGCTCAAGAATCACTTTTTCAAGGAGGGAAGACTGAAGGAAGAGCATGCACTGTTCATCTTACAAGAGACGTCGGATATGCTGAAGCAGGAGGCCAATTTAGTTGACGTAAAGAGCCCTGTAACAAGTGCGTATCTTTTACTTGTATTCTCCTCGGAAGTTCTAATTCTTACATTAGTATGTGGTGATATTCACGGACAATATGTACGCGTTTTTCATCGATAATTTGTTCCTCCGCCCGCTCATGACCTTCAAGTACGATTTAATGAAGCTTTTCGAAGTCGGAGGCTCACTGAATGACAACTGTTATCTATTCTTGGGAGATTATGTTGACCGAGGTTGTTTCGGGATCGAAGTGCGTTGATTGGTTCAATGAAAGATTGTTATGCTTACTCCCTTCTTCAGTGTCTGTTGTATCTATACGCCCTCAAGTTATCTTATCCAACCAAATTTGTATTACTCCGCGGAAACCACGAATGCCGCCATTTGACTGAATATTTCACGTTTAAACGCGAATGTGAGGTCTCCCAACTATTGAGTTCCATGCGCGCCCTCATTGCTCTTCCAGGTCTTCACAAGTATTCTGAGCACGTATACGAAGCGTGTATAGACTCATTCTGCGCTCTGCCTGTCGCCGCCCTTGTTGACAGTAAATTCTTCTGTGTGCATGGTGGAATATCGCCGGAGCTGAATACCCTTAATGATATTGCTACAGTACGCCGCTACGTTGAATCATCATTATTTTAAACTAACTTCTCCTGAGATGGATCGTTTTCGAGAGCCTGGCTCCCACGGGCTTCTTTGTGATCTTCTATGGGCTGATCCAGTATCAGGGTTTGGCGAGGAAGACAAACCCAACAGCCTTGTTCCTCCAGGTTCCACTTTCCTTCACAATGCAACCCGCGGATGTTCCTACTTCTATACCTATGCAGCTGCCTGTCAGTTCCTCGAGCGGACGCATCTCCTAGGAATTATTCGTGGCCACGAAGCGCAAGACAATGGTTACACGATGTTCCGAAAAACGCCAACCAAGAAATTTCCTTCAGTCATCACGATATTTTCTGCTCCAAACTATCTGGATGTGTATCATAATCGAGGCGCGGTAATTAAGTACGCAAACAAGAATATAACGATTAGGCAGTATAACGCGAGTTCCCATCCGTATTGGCTACCGAATTTTATGGATGCGTTTACTTGGAGTCTGCCTTTCGTTGGTGCCAAGAGTACTTTCGTTTTTTCGAAATTTGTTGACGTCTTGACTGACTCCATTTCATTGTAGTCACGGAGATGCTTCTAGCCATTTTAAGTATCTGCAGTGAAGAAGAACTCACGGAAGAAGATTCGAGTGAAGAAGAAGAATCGAGGGCACTAGCCGACGCCAGTATTTCACCAGCGGACTACCAACAACGACGGCAGCAGATCAAGAACAAGATTATGGCTGTTGGTCGGATGCAGAGAGTATTCCAGTTGCTTCGGTAAGCACAACCCCCTTTTGGTGACCTGAAGATAAAGATCTCTCAACTTCCAATCATAGAGAGGAATCAGAAGCAGCCTCTGAGCTTGTGGCTACAGAAGATATTTCTGGGCAACCGACTGCAGGTTTGCGTGTAGGGTCTGACGCTTTGAGTGTACAAGGAAACCAGATATCAAGGAATATTCGTAGCTTTGACGATGCGTGCGTAACTCCTCTTTCTTGTATTTTGATATTATTGTGCATATTCACTTATACCACTTGTAGTCGTCGCTCTGATCTCATGAACGAACGCTTACCCGTGTTCGAGGTTGACACTTCACCTAGCGGAAGCCCGACGACGATGTTTCCTCCACCCAGTATGAGGCTTCCCAGTAGACGAGCGAGCAGTATGGGTGAGGGACTGAATATGGAGATGTTGATCAAGAAGACGCTAGAAGAAGATGAGGATGATAGTCCGATCGTAGAGAGGTTGGCGGAGCGGATTGCAAGAGGAAGGAGGGTTACTGGAAGGCCTCAGCCACTAAAGAGGCATGAAACCACGTGATATGCCGGCGTGGCCGGAGGGGAGTAGGTAGTGTACGAATATCCCACTGTTTCTATATCTTTCTTGTTGTCATTTTTCCCGTCCTGAAGTCACACTAATCATACTTGGAATACTTATGCAGTGCAACTTGTTTGGACGGGTGATGAGTGACGATGAGTCATTATCATGACCTACATGATCGAGAATAAAGGCAAGTGCACGCGTTACATGTGGCCATTCTTCGTGTTTCGCTTTCACCACTACAGCTTGCTTGAGTAGAGGCATACATGGCTCAACTACTCACTCTTCTTGATCAGTTCACACCAGAGGATTTCTCTGACGTGGAAAGTACTGTTGAAACAGAACCACTGGATATGAACGAGATTCAACTTGTATGTCAATTCCCTCTCCCTGTTCCCTACAGTCAGTGATGTCTCCGCTTTCTTCAGGCGCATGACTACAACCAAAAACTCGAAGCTAGGTTCTTAGATGCCGTCGACACAGACAGTGGAGAATCTGAAGACGAATTATTCTCGGAATTTACCGATTTGAACGAGTCACCCCCCGGTTCTCACAATCATTCTGAGAATTTCTCTGCCCAGAGCGTCGTATTTCGGTCGTCTTCGGGATCTAGCTCTTTCAACGAAGCTTACGACTCTGTTATCGACGAGCTGGATGAAGAGCCAACCAAATTAGATACAAGTGTACATGTTCTAGACGAGGAGCGTCAGCGCCACAGTGTTGCTATCACCGAGCTCGAAGACAGGCATGCAAAAGACATGATCGAGCTCGCGGTTGAAATGCAGGCGCTGCGGAATACACAAGATGCTCTGCGAGAAGAAAGTCTTGTTCAGACCGCTCGAGTTCAAACGCTTCTAGGAGAAAAAGATGAATTGCAGTCACAGTCAAGGACCATGTCGGATCTCAATGCGACTCTCGCTCAAGAGAATGCAAAGCTGTCCCTACAGTTGCTAGAAGGTCAAACAAGAACTGTTAACCTTGAGCACGATTGCGCTGAGGCATTGACTGCTCAAATCTCCCTTGCTAGCCAACTCACGAATCGAACCCGTGAACTGGATGAGGCTAAGAACAAATTCGCTGGGCAGATTCAGATTCTTACAATTGCTCGTGACAACGCATCTGCTGAGGCCGCTCGCCTTCGGAACGAACTGGAGGGTCTTGCAGCTACCGCAAGACAGGAGCACGATGATCTAGTTGACTCTAACAATAATCTTCGCAATGAACTAGATGCAGAGCGAAAGCACGATAGAGAAGTTGCGGTGCGATCTGCTGATCAGATCCGAGCTTTGACGGTTTCTCGGGGCAATCTGCAGGCTGACCTTGACCGGATTCGTCGTGAACGAGAGGAGCTCTCCAAATCTTCCCGGGACACCATCGATTTGCTTCAGAACGAAATCCAAGCCAAAGCTCGCGAATTGCAGACGGTACATGAACAAGCCGCATCCGCTGCAGATTGCTCTTCTAAAGAGATTCGTACTCTCTTGCTTGCGACGGAGACGATTCAAGCTGAATGTCAAAAGCTTGAAGGAATTGTTTCTGGGTTAAAGGCTGTTGTGCACGACGATGAACAGCGCATCATCGCCGTACAGAAAGATTTAGAAACGTGTCGAAAATCATCGTTAGAAGACATCAGTGGATTCCAAAAAGAACGAAATTCTCTCCAGGAAAATGTCGCGATGTTGAAGAAAAAATTGGAGGAGGTGCAGATGCTTGCTCTGCGTAACGCAGCAAAAATGGAAGGTAAACTGAACACACTCCAATCCGAGAAGGACGACCTTCTTAAGGCAAAAAATCGAGACGTCGCAACGTTTAGAAGGGTGATGCAGGCAAGGATAGACCCCGTTCAGGCTGTACGCAGCGAGGTTTCTAACCAGGTGAAAGCAAAAGACTCGGAACTCGATACCCACTGTTCTGAGACGTCCAATCTGAAGCGCGAATTAGAAAATAATCGTGTCAAACAGCAACGAGAAGAGACCCGAACCAAGTCTGAAGTCGGTGATTTGCGATCTCAACGGATTGCGGGACATACAGATGGAATCGAGCAAGCGCGGAGACGGGTAAGGGAAGTGAATCTTGCAGGATCTGACGGGCTCATCATTGGCTCTACTACCGTCGAAGATAGCAAAGTCAGGGTCATACGCCCTAGGAAAGCCAACACGGCGGCCTTCAATTGGTCTTCACCGGCTATGCTCTCCAGCGAGTAGCTCCTATCCTCGTAATGGTCAACGACGAAAGTTCCCTCGTCTTTGATCTCGAACTCTATTCATATCGTGAACCTCAGTGCAAGTATCTACATGCTCTTCGGTACAACTTAGTCTATATGCAGGGAGACTGCATAATTCTTTTATCTATCTACCCCTTGTAATTACAATATATTTGTGACGGACCCACATCCTGTCAGCTTTCCTTGAATTTGTGTGTGTAAATTGATTACAGGCCGCACTGGATCCAATAGTTCACCCAAAGCTTAGCCTCAGAACGGCCAATGGGCTCGAGTGTTGCCATTCGCTCGCTGAGCCTTTGAATGTTCTCAGTGCTGAAGGTCGACACTCCAAGTGCCTCCGAGTCTTCCCAGGTTCTCTCAAGCTCGCTAGATTTTGCCATTGCACGCATAAAATCAATGATCTTGGCGGCAGGCTGAGACGCATGAGTCAATGAACAATGATGACAAGATATATCAATTGACTCACGAGCTCCTTCAAAGTGATTTTCTCTTTTCCTGCTGCAACGTTATTTGCTGCGGTTTCAATAACCGCAGCTTTGTCCGATAATACTTGCATCCAATCTCGGAACGGGACCAGAGGTAACGCTTCCAATGGTAATTGTTTTGCAGAAATCAGGTATTCACGTATCACCTGCATGATACTTGTCCAAGACACAGGATGAGGGTGAACGAGGTTTATAGCCATGGGAGTATCTTCTTTGGCGAATGTCACATCGAGGACGCCTTCGGCGATTGCGTCTAGCGGTGCCCATGAGATATTCTGTGAAGACAATACAAAATTTAAAAATGGTGAGAATTGAGGTAAGATTGTGTACTTGCCCCTTTTGCATCCGGAAGTACCCCCATAGCGAGACTAGATTTAATCATCATGGGAAGCCAGTCACTCATAGCCCATGCACCGTTCGGTCTCCCACCTGCAATCTGGCCTATTCGGAAAGATGATGCATGAAGACCGCTCTTCGCTAAGATCTATGCGAGGAATCAAAAGAACGTAAGCCAGTTAGTATTACCGTCGGATGGAATAGGAAGGAAATGCAGGAAAAGTGAAAGGTTGATAGGGACCCACTCACCCTCTCTGAAATATATTTACTTTCCCCATATCCTCCTCCGACAGCGAACTTGGGATCGACGATGACTTCTTCCGGGTATGGGCCCAGTGAACTCGAATCCCAAGACTGTGCAGATCCAATTGAGGAAGTGAAGACAAAACGCAGAGTCGATGCGTTCCGAGAAGACCGGGCTAGATCAATCAGGTTCCGCATTCCACGAATGTGGGGTTCAAAGGAGGACAAGGAGAGATTGAAATCCAGCCTCCATGCGTTGTGAATGATGTGTGTTAAGCTTTCCCGGAGCTGCTCTTTCATTCATGACAAGTGACGAAAAGAGGTGTCTATACTACTTACCTTTTCGTAAACATCATCCGGAAGACCGAGCTTTGGCTGCGAGGTATCTGCTTCGAGATGGACCAGTTTTTTAGAAGAAAGAAGCTTGCCATCGAGCGCTTTATCTTGGAAACGCTCTTGGTGTCGCTGATGAATGGAGACACGGTCCGAAGGTCGATTGATTGTATAAACCGAAGCAACAGAGTCACTTGAGACTAGGTACGCTAGGAGCTGAGCGCCAAGGTTGCCTGTTGAGCCTGTGAGGAGTACAACAGCCGGAGTAGAAGCATTGATATTGTTCAAGCCACCATTCAAGCGCAAGTTGGACGTGATTGGATGGTCCAGTCCCTTGGAATACAGAGCAATCATGTCCTGGATAGCCTCTTCATGGCTACGCTCTTGGTGACTACCGGGATCCTGAGCAGAAAGTCCGACGAGATACTGAGTTAGGCTTGCAATGGTCGGATGATTGTAGACAACGTTTTCTGAAACAACCCGTGACGCAGCGTGCAAAGAAGGATCACCAGAGCCTCGAAGTACAGTTATCACACGCAGTCGAAGAACGGTTGCGCAAAGGCTTCAGATGCGAAAGAATGAAATCGATGAGTAATTCCAACCTCCTATTCAATCAAATACTCACCTATCGAAACCATGGTCAAAAATGTCATCCTTTTCATTCAAAGACTTTTCGCAAAGATTTTCCACCTGTGATGCAAGCCATTGCTTCAAGTCTGAAGCTTGCCAACTTGAAGGAGGCTCGACTGAAGAATTGTTGGCTACTGTGTCGTATCTGTCAAAAGAATATGACTATGTTGAGTATGTACTGCGCCACGAAAGGAAATCACACACATCTGACTAATTTCGTTTTCGTACTCGTTGTAGGCCGCCTTTCGCATCACAGTTCCCTTTCCAGCTCGCGGCAGGGGCTTGTTCGGTGAAGCAACAAGGATCATCTCTTTGTATACTTTGCTGAACGCAGGCATTTGCTTGTTAGCTTCTTCAATGACGGGCCTGGTAGGAAAACGTGTTGAATGGTTGAGTAAACTAAACTAAGGACGATACTGACCAGATCTTATTGCGGAAACTGGATACCTGAGCGGGATCATTGACGTCGATCTGATTTTCTGGAGAAGGCTCGAGCAGTACCCCAGGCTGGTCGCGTTGGCGGCCAAACATAATCGCACCGATGATACTACATATGGAATCGGTGAGTGAGAGTTCTTTTCCTGAACAGTCGTGGAAGACATACAGGGGGCTCTTGTTGACTACATCTTCGAACGGCCCTGAAAAGCAGTATGCAAAGTCACTAATGTGCGAAATAGCCAAAAGAAGATGAGGACAGTCGGGTTTCTATCCTTCATACCTGGAACAGTTTTCTCTCCAGACGAGTGTATGATAACGTCATCCAGTCGTCCTACACTGACAGAAACGGATTGTTTCATGAGATCAAGATGGAACACCAGCTACGCTAACTCACATCGACCACAAACCTGGCTTTGACGGATGAGGGACCCAAAGATCAGATGTAGCATAACCAGCGACTCCTGGAATATTTTCTACGGATACAAGATATGTATCCGTAGTCTAGCAATAACGTAAGGATGGTTGAAAGATTGAACTTGCTGTCTAGTAGTGCGCTACTCACTAAGAACTGAATTTCGAAGGTGCCATCTCCCTGGGGTACCCATCTGATATGAGGACCTTCCGGAAACTTATGCCATGACCAATCTTCAAAACCGTCTTCCATGCTCCAGGTGGACGGGGACCCTGCTTCGGTAAGCCCATAGATAGCACGCAGATGAACTCCGCATGAAACAAGATAGTCACCCGTTGCATGGGATAAAGGTCCTCCCCCAGTGAGCTATCGAGAATCGAAATTATCAATTTTCTCAATGAGAGGGACCAATCTGTGACTTACGACAACCTTCAGTGATCGCAGTACATCTAGGCTCGAGGGAGATTGAGACCAGATCTGGAGCATGGTAGGTATAGCAATACAGGTGCTGCATTTTGTTCGCCGAAGATGTTCGATGATATTGTCAGGCGTAGCTGCTAACGGTAGCAAATCCTTTCTGGTAACGAGAGGAGGGTACACCGCAACTGTGATTCCGGCGTATATAGGGACGAAAAGCTGAATGAACACGCCCATGGCGTGAAATGAAGGTAATGACATGGTACCAGCACGTAGGTTATGTTTACGATACACAGTTGCAGTCGCTGTATATGCACATTGTCGATATCAGGCGAAAACGATAGGCAGAATCAAGCTCACCTGATGAGGCCCAACTTAAAACGATACATCTATATGTGATTGAGATAGGTTTTGGGAAGCCTGTACTTCCAGAGGAGTGTAGGATTATAGCAATATCATCCGGACCAGGATCAGATGAAGAATAGGCCTCAAACGAATCCGATGATACTTCGCCCCCTAGCTTCGGATAGAGGTCATTCAAACCTGGTACCTCTTCGAATGTCACATCATAGGTAGGATTGTTGGAAGTCAACTCTTTCTTGATATTCTGAAGCAGCTCTTGTAAAGTGACACTCGTAGTAAGTATACGATGTGCACCAGTTTTCACTAATAAGTTCACAACCGCCGCAGGCGTATTGCGAGGAGAAATCAACAGAGGCTAGGTGGTGATCAGTGATCAGTGATGATAGTGAAATATAGAAAGCATCGACACTTACAATCAGTCCTGCCAGCATTAATCCTGCTACTACTGCCGTATAGGCAATGGTGTCTAGTTGAGCTATAACAGCTACCACCTCACCATTCGGTCCGCAACGATGTGGGCGAACAATATGGGCAGCACGATGACAAGCCCGAACGAATTCAAGGTTTCTTATCTCAGTGAGGGTGGCCTTTCCATCCTCCGAATATACGTAAAGCGGCTGGTCTGGGTTGTGCTCGTAGTGAAATTGGAGCAGTTGTGGAATGGTATTGAGACGATCTCTAGAGGGAGCTTCCATGGTGGAGAAACAGAGAATAGAAGGAGGATAGTGAGGTTAGCAATTATTCTCGCGTTTAAATAAGTAGTCACCATTCAAGTAACTGTTCTTTTGGTTCTTTGATTCTGACTGTTGTTGAACAAGGACAGGCTGAATTTCGGCATGATGACTTCCCGTTTCCGGTCGCGCGCGAACAAACCGCATAAAATACATCTGAATGAATGGCTGGGATTGAAGCGAGTGAATAATATGCGCACATGCCAGGGGTGAGATGACGAGGGAGCAAACCTCAAACTGGATTAGAGCAACCCGCATCGCCCGATAGTCTCGGCAACTCAATTGATGTCTTTTTTTATTTCTATTGACCGCCGGTCAATTCTTACACAATAGGAGAAAGTTAGGAAGAAGAACGAACGCGTGAAATTTGCAGATGCGTAGAATGAATAGATTTCTGGAACGGAGCTGTCATTTCGTGCGTCGTATTTATGGGTCTTAACTCACGACAATTCTGTAAACTATGCTGCGGCTGTTGATTGATCCTGACTAATACCAAGAGCATCGAATACCATCAACCTGAAGCAATCATTATCAGGGCATGATTTCTACAAGATTGGCTGTAACCAGATTCCCATCCTTGAGCATCTTCAAATCAACTCCTAACTGAGTGAACAGCTTTACTTTGTCAGGGATCTGAGCATTGCGATTTAGAGAGATAGTGATGAGCAAGGCCTCATAAGCAAAGACGCACTTGGTAGCCTTGTGTTTTTCCCGATGTACTAGGTATTGAGTAGAACACGGTTTCTGACCCAGCTTATGATGATGGAAATTAAGTCTCGAAGAACTCTAATTACTTTTCAATTAAGCATTACCTTCGGCAGAGCCATTCCTAGGCTTAGAATGCACGAGTTTGTAGGGTTGTAATCCGGGAGAGAAAGTTGGTCTCTCTGCTTTAGGTCGTGAGCGCATCACATAGTCTAATACAATCCTGCCAGTTTGAAGACCAATGAAACATGCTATCCGAGGGCTGTATCGGGCCATTTTGGAGAAGAAAGGAGCGATTCCATCCTTATATTCTGAATTTTTCAGTTCGCTGGCCTACGAAATGATTTCGAGTCGGTGACGAAAGCTTAAACAACCAAACATACCCACCTCTGCTGTTGGCCTCTCCACTATGTTGGTCTAACCAGTTCAAGAATCATTCGTTCATCAATCATCAATAGAAAGCGTACTAGTCCCAATTGATAACGTTCAGGAAGAGTAAAGTCTTCGGTAGGAGGTACACGCTCAGGAGTCAGCCCTAAACAAATGAAATTGCATAAGTGGGAGAAATATTGAGCTCAAGATTGATATGTACCCGAAAGATGGAGACATTTCCAGAAGTGATTTGATGGATGGCCAAAGTGGTGCCCTATCTCAGCGGAACGCTGACCAGGACTACACATCAAAATACACATCGCATCGAGTTTTACTTTGAAATACACTGAGATGACTGCTCACTTGATGCCGCAGAAGATGACTAGCCGCGATTTCAGCTTATGGTTGAAAGTGAATCGAAACGAGCTTACTGTCCAGTGACTCTGAGATGCAATCATTGAGATGATTGAGATGGGCATATACTTCAGGAGATGAATATCCCCTCGCCGGTTTTTTCTTCTTCGCCGGTTTCTTGCTCGGCGAAGCATCTTCTGTGAGCGGTAACTCATACTGTGTTCGAGACCGTTTACCGAGATGGGAGGTTTGGGGTGATTTAAGGAGTGGATTGGTCTTCGCAGAAGACGTAGTTGATGAGCTAGTATCCTGAACGGGCGATTGTTGAGTACTAGAGAGTCCGTTGAAACTAAAACGTGAGATAGATTTTTGAAATCGCGTGTGAGATTCTGCTGCTGATTCTAAGCTCATTATTTCCATAGATTGTTCCTCATCGTCCCCCAAAGCTGCTTCTTGATGACAAGATAGAGCTGGTGTAGAGGACATGGCGGTTAGGTTCAAAACACTAAACAGGAAATAAGCGCTTAGCCGTTGCGCTTGAGCAAGCTAATATTAATGTGGACATGCATAGGGTATCTTTATTTCCTAACATATATACGGCAAGCCGCCTCCCGGGCTCTGCCGACGTATATGAAGAGGTATATGATATGATACAGATGTACATGATGTTCGACGATGATATATAGACCGGTTTAAGGAGGCAGGTGTTCGAGAAAAGAGGAGATAGGATAAATGTTAGAAAATAGACAAAGAATTTGGCCTTGAGCTAAAGACGAATATAGCTTCTGTATGTCTGTATCGCAGATAAACATATTTGAAAACATATCAACCATCCAAAACAGTTGCGACGCATGCAAAAAACGACCCCCAGCTTTTGTACTCACCGCTCCGAGACCCACGCTAAAAAAACCATTCCATCCATATCATATTCCAATACGTTGCAAGCTCCAACATGGACTTCCATGTCTTCTCCAGTTCTTCATGATTATACATCATCTCAATAGTCTCAATGCCCGTCTATCCAATCATCAGTCAAAACCCCTTTGACTCCACCACTTTGCGTTCGTCCCCCATCTCGTGCTCGCGCATTATGCATCCGTTTCTCTCTAATCGAAGCTCCTATACCCACAGAATCATCTCCAGCACCCGACATTGACGAGGAAGAAGAATATGAAACCGAGATGGGCCCCTCCGCCGATACGTCCTCTGTGGCAACAGGGAATGGGAAAGACTCCCGAGCAGATGGTAATTTGACCTTGGGCACAGGTACTGGAACTTGCTTCTTTGGTTTCTTTTTCTTAGATGCAGTGCTACTCGTGGACCTTGTCTGCTTCATAACGGGAGCGACGATTACGCCAGTGGAATCATCCGTCGACGATTGAGCCCCATGAGAAGAGTGCACTGGAGTAGAAGGAATGGACGGCTCCACCCAGTCGTCTTCAATGTCATCACCCATTTCATCAAAGCTAGTCTCCTCATGACCCTCACTAGAAAGGGGAACATGCACCACAGAGGAATCAAACCGCGTAGCACTCGGTCCTGGGGTTATTGGATCGACAGGATCCTCTTCCGTATCTATGTCGGTTTTGCTCCTATCGCTTCTTGCACCGCCAGCGGATCCATGTTGGCTGGCACTCGATAACGACAACGAAGTTGACCTAGACCGAGACTGAATACTGACGTTTAAGCTTGGATCGTCCTCCAAGCGCGAGTCATCTTCATCCTCTAGCTCCATAGTATCGACCTCGTCCGGATCTGACATAGACTCCAAACCCATGTTGTCAGCTGAGTCTGCAGCCCATGAAGGAGCTTCGTCCTGTATAGAAAATATTGTTTTCGGAAGCTAAATCGAGAGCTTAGCCTTATATTACACGAGTAGAATTACCAGATGCCTACCTGCCCAACTCTTCTCCGAAGATCGACCCAATCTTTCTCATCTCGACATAGAAACCCAATTAGCATACTGGGATCTAATCCGCTGAGAGGCATCTTGCGTACTCGATCACAATGGAACGTCTTCAACTCGGAGTCACTATACGCTGTAGCATAGTGTTCTTCCAGCGAAGTCAGATTGTGCTCGGGCGCACTTGATCCAAGTAACTCGCTATAGTCCATGTCTCCACTATTGCCGGAGGCCGGGGAATCGGTTCTACGCTGAGGTGAAGACGAGCTTGATCCTACGGCGTTCAAGTCGTGATCACCTGCAGAGGTGGAGCGAGAGTACTGCTGCTGTAAAGGTGAAGGCGCTAGCGGAGTATGGAAAGACGAGCCGGTACGAGTAGATGAAGGCGATCCAGGCATTGCTTGATGACTTTGATGGCTTCCAGCGCTACTTCCAGAACTACCACCACTAGATGATCGTGTCTGATGCTTATGAACCTTCTTTGAAACCTTTTTGATTTTATTCTTGTCCGTTTCGCGTTCGTCCCCGGCGTCTTCATTGGTGCCATAACCTGAAGATGAGCCACTAGGCCGAGAGATATGAGTTGCAGAGAACGGGCCTGAGCTCGGTACAATAGTGTTTGGAGGCGGACGCAACGGGACAGCAGGTCTAGCATGGTGAGGGTCAAGATAAAAAAGATTATCTGTCTGAGAGCCGACGAAATAATACGAGGAACTCGGTCTTCCACCGGCAATACCAACTGACTGAGGGAAAGTATAGAGTGTCTATTGCAAACAGAAATGAGATTCAAGGAACCAGATTCGACAGAAACGAAGCAACCAACCTTGATCGTGTCATAGTATATCGGGTTCACACCATCCAAGCCAAGCCTGATTCCGAAAAGAACTAGCACCGGCCTATCACCCCAGTACGTGTGAACGGCACCTTTTCCTGAGGAGCCATTATCAGAAACGGAATGATTTCATAAGATCTAAAGAAGCCCACCTCTTCGTGGATATGAGCCTGAGGCACTACCGTGAGAGGCCGCATAGACATCTGTCTGCGTTAACAGTCCATCTGTAGCAACAGCCACGCCCAACCCCGCATCAGGATATGCATGAACGAGAAACCTAAAGGACAATTCAGTCTACTACCGCACGATTCGTACAACCTGCTCACTTGATTGCTCCCGCAGCTGTACTCGGTCCGAACCACATACCCACATCCTTCCCTAGATCTTTTCCCGCCAAGGCCATCCGGTGAACACTAAACGGCGCCAACTCCGAAGGCGTATCTAAGAACCAAGTCACAATCTGAACATACATCGCATACTCCTTCGTCATCTCCGGGGCCGGCGGTTTCCTCCAATCCCTTCCTAAATGCATAAACAACAATGAGTTTGCCAATAAACTCTGTCCTGTTCGTAGCATACACCCCCACCCTGAGTCACTCGTCCAGCCTTTCTCTCCACCCAATCCTCCTACAGTCCAATTCCATTTACTACGATTTGTCATTGTAGACGTGGGGCTTGATGGTCCCTTAGTGTTACTGGTGTTGCTGAGGCTAGTGCTCAAAGATGAATCGGACTTGTAAGAATCGGTGTAGCGCGAAGAAGTACGCCGGGAGGCATTAGAGGTAGTGGAAAGAGTGGAAGGGGAAGCAGGGGTAGGAATGACGGCAGGACCCATGATGGGCTCGCATGCAGGTGGAGTAAGCTCCTGAAGATTGCTATCGCGTATAGGAGGGAAATGAGAGCGATATGTCAACCATATCCTTGAAGTAAAATCGGCATAAAAATCTGGCGGCCAGTTGGCACCAGGTTTGGTATCCTTGAGGGTGGCGCTTTGGATAGAGGATGTAGACGAGGCAGGATTATAGAAGGATGCCGACGGTGTGGCAGTGACAGAGGAGGCGGAGGAAGAAAGTGACTGGGAAGGAGATGATGAAGGAGGCTGGGATTGGGATAGGAATTGCGAGCCGGGATGGCTGATGGACGAGGTATGGGCGTGCTGACCACGCGAACGCGAACGCTTATGTCCGTGCGACTGATCTGAGGCTGTCGTCGACGCGACCGAGCCTCTACGACCCAAAGTACCACCAGGATATGAAGATGGAGGAGGTTGTGATTGTACCGGAGGAGGTTCATATCCGGGATGCTGGACACCTAAAATCCATATGGGATCGGTGCATTTGTCAGGCATTGCGTCGCTGTCCAGTAAATATCGCATCGCCTTGTCGAGATGGCCTTTACCATGCTTTGCCGCAGTAAGCAAGGCAGAAGCTCCGGTCAATCTTGCTCTCGGTGACGACGTCGACCCCGTGGAAACAGAGTTAGACTGCGCGAGAAGAGTGGGAAGGGAAAGATCTGTCGAGGAAGTAGAAAAAGTGTGCGAAAACCAGCCGGAAAGACGGGTCGGAAAGTCGCCCATGCGAGAAGAGGGCGAAGTGCTATGTGAGGTTTCTAAGCTAGGCGGACGATTCCGCTGACGTGGAGATGGTATTGGTACTGGTTCAACTATGACAGGAGTTTCCTGGATGGGCTCTTCTGGTATCTTCGTGTTTTTCCGGGAAAGTCTGGAAGAAGACGACGGAGATGGAGTAGAAGGAGGCTCAGGCGAGCTAAGAGCGCCTTCATTGACTGATTTGGATCTGTCGCGGGACTTCTGTAGAAATTTTGGTAGCTTGGAACTGGGAGCTGGTGAAGGAGTGTGACGCGAGCTCTTGCTGGACATTTTCTGAAAACAACAACAGGGCATTTGTAGCAGTGGAAGAAACATCGAAAATAATGACTGACCGAAGATGATTGGGTAAAATGTAGACGTAATGAGCTTGGCGAAGATTCGTTCGAGGGTTGGTTATCCACTGTGCATCGATAAGAATCCTGAGTATTTATCTAAGTAGTACGGCAGCAGTCTCACCAGTTTCCTCTACAACCTCCCGCAGGTAATCTACATTGGCGATAGATCAATATTACGAATTTCTGTGAAACCATATAGAGCACCTACACCTGTATCTTAAAGCAAGTAGAGTTAAGCTTAGAATGAAGAAGCTGTCAGAGATAAAGCTTTGACTTGCCTCTATCTCGGGGTCTCCTGTCAAGTTTCAACGTTACAAGTAATCTGCAGGATGAGTATTAAATCTAGACAACTCTTATTGGAGCGCATAAGAGGATCATACGTTTCGTAAGGCAATTAATTGAGCTTTATGGTCATGAAACGAATACAAAAAAGGATTTCGTGGGCCAGAAACGAGAAAGATGAGGAGAATCAGAATGTGTTTGCAAGAGAGAGTTGACACAAATTAGTCACTTCGGTCGTGACATTCGGTCAACAAACGTGACACATGTTTTGAGGGTGTTCAAGAATTTCTTTACTCTGTTCCTCCACGTTTACCAGATAGACGTCTGTTACGACCAACAATCTCCGGGAATATATCGACTCGAGCCTTGCTTGAGAAAATTATGTTCTCGAGACTTGATGTTTCTTCTCTAACATTCATTACCTGCATTGGTACTTTGAACTAGCACTTGCAACCAGGCCATTTGACTCGTGAGGGGGCGTGTTGATTCAGGAGAGAGCTATGTGCTGTGCTCGTGTAAGAAGACGGTGGTCAGGTCAGGTCCTGCATTCTCTAATCTGACTTTTGTTGAGACGTCATTTCAGATGCTGTTATTGTTATGCATAGGCCTCATGCAAGCGAGCATAACAGTGATTCGAAGCGCAATAAATTAAATTCCTGAGTCTTCACGAAGTGTTTGAACTACCAAGCGGTAATTTATGGAGTGTTAGTGTCGCTCCCAAGTCACCCAGGTAAAGAACTTCCGGCCATGACAATCACGTTGATCTCTCTAAGCAAAGGGCAAGTCAAACAGATTTATAGGCTTACCGCTTTCTTCCGAAGTTTTTACAAGTTCTCTCAGGCTAACACGCTCGTGAAGCGTGGAGCTTCACAAGCAAGTCTTTCAATTATTCAGCTTATGAGCATCAGTCCTCGTCGGCCGTCGAACAGTTATCCTCCCAAGGTATGTATCGGTCTCTACCGATACCTCGTGTGCCAACCGGACGAGTCTTAGTTCATGACTAGTGATAAATTTTCGAGTGACTTAGGGACCGTTTTCTGTCTTTCCAGTGTTCTCAGACGAATGCGGAGGGCGGCTGGTTGATCAAATTTCCCGATATCCAACATCTCTCTTTGACACTTCGTTGTTCTGCGTCTGTCCCGAGACCTGGGTACTGAGTTATGAAGTTGTTTGAACGATTTTACAGCAAAATAGGCCCCTTACTAAAGTGCCATATCGATCTCCCTTTCGCGAATGACTTTCCTAACGTTCCGCTTTCTCTGGCTCATTAGACAGTTATCAATGGCAGCAATTTCGGGGCAAATACGGGCCGGGATTCCGACGTACCTGGTGGAGCGTTTCCTTTCGGAGTAACTTGATAACAAGTATAGGCGCATTCTGAAGAATGACATACCTATCAGGCGACCTTCCTCGAGGCCCTCCGTCCTAAAAACATATAATGTTTCCATGAACATATATTCCGTTTGAACTCCCATGTTCTCGAAGCGCACTCCACTATTTCTGCGTCCGAATCTAGACTATCGGATGCTCAAATTGCTGCCACTTTTTGCAGCCTTGATTTTAACATTACTACTCTATACATCTTCGACAGTTAGTTCGATCATTTATCCGGAACTCGCAGAAGCCGAAGCAGCGTCGAGCATAGTCGTATACTCTCCGAGTACATATTCATATCCTTCGTTGGCTTCCGTCGATGAAAAACCTGAAATCCCTCGTCGGAATATAATATTAGAGCGCGACGTCGGTGCGTCCTCATTCGTCATTATCCGATTCATCATGCTGAAGGGAAATACCTAGTGGAATCAGCAATAGCGCCTGAGATTTTTTCATCGAATGACTCGAATAACAATACTGACTATCCAGACTCCGACTTAACGGATTCCAGTTCTACCCCTCCTCGTCCTTCAAGGGTAACTGTTGCTTTTATCGTTCTCGCAGTGGGGTTAGTTGTTCAATGTGCCCTCTCCTGTGCTTAACTAACTTCAGACCAACAGCCTTTGCTTACTATCCATCTATCGTCTGATCACCCATTCCCCTACCCATCTAATTGACAAGTATTTAAAACAGACCATCTCTCACACTACGGATCGTCTACCAGCTTCCCTTATCCTCGTCTCCCAGCGTCTCGCAGCCATATACCACCGCCTCAGCGCTTATCTACCTAACGTTAGTCGGGTTCCATCAGCTATCCTACCTACTCCTCTCATCACTTCTTTCAAATCTCGTCGCAAGTTTGGACGACGCCGGGGCCCAGGCCACCCTTCTTTCCGCGTCGGCGAGGGTCGATTGGTGGAATGGGCACAGGAGGATATGAATTTACTCGATATGGATTCGGAGGCTACAGATTTCATGGTGAATGCTGAGGATCCCGCCGAGTCTGAAGACTTGGTAGATGAATATATCCCACTGAGTGTGGGTATGGGATGGAAGGATCGACTTGGGACAAGGACGGTTCAGGCAGGTCCAATGCTTCCGGTGCCAAATTATGGGTCGGCGATAAGCTGGTAGCTAGGTCATCGATGGGACTTGATAAACGTTAGACTTTACTCAACTATGGGTGGTTTTCTCCCCTGCTAGAATCGAATAAAGTTTTGCCCGTGTATGATATACAGAGTTCTGGAGTTTTGCCGATATGTACTCCCTTTCATCCAGAGCCTTGCAGGTTGCTAATTTTTTGCTCAAATTTGGGACATTGAAATGATTATCATGGTGCTTTTCCAATCACTAAACTACGATCACCAAACTTAGATCATTGCACATCACCTCTGGATGAGCTATGCGGTCTGCTGCGTTATTGGGAAAACCCCACATTTATTATAATAACATACAACCTAGTTGTCAAGATCCTCGCTTCGCTTGGTATTTTTTCTGGAACAAGGTTTTGCGAAATGGGACAGACTAGTACAGACCTCCAGGGCCTCAAGATCATTTGTGCAACATGGACAGGAATCAGACTTTTTTCTTAAAACTCTTTATGATTTTGCCTAGTAAGGGAAAATATCTGAATTTTCTTATATCTTCGCTTTGTAGCTTTTTGGAATTCGTACATTACAAGTGAAACATGATGAGTACTATACGACATCTGCTGACAGTGCCTTTGTATAGTAAGTACTTCTCAGCTTTCAAGGTCATCAGAAATGCTCAACAAGCATATCAAAATCTGAATGTTTACTGACTACAGCAACCCGACCTAGTACATTTGGGAACGCAGTTGAATTATTTCACCAATGGTAGGAGAAGATTCACAAATAACTTGCTAGAGTTTCTTTGCAAGTACCATTGCCACTGGCCATTCCACCACTAACTCATCCTCTCCCTTCACTCGGACATCCTTCCCATCTTGCTCAATGTCTCCTTCCAACTCCCTTCTTTCTTTTTCCTCCTTTTCTGCTCCCTCCATCAATTCTGTCCATGTTCTCTCCGCAATACTTTTCCCTTCGTGGTCGAGTGCATCAGAAGGGTTTTTCTCCATATAGTGGTGTAGTGAGCTAAAAGTATGAAAATACCCTAATAGACCGTTCCATGTTGATTGAGAGCGGAGGATAATTGGTAAGGTGATTGTTGGATTTGGGGATGGAGAAATGGTTGGTGAAGTTTCATGATAGGCTCCTAGGAAGGCAAAGATTAGCGAAATTAACACCGGGGAAGGAACAATCGGATCCAAATTGCAAGGCGCATAATACACACCGGAGAAGTAAACCCTGAAAGTGTCTGTCATTATTTCTGAATCAATGCCCAGAACTTGTTTCGGCTCCGGTACGTCGACAAGATGCCGCTCAAGAATTGTTCGTCCAGGTCGTTCCCAGTAGGGACCTAGAGATGTGAGCGGATCTTTGCCTTGGAGGTAATGTGTAATGAGTGGCGTGAGCGAAGGATATTTGGGAAGGCGGAATTCAGAATATGTCTGAGAGTGCATAAGTATCTAGACAGGAGGTAAAAAGTGCCGGTGAAGACGAACCCAGAAGGCAACAGTCCCGCTGGGACGGAGTATGCGAGCGATTTCAGGCCATTGTTTGTTCCAGTCAAACCAATGGGCAGCTTGTGCTAGATAACGATAAAGATAGAGCATGATTAAGGGAAGCTGACGTACGGATGGCGGTCGCTTACCGGAGATGACTAGATCGACACTCTCATTCTCCAGAAAGTCAAGCTTCTCAGCTGAAGCTTGAACGAAAGAGAATTGGGATGTTTTGTCTGCAAATAGATATAGCCATCGACCAACTTTCGAAGAGACTTCATGTACATACCCTCACCTAGAACTTCCTCGGCATGCTCCCTCGCCTTTTGGACCATTCCTTGGCTCGGATCTACACCAATTACCTTCTTGAACGAATGCAATTCAGTCGTTGCCTGACCCGTTCCACAGCCCAAGTCTACAGCGGTGTTCCAACGAGGTCGTAGTGTACTGGTGGAGGTGTCGTCTCTGCTGTCATTTCCCGGCAACGCAGGAGCTCCTTGTTGGTGATAATCTAGGATGAGTTGGAAAAGAGGTTTCGGATAAGTCGGTCTAGATGCAGCGTAAACTGCTGCATTAAACGATGATTTCGCGAAAGTGGACATATTGGAGAGACAGGTGGGCGCTAATTTTTACTACCGCACTGATGCCGCCGCCACGAATCCCCCCGGGCCGATACTGAAATTTTGTAATAGGCTGTGGTATACTGGCTGGACACAACACAACCCCCTCCCACCCGAAGCCACCCATCGAAATACAGCAGTAGCACCAATGAATAGAGCTGATCCAACCAAAAATGATACGAGGTGATCATCGCAACCACTCACGTCTTTTTGATTCTCGTCCACCCTCATTTGCATCACTCCAGTTAATGGGCGCCTTGAAGGATACATTTTCCGAGAAAATTCTTGTCCTCCTTCCGTCTGGTATTCAAATGGTTGTGTTCCAGCACCTACAGAATTACCACCTTTTTTTAGTGCCTTGACTTCGGACCAAGGCAAGGTGCTGTTGTTGTTGAATAGTTTGGCAGAAAGGTCCGTACATCGGAAATGGCTCGACCTAGAGGTTACTTACGCCTTCTAAAGATTTCTGATATGGAACCATCCTACAAACCACTGTGGTATGACCCAGAGCCTGCTTTCATGGTCATCCGTACCACAAATGAGTTAAGTGCATGATGAATTTGAGATACTAGGAGTTACAATAAATTGTATTACAGTGAGATGTTCAGGGAGACACAAGAAGGTCCAGAGGGATGGGATGCGCAGTGCGAGCACCTTCGCTGATGAGCGCGCTTACTTGGTTGATGGCAATCATACCTGATAATATATGGGGGATGGCCTCTTAGAATCAGGATCTACCTACGGGAGACTACGACGGATCTACACCGCATTGACACCCGACCTCAAAACATTTCAGCCTACGGATCATTTATGTAAGCGCTGAGTTAAACACACGGATTTCGCATTACTCATTCACCTTGTCGAAAGTGTTTAAATCTAGTTTAATAGAAGTCCCTGCCACGTAGTAGCAAGAGACGATGATTGTCAATGCACAGCACTCTCTTACTTACTCTCCATTGTTAGGTGATCCCTTTCCCCTACCCTCTACTCTAGATGTGTCCTACCTCCTTGTATCTCCCATATGTCCGACCAACGCTAACGCTTAGCCGCATCATATAGTGAACCATATTTGGTTGAAATTTGCTGGTCAAATTTTCTGCCTCGTTGATCGGTAACGCCAGTGGGGGTCCTCATTGCTTAAATTTCAAGATGATGGTTAACAACAATTCAGCAGCATACTTACAAAAAATCGAAAAAGCTTTCGACCTACCTGACTGCTCATTCTATCGTGCACCCTTTGACCCTTTGCGCAAATTTCGGCAACCCTCATCGTTCTGATTTTTCACGATTGTTGCAACAGGAACGAAGATGTACTGTGTCCCGCTGCTCCAGAAGCTCTTAATTGCATACATCCTCGTTGGCTGTCTTGGGACAGTGATTGCTTCGCCTTTGCTCGTTGACAGGAGCCCGCGGACAAGTTTCTCCGGTAAAGGCTACCTCGTTGTTTTATCACCTGAGGACCTGAGGTTGACAAGTTTCCATTTACTTCCACGCAGAGCATCGTTACGTGAAGGCTACTGGCTTCATCGTCTCTCCTCAATCAGGATCTCAACTTGGGTACACACTTACTTTAGAGTTCAAAGACATGACGAAACTGGCTTTCACGAGAAAAGATTCACAGACGATTGTTCAGGCGCCTTTACCTAAAGAAAGATATAAGGAGATAATAAACTTGGAAGTCGGTTGGTTGTGGCCTTTAGCTGCAGATCTCAACACACTCCCCAAAGACAAGACGGGCTCCGACTGGATCATAGAGGCAGTAGACTACCTGATGCGGTCAGGAGGGAGTAGTGATAGTTTGGATAGAGGCACTAAGAGTTGGATGAAGCAGGCGATTACAACTCAGGTGGAAAAGGTTAGAGGGGAGGTCATACAATCGCAGAAAGCTGAGGTGGATAGGCTGGCCCCGGCGATACAGTATGTGCAAGAGACGCAAGGGAAATCTGTGCATGCCGGCAGTACATAGCATCTAGTGAAACGATTGTATCACGATTGACAGGTCCACAAAAAGTCGTGTCATCTTTTTTCCCCTTTCGAATGCGTTTTTGTTCACGAAGCTTTTTCTACGTGAACTTCTTGACGGCCATCCAGACTGGTTGGGATGCCCTATTCTTAGCTAGTACATAAGCGCCAGTTAAACGTCTTCTGTTTCTTACACCTCACACATGCGTGCACACTGCACAGTGACCAAGCAAAGGCTGTGACCTGCTGTTGCTCATGGTACCAGACGTTGTTTCAAGCATTGCGACGGAAGACGGAGGCGCATCCGTCCTCAAGTGGACAAAAACTAGGAAAAAAAGCTGAGTAGATTCGCCTACAGAAGGCAAGAACTCAAGAAAAAACAGAATGGGTCTCTTGTTTCTCGTACCAATAACACAACATCCTACAACATCTCCCTCGTAGCTCCGAGTCTCGATCAATATCACAATAGTCAAGTACCCGGTAATCAAAGATTGGACACCACGAGACAACTCCAACTGGACGCGACTTGACCCAACGGACGCGATACTGACAAGGACCTGTAGACGGAGGCTCATCACTCCCGTATTACATATCTAAACATGAACGTTATGCATACAGCTGTTAAATATATGGATAATATTGACATCTTCTGCGGTAGGGGATGTTATACACGAGTAGAAGGCCCAGATTAGACGATTTAAAGCATTGTAAATGTCATTCTACTTCCGCAGCTGGGGTCTTTGTAAATGTAAGGTACCATTCACTTCACGCAGTTTTCTTTTTTTTCTTTTTCCTTTTAGAGGTGAAGATCGCAACTCCGAGATCGGACTCTGTGTTTTATGCTGCGCTGCAAGAGTGGCAACCCTAGATGTTCATTTGCATTGACATATAAAGAACACTCGCCGAAGGGCTTTTGTTCTCGTCTCTCATTCATACTCCCTCCCACTCCTTCTACTCCCTCCTTGCTGACCAGTCCACTCATCCTGCCCTAGCGCATATCGATCATCGAAATCGATTACGGTCATTACAACTCGACACCGTCACTCCAACCACACTTTCACTACTACCTAACTGATCATAAAGGAAACAATAACAATGTCTTTCTCTACATCCAGCTTTGTCGCTAAATTTGCTATCCTCCTCGAGGTCATCCTCCCCTTCCTTCTCCTCGTTTCGGTTGTTGCCCCCACTCAGGCTGTCGTGGTACCCGTTCACCATATCCTACGACGAGACAGCGGTTTCCATTCCGGCGGAGGAGAATTTCATGATCATGATAGACATAATGGCAACACAGGTGCAGCGTCTTCTTCCTCAGAAGTCGCTGATTCTGCTACTTCCGTCGCGACCGAGGCTACTACCGACAACGCCGCTGCGACTCCTACCACGTCAACGGACACCGTTGCCACTGCGACCGCAACAGCGTCCGTATCTGGAACGACTTACACCGGTGGCTATGCGACATATTTCTACCAAGAAGGCGTTGCAGGTATAATTTAAGGCGTTTAGAGAATATGGGTGAAACTGACCATTGATTCGTTCCGTTATGTAGGTGCTTGTGGGACCGTCCACTCAGACAGTGACTACATAGTCGCTGTTGATGAGGACATGTACTCGTCCTCTCTTTGCGGCAAGACGGTGGTTATCACGAACGAGGCCAGCGGGGCGGTACGTTTTCTTGTATATACAGCGATTGTTTCAACATTGATTAATCAAAAAATCTTTTGATAAACAGCAAGTTACTGCTACTGTTGCAGACGAGTGTCCCGGCTGCGCTACAAGCACCTCGCTGGATTTATCCGTCGCCGCGTTCGAAGCGTTGTCAGATTTGAGCGTCGGTACCTTTTCCAGTAAGTCAATCAATTAGATGTGATCACGATACTCGATTACTGACGGTTTTCCTGCTTTCTCTTTTTTTTTTTTGTTCACATTAGTCACTTGGGTCCTTGAAGACTAGATGGTCCTCTACATCTAATTTTGGACAAACAGGTGCAATTTCCCGTTCGTTGCGTCGTTACGTCTAGCCTAGAAGGCAAAGATTACGCTCGCAACCAAATGGATAAGAGCTACATGTGTAGGCAGTGCTTCTGGCCTCGTGTCTCGAATCCACCGAGTTGCTTACGATGCATGCGAGGGTCAATTCCATTTCATCTTTCCTTATCCATAATTTCTTTTTCTGCTTTTTATAGTTCCATCCTCGCATTGTACTTGATAGTGCAGTGTAAAGTGTCTACCTCGTAATTTAGTTTTCCGCGCGGTGCGCCTTCAGATGCATAGTATATGTCATCCTAGTTTCACGCAGCCCTAGTCTGTATCTTATTCAACAGGAATTGATTTATTTTCGGTGGCGAGCCACTTCTTCATTGTTACTCGTTCAGTCTGGAGCAGCAGGTGGCAAGCTATTGCTATTTTCCCTACAGGTACATACCAAAGCGGTAGAAATTGCCCGGTTTCGCTCACCTCGTAGAGGTGTCGCTTGATTGGAGAGTAGGTCGCACAGCGGCTAACCCCTGGGAAGAACGGAATGGTTTATCCCGGACCCGGCACCACTCCCTTCGAGCATTACAAACCAGCTACGGTGTCATTTCAACGCTGCTCTCATTTCAACGCTGCTCTCTATGTAGAATGTCAATATGTCGTCCATTGTACCCAATGGCATTGCGCTATTATTGTCATCATCATTGTTGTCGACATCTATATACACCCGCTCCCCGGAGTTACCGCTATCCATTTCCTCTGAGAGGATTCGAGTGGGATTTTTTGGACTGAGGCGACGAATTGGAATTGAGCAGTGACTAGGACCGCCTCCCATGTAAATTCTTTCGGAAAATTCCAACTCGTAGTCGGGAAGGAGGTCCATGATCAGGGGATGAAGAAGGGAAACAGCAGTGGCTAGCAATAAGACTGTAGTTGCCGTCGTTGACGGCGTCTCAGAGCGTGATATTGTGCGAAATGAACGCTGCTCGGATTCTCGAGGCAATGCAGCCTCATCGATTCATCTCCCAAAGGCAGAATCTTTCTTTCAAGTTTATGAGAATGTGTTTCGGCCCGGTCGGCGGAACATATATCTATTTGCTTTCAAAGAAATCGTTCTATAAGCAACTCATATCCATATCTCGCTCCTTTGTTATTTCTATTTACCAAGCACACCCTCTCGGTGAAAGGGAAAAGCCAGTGCTTTGGAGCAAGAACAGACGACCAACGTGAACGAGGCAGGGGAAATAGCACTATATACGCTGCCAGTGTCACTTAATGACGGTCCCACAACGAACGATAAAGCTCGTCGTTATTGGCGCTGCAGGGGTAGGCAAGACTAGTATGCGGGGCCAATACATCTCTCAAAGATTCTCAACCGGATACCGGGCGACAATTGGTGCGGATTTCATCACCAAGGTCGTTCAAGTCGGTGAGGATTCAGGTGAGATGGTCACGCTACAGATATGGGTATGTGCGTCTATTGCTCATTCCTTCATCTACCCATGTGTCATCATGTATCAGGATACCGCAGGCCAAGAACGTTTCTCCTCTCTGTCTTCAGCATTTTTCCGTGGCGCAGACGCTGCACTATTGGTTTTTGATGTAAACACACCCGACTCGCTACATGCCCTGAAGAAATGGTGGGAAGAGTTCAAAGTTCACGCGCCATTAGAAGACGACGAGCTCGGAAGTTTTTGCTGTGTAGTTGTTGGGAACAAACTCGATTTAGATGAAGGAAGGGTCTCGAGAGTGTCGTATGAGCAGGCCAGGACGTTCATGGATACACTTGTCCCTCCGGAACTGTATCACGACAGAGAAGAAGATTCTGATGAAGAGGATGATCCTTTATCAGCCAGTCAAATGACTGCTACACCGATTAGAATGCATTCAAAACCAGCTCACCAGCTTTTGTCGCCGTCTTCATCTATAACCACTTCTCAGCCTCGCTTAAGATCTCGTTCAAAATCGACTGAGCCACATTTGACCCGCTCGATATACGCTTCGAGCTCCGTCTCAGGACTGTCCGTCTATCACACACCTTCCTCGTCTGTCTATAATCACTACGATTCAGCGAGGAGCTCCCCAGATCTAAATTCTGTGTCTGACTCAGGCTCCTATCCTCCGAGGCCTCTTCCGCCTTTGATCATAGGTAACTTAGGGAATGCAGGGAGTCTAGGCAGCTTAAGTGGGGGCAATACAAGTGCCGTAACACTGACGCCTAGCAATTGGGACAAGTTCGACTCAACTCGTTCGGGTCAACATCAAAGTCAGGACGGAAATGTGAACTATGCACCCAATGGCGACGTTCGGTCAAGATATGATTCAATCAACTCGGTAGCCTCTTCAGCATCTGCAGCAGACTCTTTCTTTTCCGCATACTCAGCACATACACACCTATCAAATGCTTCATCTTCATCTCATCCTTCCTCCGCTTGGCGTCCATATCCACACTCTCCTTCACTGGCGCCGCCGCTCAAATCACCCTCGCACTCTCAACACTCAAATTTCCATTCAAATGACAATAGCAACAATTTCAAACATGCTTTTCCTAGTCCCTTCTTGTCTACCTCCCCTCATCTTCATTCTTATCCGCGTTCGCATCTAGGCTTGGGGATAGACCCAGACTCACCTATTCCCTCCTCACAATCAGAATTAAAAATCCCACAAACACCAGATACCGGATACCGTCTATTCTTCGCATCTGCAAAAACCGGCGAAGGGGTCAATGATGTGTTCGAGTACATCGCGAAGCGGGTGGTGGGACAATGGGACTGGGAATCGAAACAGGCACAAAGAAGAAGAGAGGCTGGTGAGGAGGAGGATGAACATGATGCTGATGATGGAGGAAGGGACGCCAGAGCAAGGGCCAGTCGTGGAGGAAGAGGAAAACCAAATCGCATTGGGAATAGAAACGGGATTGCGCTCAATGGGTTATATGGAGCTGCGAACGGAGTTGGAGTCACTGGGGGTAATATGGCAAGGTCGTGGAGCGGGGGTATGGCCGTTAATCTTAGCAGTCTCAATGGGGTCGTGGGCTCAATGAGAGGAACGGGAGAATCAAGTTGCTGTCCGTTATGAAAGAATGGGTCGGATTGGACAATTGGATGGATGTGCGAATGGAATTATTCAACTCTAACCAACTAGCATTACCTTATACTTAATTTTATTCTGTAGAATAACAGAGGCAGGTCCATGTAAAGCTTCATTCCAGCTAGTACAACTTCCCCGGTCAATATCTAGCTCCTAAACTGAGTCCGACTCACCCTGGGCCATCAATACAAGCATATTCTCTACATCAATCTTGTCAATGCATGCGTTTGCCTGCACCTGGAAATCCTGGTGCAGGCTGCATGTAGGGCCACTGGTTAGCAACTAGGGATCAGGAAAAGGATACAACTCAGGATCGGGGGTACTGCCAGTGAACGTTACTTGTGGAAGAAAAACCAGTTCCACTTTCGCACGACCAATGCGATACCGACTCTGTGTTGAATTAGTAGATTGAGTGTTGCTTCGAAACATAACCAAGGGCCCGGTAGTTTAAGAGACATCAAGCTCAATTCTCTTCTCTGCTTGCATACTGTACTTAGAGGAATAAAGTAGAATCACTTCAGGTGCCGTACTCGGCACAAGTTTTCAGACTCCGTAAATTACTGTAGCTTCGGTACTTAGATTTGACATTATCACTTCGAAGTTAGCGATATTCGATTGATACACTGCACAATTCAAGTATTCACCTGAAATTGGCGTGTCAATGTCTTCCTTCTTTCCTTCACTTTATACTGTGGCGAAAGGCGCGTTTGCGACCACTGTAGGTCTCGGAACGCTTAGCGCTGGACTTCTCTACTATGGCCAGAGCTATTTAATTTATCCCTCGGCGTTCACAAAGATTGGAGAAGACGACGGAGCTCCTTCGAAACCAGCATCATATGGGCTTCATCATGAACTAGTGGACTTGAAAACAAAGGATGGAGAAACTCTCAAGTGCTACTTGTTGCTGCAGAAGAAGGATCTTCCACAGGTATGACATTCTTAGTGTTCACTCGTTTAACCGATTGCTACAATGTTCTGCCATGGTCAGGCGACAAGATTCAGCTCATTGCCTACAGTTCCTATCAGTGCCATAGAAGGCGCAACAGAATCAGGGTACTCAGAAATGGCTGATGAACAAGTACGTGCAAGACTCTGAGCTTCCACACCCCAGGCTCATGAAATTTCATAGTTAGTCTCGCAAAGGCCTACAGTGATAATGTTTCACGGTAACGGAGGTAATGCAGGTCATCGGATTCCGTTAGGGATGATGTTCCAACAAGTCATGCGGTGCAATGTGTTGGGCGTCGAATATCGTGGATATGGAGATTCAACTGGAACACCTTCGGAAACTGGATTCGCCATTGATGCTGTCACTGCGTTGGAGTTTGTGAGAGGCGATGTCAGGCTTAGGAATACGCCAGTTGTGCGACTTAAAAACTCTCGTTTTCTCCCAAGTTATATTTCTAATACGGTGCTAGATCCTTTATGGACAGAGTATTGGAGGCGCAGTGTCTATTGATCTGACTAGTCGGTTTCCTGGAGAAGTGCGAAAAGTTGCATGCTCTAACTTGATTTTGGAAGTACTCACGCTGCCGATAGATTTCAGGACTCATTCTTGAAAACACGTTCCTTTCCCTACGTCTTCTCGTCCCTCATGTTCTACCTTTCCTCGGTCCTTTTAGCTGGCTCTGCCATCAAAGGTGGGAGAGTGCAGGTAAAATAATTGGCATGCCTGAACCTGTCTCGAAAACCTGGGTCGAGGAAAGAATGACGGGGAATGTGGGAGAGAAAAATGACATACAAGAAGAAGAATTCAAGACACGTATGAAAAGAGCGAATGAAGTATTGGATATAGCAGCTAGTAAGGTACTCGAGGGTGGTGGAGGCTTGCTTGCGAGAGTTGGGCAAGGTCTCGGAAAGGAATACAAAGGAATACCCAGTGAAACGAATGTACTGCTGTTGAGCGGACAATCAGATACGTTGGTTAGTGCATCTATGCCATCGTGTCGCTTGCCAAACTTAATCAGGGGCTTTGCAGGTACCACCACAACACATGAAATATCTTCGTAAGATTTTTGTAACCCGGCCACATACGAGGAGGACGCTTGGACTGCCACCTTTACCGATTTCTCAGGAAGGAAAGAATGGGGTGAATGAGGTGAATGAAGAGCGGACTCAGTTCATAGCCTTTCCCGAAGGTTCACATAGTGAGTAACTGATTACAGTGCTGACTTTTTGTCGGGACTTATCATCATGGCTAGACGACACCACTGCACAACACGGTTATTGGAACAGAATAGGGGATTTTGTGGCGGAAGTCGGGAAGGAGTGGCGGGAGCAGCAGAGTTTGGGCAATCGTTCTCGATCATAGCAATGTATAAGCGATGGAACGATTGTGGATACAAGATTGCTTTTCACGCTTATTCTACAGCTTGACTGTGAGCTGACAGGAGCCATCATACGCTCATGCGATAAATTGAAAAAACTTCATTACTTTACTCAGTATCCCATTCATCCCTTACTGGTTGTTATAATTCACCCATCCTCTATACGGGTGTGCATCTTTTTGTACTTATTGTTAGCTCTGGCTCTGACAAGAGATGGAGAATCCCGGTCACAAACAAGTTACTGTTAAAAGAGGAGTGTCAGAGATCGATTTCAGAACGAGAGACAGAACCATCACATTGTTCGAATTAATCGGAATTGGCTGACTGCGTTACTTTACCTAGTCACCTCGTTTGGAGGATGTAGCAGTATTAGTAGTGGAGGTAAATCACTCGGTACTCTTAAAACTCGTGTAAGTTATGCAGTCTACTTCAGATGAATATTCTTGCCAATGAAAAACCACAGGCAACAACTGCGGTGTTATTCAAATGTCCTTAAAGTTCAGGAAGAGGTTCGGGCCATTGAACATGAGACACGGTGTAGACTGCACATCAGGTAATATAACATGCCTTTCTGTGATGCATGTGTGACATATTTGGCACCTCATACCAAGAGCTGCGTGGGAGGAATTCATTGATGGCAAAGCTGGATGAGCTGGTCAAGTTTGACCCCTGTACTTGAAGGCTTCTTCACTGTTGTGCTACTCCACTCTCACTGTGAACACCCGGATCAACATACCATTGGCTATGAACATCATCCCAAGTTCGAAGTATGGGTTACTCCTCAGAAGGGCGATGAGAGACCAACCCGTCCTTTGACTGCGCCCGTGATTCCCGAGAATTGGCAGGCAGAAATAGCTTCCGCGATAGGCGGGCTTTCCTCATGTAGTGGTCCGAACTCAGGATCTGATATTTCTGGAGGATGTGGAAAGCGGTGATGGCTTCTTCATATTTGCCGAAGAAAATAGTTCAGAGCCACCTACAAGTACATCAACCGCATTTTGAGGTTAGTGTTATTTTTGAATGCACCATTCCAATCACATGTGACCTGCATTTAAAGGCCTGTTCACAAGAATCTGATCAGCGAGGTAAGAGACACAGATTCTCATTCCTCTACGAGGGACAATAGGCCAGGTATGCTCCATAGAGTGGGCGGAAGGGAGGGTCAATTGCTATGGCTCGGGCTTGAGGGTCTTAAAGAGCAAGGGCTGAGTATTTGGGCGGGTAACTGGTGTTGATTTGACGATTGCAATTGAAGGTACGTGCAAGTATATGTACATAGAGAATAGGAGTCAGGGTAGATTCATGAGTTGGCATTGTGATTAAGATTGTGAGATATAGTGAGTACATCAAGAGAGTGAGACGAGACTGAATGTCGATATACGGGACGGGATCACGAACGAGACAGGAGATGAGATGGGGGTAAGGGTAAGCAAGGCGAACCCTTACATTATCTCCTCTTCTAGCCATGAAATCTATAGGTTGAGTCATGTTTTCCATCTTCAGGGATCGTCATGTAGTGTCCCACTCTGCTTTTTCTTCTTCTGGCCGCTGTGTAGTAAGCACTGTAAGCTGGAGGATAAATCTTACAACAGGTCACCGTAAACCACCGTAGTCGCGTTATTATTCGCCTCGATGGAACATATTGATGAACCTAGCGTAACTTGCGCAAAACTGTTTTTTGATGAGATTCATCGTGACAAGGAAAGGCCAACTGCGCCTGTAATACCTGAACAACTGTAGGCAGAAATACCCCATGATAAAGGCAACTTTCTGGTCAAGATGTCCTAATTCTCGCTGTCTCATACTTACATAAAACTGTAGAGTTCACGAGTCTTCACCCTTCTAGCCGAACTCTCGGGTATGTGGTAGCTTGGCATGTTAATATTAGTTATAGCTCTAACCATATGTCGTACTTACGGTTACCTCGCTGTTTTGCGTCACCTACGCCCTACTCACATTTAGTCCCCTTCCGTCGCTTGCAAAATTATTCTCATTTCCACAGGGTGTAGCGCCGCTGTACCAGGGCTACACTCAAACCTGTGCTGATTAGCCGGATATGACCATGCGCATACAGGTGACTCACCGCATATTTCGAGGACCCTGACCATCAGAGCTCTTCACTTAAGAGTCACTCAAGGTACATTTCCTTTGGTCAAATTCGCTGGTCGAAGAGTACCCAATTTTTTCGAAACGCTAGTGAGTGATCAACTGCGCCTACCAAGGCATAAGTCATTATTGAACAGCAGTACATTTTCTCCGCTTCACAGTAATCAATTCCATCAACAAAAACCTCTCACCTAGTCTTCCAACCCCACCTCCCCCTTTCATATCTCTCAACATCGCGTGTCTTCTTCGTCGTCCAGCATCCGTCACTTCATTCGATATGATGTTTTCCAAAAAGTTCCTCGCCGCATGTATTCACCTTGCTAGTTTCCTCGGGGTGCTTGCTTCTCCTTTGGCCTCTAGCCCAGCTTTCCAGAGGCCCGGTTCTTCGCAGTCTGACGTGGGCCTTGGACGACGTGCGGGCGGAAACACCATCCCTGTGGGGATTACTATTTTGAACGTCGAACCCACGCCGTTGTACGCGATCGTCTTCCATGGGAATTTTGCCTTTATCAGAAATGGAAACCAGGTTGCGGTTCAAATTCTTAAACGTAAATCTCTGCACGGAGTAAAGAGATTGAGTTTGGAAGTCGAGATCGATTTAGAGAATTATGTCTCCATCGCGTCAGAACTCGAGATTGAAGGGGCGCATGATTGCACCTGGATCATCAAGGCCTTGAATCATCTATCGATAGCGACACGATCGACAGCGACACGTCAGGTGGGCATATCCGAGGAAGAAGAAAACGAAGCCAGGAAGTGGATCACTGACAAGGAAAAAAAGTTGAAGATCACGGAGAGTTGTGGCGAGTAGATTGCGAGGCCCGCTACTGCCATTCACAGTCCTGTTCAGGGGCACTTTAACTTTTACGAGAGTCCTACTTCGGAGTCCGGTGGTGGAAGTTTTTAATTTAGCCATTAGATTGTAAACGTGAAACCTATTTATCGTGCCAAAATATGTCGAACTCGAGTGAGTAAAATTGAGAAGTTTTAAACCCACAGTCAATTTGACTGCCACTGTGAGCTGACAGGAGGCGCATGCGATAATTTGAACTCTTTATTTTTTTAATCAGTCTCTCATTTCGGATCTACTAGTTACTATAATTCGCCTATCCTCTATACTGGTGTGCATCTTTTTGTCCTTATAGTTAGCTCTGACAAGAGATAGATGATCCCGGGCACCAAAAAGTGAATCTTGAAAAATGGGTGCAATCAGAACCTGAGAGATGAAAAGCCGGATATGACCCTTGCGCACGGACGACGCACGTGGCTCACCCCCACATTTCGGGGTCCCTTGACCATCAGAGCTCTTCACTCAAGCACTCAAGAGTCCCTCAAAGTACATTTCCTTGGTTCAATTCGCTGGTCGAAGAGTACCCAAATTGTTCAAAACGCTAGTGAGTGATCAGCTACGCTTACCAAGGAAATTATTATTGAATAGCGGTACATTCTCCGCTTCACAGTAATCCTCGAAAGACTCAATTCAATCAACAAAACCCTCTCACCTAGTCTTCCTACCCCCCCATCCCTTTCATATCCCATATCTTTCGACATTGCCTGTCTCCTTCGTCGTCCAGCATCCGTCACTCCATAGATCGATGATGTTTTCCAAAAAGCTCTTCGCCGCATACATTCACCTTGCTAGTTTCCTCGGGGTGTTTGCTTCTCCTTTGGCAGCTTTCCAGAGGCCCGGTTCTTCGCAGACTGACGTCGCCCTTGGACGCCGTGCAGGCGAAATCCTCATGCCTGCGGGGATTACTATTTTGAACGGCAAGCAATCATCGGAATCCACGGCGCAGTACGCGATCGTCTTCCAGGGCAAATATGCCTTTGTACGAGATGGAAACCAGGTTTTGGCTAAATCTCTTCAACGTAAATATCAGCACGGAGTAAAGAGCTTGAATATGCAAGTCAGGATCAATATTCAGGACCGGGTCTCCATCGCGACAAAACTCCAGAGCGAAGGCGGAGGGGCGCAAGGTTGCACCTGGATCATCGAGGCCTTGAATTATTTGTCGATGGCGGCATTCAAGGTAGGCATATCCGAGAACGAGGAGAACGAGGCCAGGGCGTGGATCACTGACAAGGAAAAAGAGTTGAAGATCACGGAGAGTTGTGGCGAGAAGATCGCGAGGCCCGCTACTGCCATTCACAGTCCTGTTCAGGGGCATTTTTTCGACAGTCCTACTAGTATGTTCCCGGAAGACCCGGCGTGGCACCTAGGAGCCTAATCAGATCTTTGCTGTCCAGTAGTCGATGATAGTTGGAATTTGAACTTGAAATTTATTTACCGTGCCAAAATATGACGAAATCCAGTGATTAAAATGAGAACTTGTGAACCCACAGTAACCTTCCGTAGCCCGATGGGCGCTTCTGGAAGTTGTATGTATGTCATTGTAGATGTTATGGGTTTGTGACTAAACCACCATGTATATCTCTTATCGAAACCAAGCTTTAAGGAGATTTACATGTATTTTCTTTTTGCAGGACTGGCTTAACCATCGTCGTTTCAAGAACCTAATCATCTGAAATAATATAGGATCACGGCTCGGTGAGTAGCTAGATTGGGAGGCACGATGGGTTGACTTTACTTTTACTGACACAAGGTTGTATAGTCCTTTTGAACAAGATTCCGCATCTCTTTGATTTATAAACCAGAATATGACAGAGCTCGCAAAGCCTCGACCTCCCGCCATCCACACACATTTCTCCAAACCGGAAGACCAGAATGCAACCGATAGCCACACTTCTTCCTCTTCGGTCAACAAGACCAAAATCATAGACAAAAAACGGGCGATGACATCCAAATGGCAGTGGCCTTCTTTTCTGGCGTGGATACCAGCCAATTGGTTGTGGTTCAAAATTCGGCTTGCACTTCGTTGCGCGATAGCTGCATGGGTATCTTCTGTCCTTTTTATCATCCCTACGGTGCAAGTCTGGATTGGCCAGGTGCGTGCCAAGTAACTCCCGTTAGCCACTTTTCTTTTTCTCTTTTCTAAACGACGTGAAATCCAACAAAGTCTCATGTATCCTTCACTGTCTAGGCCAGCTTCCTGCTACTTATAGCCGCTTTTCTTTCACCGCCCGTAGATCCATTCGTGGCAGTGGTAGAGCGTGAGGTGCTCATTTCGCTCTTTGTCGCAGCTACATGGGCTTTCGCCTGCCTAGGCATGTTTCTGGCGAACCTCGCACGGACCAATACGGATATGTTTGTGCCGATACAAACTGCGCTTTTCTCGAATGGTCAATACGTCGAGGCCGCTCCTAGCGCAATTCTTGCTATCTTCATCTTCGTCGGGACCGCCATCCTACTGTACATTCGTGTTCACCAGGGACCAGGTCCCTACCTCTTTGCTACTCTCTTCTCATGCATTTGTTTGATCACCAATCTAACTACGGCCGCCTTGGTTCCATACCCTTACTACGTCCTCGGTCGATCTATCTTTATCCCCTTGGTATTCCACTCCCTAATATCAATCTTGGCGTCTATCCTTCTCTTTCCGGAATCGCTTTCGAACAATTTCACCACACGGGTAGCCGCAGTATTCGCTCCATTGCAGAAAGCTACCTCGATTCATCTGACTCTCCTGCGAACGAAGCCAGGTGGTGATTGCGTGGAAGAATTCAGAGAACACATCAATGCTCTTTCAGGAGTAGTCGCCCAAAGTGAAGCAGCGTTGGGTCCTTTAGCGCAAGCTGCTCGATTACTTCCTTCTGAAGTGGTCTATTCAAGATATAGCCCAAGGGACTGGCGCCCGCTCCAGGATCTTGCACGGCGTGTTGCTGTTCGTTCAAACGGGATGATGATATACTTCACACTGATCGACCCTACGAGGGAACGTTTCCCAGTTACTCCAGCGACAACCAGACCCGGTACACCTGCAGGAACGGCCCCTAGTACGCCTGTAGAGAAACATAGCGAGCCCCCACACCATCATCATCTTAGTAATCTCCTCCATCGAGCGCATCTACATAACAGTAGCCGGCATCATCATCGAGCCTCATCGTCTTATGGCCATCGTCATACTTCACATGCCCCTGGCGAGTAGTTTTCCCTCCAACTTAGTAGCTGGTCTCATAATGACTTTCCGCCTTTTCTAGTTGGTGTCTTTGAAAGCCAGAGATATCTTGATCTGGAGGCTCATGTATGGCATGACCCTAGGACGGAATCCCATACCACACAAACGCACAATCTCTTGCAAGAATCATGTACCCCACTTCTCGAACAATGCCAATCCGCAACTGGATGTCTTCAGTCGTGGTTCGCAGGTGCGGCATCGAGAGACGGAGCATCCTGGAAGCTCGCGAAAGCAATACTCTCCTCCGCTCTTTTCAGCACCGCTGCGAAAACCGAGCGTCGGGAAAAAGCGAAACAATTTCAATGGGAGGAACGTGTTGCTGAGATTCGAAACGTTCGTCAGAAACTTGAGGAGGAATTAGCTCTGTTTCGGAAGGTGGCCAGGCTGAATGTTGTCAAACTGTACACGGATGCGTTGGATCCCTTGGACAGTCCCAGTGCGGATGATTCGTACCTTTGGAGTTACGATTATAATCAACTACCTTCTCATCGATATCTGTTCAATTGCTACGTTTACCAGTATCACCTCATGCGGTTTGCGGATATGCTAGGAGAACTCCTCGACCATGTCATCCGTCTAGAGACTCGCCCCGAACGTCGCCATCGACGGGTCTGGACGCCAAAACTTCATAGTCTTGCTAGCATTGCTTTGTTCTTGCAGTGGATCAAGGGTGTATGGACATACAGCGATAATGTCGGACGTAGTGCTAGTTCTGGTTATGAAGGTGAGGAAGGAGAAGAGGAGGATCCTGATCGTGTGCAACATGTTGACCGGGATCGGAGTCGAGATGTCGAGTTGGATGAACTTTCGGGGGAGACAAGGGTGGGAAATGGTGTTGTACGGGATGAGGAGGATGATATGTATGGCGTGGGCTTGCCATATCCTAAATGGAGAGACCCGGATGCGTTACCTCCGAGTAATGTTTGGGAGCTCATGGGCAGGTGGATGTACAAGCGCGTAGTAGGCTTGACGGGTGGAAATGCGTTGTATGCTGTGAAGGCGGGAGTTCTGACAAGTTTGGTTCTAGCCTTTTTTCCTGTTGTGACTGTTTTCAAACTGAATATGATCTGTGCAGCGCTCATGTGTATTCCATTCTTTATTCGTGGGTCAGCGCAGTTTGCCTATGGTGAGTCAAAAGATGTTCTGTGGAAGTCAACTGTTTGGTCGAATCCTTTCTATTCGTAGATAATCGATTCCTTTGGGGAATGTATGTTCCTTTCCCGTTCAGTGTCCTGTATGTTTCAACGAATACTCACCTTTTTTAACTTCAAAAGTGTGATGGCGCAGCTCACCTCCGCTCGCTTCCGCGGTGATACGACCTTCGGGTTTCTCACAAGAATACTCAGTACCTTCCTCGGCGGCGCTGTGGGCCTGTGTATGTGGTGAGTTCAAGTTCAGATTCTGGTGGATACAAAATCGTAAACTGGGAATCTCATCGTTGTTCTATATCTACGTCTAGGTACATCTGTGCACCAACAACCGGCCATCACGCGTCTCCATACGCATTAGGAGCAATTTTCGCAGTCTGCTTTCCGTTCTTCTTCTACATCAGGTTGTATATACCTGGTCCGCCGATGAGGATTTTGATTTTTTTTGTGACGGCGGTTTTGGTAAGTGTATTCTCATGAATCCTTGGATTTTTTGAATTTGACTTTTGCTTCATAGGTCATTGGGTACTCATACCAAGATCAGTATCAAGCATTGCCGTCTAGTCCTGGAGTCGGCTGGAGTGTTGCATGGGTGAGTACACCTTCCTTCCCATTGAGTTTTGCGGTCATACACTAAATTTTCAAACTCTTCAGCGCCGCTTCTTGTTGGTTGCTTGCGGAGTCTTTGCAGCTTTGTCAGTCGCTTCGTTTTATCCCAACGAAATCATTTCGCTTATGAACCTCGCCTTTGTTCAGCATTTTCTCCTTTTTCCCTCCCGCATTCACCCTTCGACGATATCAGCGAACGGCCCTTGCCACAACTTGTGCTGAACTTGGTGTAATCTACTGTGCGGTTCTTTCGCTACCGTACGCAAGTCCCTCGGGTCATGGAGGCGACAACAAAAACGATACGAGCCATGACGATCCTAGAACGTGGACGCTGGGGCATAGTGAAGAAACTCATGCCATTGTGGCAAGGTTGATTGCAATACGGGGCAAATTAGGTCGATTGAAGGCGGGTAAAGTGAATGTTAAATACGAGGTAAGCGATGCTTGCCACTCGGGTCTCTTAGATTCACAATTTCCATGCTCTTTGTTGAGATTTCCTTGAGAGGAAAATGGCCGGAAGAGCGATATCATACACTCTTTGATTTGCAGATGTGCGGCACTTGATTATGTTACATATGTCGTAGACTTCTGATATGCGGATACAGGCAAATTTCGTACTCCCTCTCCCACCTCCTTTCCGTCATCGAGCATCTCGAACCAGCCTGGACTCGTGCGTTGCTCAGTCGAACGAGGTTCATTGATCCAAACTTCCAAGGAGACGTATTGGCAGTCATCAGTGAGCCAAGTCCCATCATGTCTATATTCGTACTGAAACTGAAACGGCGACTTTTCTGTCAGGTATGATCTCCACGTCCCTTCGTACCGGCTCACCGCTCCCTCAAATCACTCCGTGCCCGCTCGTTGACAGATTCATGCTCAAATATCACGGTTTGAATGTAATACATAAAGAAGCTGAGGAAGACTATGGTCTTCCTCGGACGTTAACGAAGGAAACGTTGGAAAATGAACAGTATTTGTAAGAAATATATGCTCCTTTTATTCATCTTTGACTGATAACCTCTATTGATTTCATTCGTACCGTGTTCAGAATGTTCTGCGTTGGTGTATCAACAGCATTTGGGATTGTCGGCCGGTTGGATAGGCTTATGGTCGCCGCGAAGGAGATAGTGGGGGAACAGTATCATATCCAAGGCCTCGGGTTTGGTGGATTTGGATCCGGGATTGCAAGAAGAGAAGGTGTTCCATTGGGAAGTAGGACGAGTACAAGAATTTAGTGCCATGCATCTACTCAATCGAACCAATATGAAAAGGTACGGGATTCGCACAAAACGATATTAGCTTGTCAGTAAATCTGCACTCAACACGAAAGACAAGACTGCCTTTCTGCCGATACCAGACAGCGGAACGTAGGTTTTGTTATCTTCCGACCATTCTGAACATAATACCTGCGACTGAGCTCTAACCCTCTATAACCTGACTTTCCACTAATCACTGGCATTATCAAGCAACATTATGGTGCAATCAGACGGCATTTTGCCATTACACTCCAATGAATAGAACACCCCCGAAGCTTGATTTTCGCATGGTACAATCCTTGTTTGCCCGGGGTACTTATTGACTCCATGACACCGGTTCCGACCCGTTGAACAGCGTCTCTGAAGCTTCATCTTGTTGGATGTTTCAGTGCCAAGAGTCTTTGGATCCAGAAAACTTATGTACGTGCTCTTTCACCTGTGGTCCAAGACTGCCACACTAGGAATATCTTTATTTGATATTCTTTTGTGGTGTATTGCTTCAAATTACATCTAAAAGGCGCAAGACGGTCATCTGTCTTGATCAATTTTCTTATTTATAATCCTGTAGCCTAGTTTTACTATCTGGTGGCTTGCTTCCTGGGCCAACAATTCTCAAGCCCACTTTTCAACAGGTTGCATCGTAGTTGTGAACAATCCGAAATCATGTCTGCCTCGTCAACGGACAAAGATCAGGAATCTGCTTATTCTGCTGCAGTGAAGCAGAAGCGCTCATTGGGCAGCTATATCTGGTATATGACTTTCGTCCCTCACTCGAAATATTTATAAACCTGACAAAGCCATTTTCTCTAGGGATACTTTGGACAAAAGTCCAGAAGAGCGCAAGTTCTTGAACAAGCTGGACTCATGTCTGCTGACGTACGCCTTCTTGTCCTATCTAAGCAAATGAGTCGCAATTCATATCCTCGAACTTGTTCATGATATGCTTACCTCATTCTTTTCTGTTTCTCTGACATGCGTAAATGAAATATACATATCTGGACCAACAGAACATCACAGTCAGTTATACTACTTCTACCCCGTGTCCATTGACCTAAGCCCTCGGCTCGTCTGGATTTCAAGAATGCATATGTCTCCGGAATGCAAGAAGAGTATGCAAATTGTTCAGTTAATATTGAATAAAGTGGAAGCTCATGCCGGTGTCTGGCTTCACTTTAGTCTCCACCTGTGCGTTTCTTCCTGCGTTTGTTCTTCCTGCCAATGATCTTTTATTAATCTCTCCCTCGACTCTTGCAACTCAGAGTCGGCAATGACTTGAATTACATCATTACTGCGTGGACTTGCGGATATGTTATTGGGCAAATTCCATCCAAGTGAGTGTGTTTTAACCCGATATGATCACATTTGAGAGGAGGGTCACTAGCTTTTTGTATACACAGCTTATTGATTACTCGAATCAAGCCTTCTTTATGGGTACTAGGCTCGGCGCTCCTACCTTCCCTCAATCCTGATGAATCTGTATTCAGATACCTGCCATGGAGGTTCTCTGGAGTGTCTTAACAATGCTCTCGTCCACGTCTGAGAACTTCACCCACCTGATAGTCATTCGTTTCTTCATTGGTATTATGTTCTTCAATTAAGTGGCTTTCAGACATTTTGACCGTTGAAACGTAGGTTTAGCCGAGTCAACTTTCTATCCTGCTATGCAATACGTGATAGGTAGCTGGTATCAGAAAGACGAGCTCGGCAAACGTGCTTGCATCTTTCATGTAAGCAGACTTTCGTGGAAGTACCCAGGCATTCAATTATCATACAGGTGGCGAGTGCAATTGGACCAATGTTTAGTGGATTTTTGCAAACGGTAAGCCCGGATCCGTGTCCGAAGAATATGTTCAGTTGTTTATCCTGTCGATTCACTAGGCCGCCTATGACGGATTGAATGGAGTGCATGGTCTGGCAGGCTGGAAATGTAAACCATCCAATTCGACAACGTACTGATTTGTCTGGTTAACTGCGTCTAATTCATAGGGCTTTTCATCATTGACGGCATAATCACTATCCCCATCGCCCTACTCGGTTTCCTGATAATGCCCGACCTCCCCCATAACACCAAACCTTCAAGATGGTACACTGAATCGCAGTTGGAGACCGCCAAGAGACGTATGGAGAAAGTGAACAGAAAACCTCCATCAAAATTCACGAAAGCAAAAATTCTGGGGTTCTTCACGACGTGGCACATCTACACACTTGTCCCTTGTGAGTCATGCATGTCGAGCGCGCTACTGGCCAGGAATTATGACTTTGTCTACGATGCTCAATTACTCATTCTAGTATATATTTTATTCAACAATGGAGGGGGACCGGCTACGTCGATGATCTTCTGGTTGAAAAGCTTCAATACCCCGACCAAGACTGTTTACACTGTAGCACAGATTAATATCTATCCTCTAGGGCAGAACGTTGTCCAAGTCATATCTAGTTCAGTCGCCTAGTCATCCACCTTGTGCCTACACTGATTGCTCAAATTCCCATGTGTAGCATTGTCCTGGGCCTGGTGGTCAGATGCAATTGGGATGAGGTGGCCTCCTATAATTTTGTCAGGGGTCAGTACTAGTGGAGCTAGTCGCCTAAATCCTCAGTTGATTCCGGATATAGACATGGAGTATGATCGTTTGTATTCTGCTCGCCGCGACGCCTTTGTACACGAACATTGCCAGAAGATGGGCATTGTATTACATGGTATGTACATACTCGGACTGCCGCTTTTTTCTACTTACACACTTTTATGAACTCTCATAGACCACAATTCCCGGGGGCATGTCAGGTCTTATTCTAGCGTGGGCCAATGAATTGACGGGGGAGGACAGCGAAAGTAAGTACGGATCTCGCGCAAGGTTGATCTAATTTTGATTTTCCTTCAATGTTCCGTACTCTACCTATTCTAAATGAATAACACTATTCTAGAGCGATCTTTCGTGGTCGCGTCCTGTAACATGTGGGCGTATGTCATGCAGGTGAATAATGATGGTGACTGAGTTGCCTTCAAATTTGGACTCACTCTATGATATTTACAGGCCTGGCTTCCAATGTGAGATTTTCATTCTCATCCATTGTTCTACGCTGATTCGCGGCTCCAGTGTTCTATTTCCACAGGTGGAGCAACCTCAGTGAGTATGTTTCTTTAAATACTAACAGCCTCTTGACATTACTTTGCATAGAGTGCGAAAAGGAACTATCGCTACTGCATGCTTTAATCTTGGGATGAGTGAGTCGAAGATTCCCTTTTTCAACCTCCGTGTTTTCGTTTGAATCAGTAGATTATCTTCGCTCGTTTTTCCGGCTCTCTCATCTTGCTTCAATTTATTCTAATGATCTCAACAGTGTTCTTTGCATTCCTAACATTCCTTCTTCAACGACGGGATGACTCACGTCGACAGAGGAACTTGGAAAACATCGCTAGGACTGAAGCTAACGTGCAAGCCATATCGTTGTCCTATAAATGAAATTGAGAACATGGTGAAGGCAAATAAGTTTTGCCCTCGCTTATGCTACATCCTATTTCCCCATTGTTCACTCGGGTATAACTACATATATAGAATGTTTCATAGATGGTCATGGTCATGTACATACAATTTTACTTTGGCATCAAGCTTTATGTTCATTCTTCCAAAAGCATATATAGCACTCGAGTCGTATATCGATGAGTTGTTTTGAAAGTTAGAACCGCTCACCTTGGGATCCTTGAAAGGGAATGCTTCTGGAGAGTAAGGTTCAAAGACAACCTCTAGAGTAAATGCTCGACAATCGATAGTAGCGTGCTTCTGTTGAGAGGAATGTGTCTCGGGATGGTCCTGCAGATATTTCTTCAAATTTCCGCTAACGAGGGGTCAGTTCTTCAAGGACAGAAGCAATCCTTTCTGTAACCCCCGGGTATTGCTGTATCCTTCCAAGAAAGAGGTGCACTTTTCGATCATGGAAAAACACAAGACGAAGGAAAGAAGGATATGGTACAGCGCCTGAGGAGCTCGATTAGGACTCATCTAGGCAGCGAAGTAGAAGAGGCATGGGCCAAGACCCGTTGTCACGATGTCAATGCAAGACCAGATACCATCATGTAATGATACACAGTCACTGACAAGAGGGAGTCCCCACACAAAACTTGACCAAGTTTCACCCAGTATCATCCCTGAACGACTCGGATTCGGTTATTGGTTGTTCTCCTAATGATCAGCGCAGTAAGCAGAGGTAAGCATTGCAACCACAGGAAAGTTTCTCCAAAGCTACATAAGTATCTGATTGGATGTTATCTTTTCTCCAATATTAGTGTGTGTTTCTTGAGCTCGTGCGAGGAAAAAATTTAAATTCGAATACGGGCTCTAGCAGAAGCCTGAAGGCGAAGTGTTTGGAAATTCGAAGAGCTACTCCGAGTCGGTGCCGGTCCGGTTCTTCTTTTTCGGTAACCCCTGCCGCGCATGGGCTTCGTCTTCAACAGCCTCGTAGGATATTTATTGAACATTCGGAGACGCGCGAGAAAAGATGACGTATCATTAGTAGTAAAAATTTTGCCAAACTCTGCTTGCTGTGTAATAGACAACGTTTCTCAAGAAGGCATCTCCGATAATCCAAAGATTGGTATAAAATTCGCTGAAAAATTCGCAAGTGTAATCATCTTGACACTGTTATCATCCCTAAGCCATCCTTCCGCTACACACCCAAGCTCTAGAATGAATTTTCCACTCGCTTCACTACTAGCAGCAATGATCGCAACGATGGTATCGTTCAGCTGGGCTACACCTGCATATGGCGTGAGTAATCGTTCGCAAATATTAGTCGACATTATACAATTCTGGATTAAATAATTCATATATATGTAGGCGGTTCTTAATCCAGAGCCGTATTCTACTTCCGCTTGGACTCCAACCACAACGTCCGCGGCGCCAGAGGTGAATCTCTGGGTAAGCTCATGCGTTCAACATTAGCTAACGTAATATTTCATAGTTTCTGAAGCGCGATCCTGAGCCGTGTATCTACAATTGTGGGAAGGGAGCTTGTCGATGTGAACCGTGACTATGACCTAGTGGTACTTGGTACTCGGTTGAAGTCTGGCAAGCTGATATGTATTGTATCATCTTTCGATCTACTGCCAGCGCTAAATTTGAAAGTTTTGTCGCTACTTATTCTAATTAGTATTGTATCAAGTTCTAACTCATGTAAAGCTTTCCGGTGTCAGCTATATGTGCAAAATTCATCCATCACTATTCAACTCTGTTGCGATCTTGTACAGGTTATAGCTAATGTACAGAGTCAGAAAGGGCAGAGAGCTGGGTATGATATGTTTTCGTCACTGGTTCTCGCGTTACGCTATGATAGACGCGAACGTACGTGATCGCGTTTGCTTATCTAATACACTTTTTTCCTTTCACCATGGTTGTATCATTGTTGGAATCTCATACTCCTTTTTATCATCTCTTCTTTCCCTCTCCATTGCCTGCAGAATTAATTTCATCACTTTTCTATGCTGTCTACTAATTGGAAATCGTCAGTATCCTAGCTTCCGACGGGTACTTGGTAAATCTGTTACTTTCACGCCTCACCCACCTTTGAACACGTCTACCTCTTGATCGACTTCAACTCATGGATTTTCCTTCTCTTCATATCTCCACCCTCTCCGAACTTTACCTAAATGGGCTAATCTCAGCACGTTCTGCCACACAATATCCCACTCCACCAAACCTTCCTGCAATCCTCGGGCGATCCTGTTTTGGCGCGGTTTTTGATCTAAAAACATGTCTGCTTTTGAAGTTGAGCTCGATAGGGGCTTATGAACGCGTGGCTTTCGTGCATTGCGCAGAGGCTGAGAGCGGCGAAGAATATTGTATGGATAAGCAATCTTTCATTCACAACATGGTACAGACATTTCTTCATGAACTCGATAAACCTGTAACAGGATTCGCATGACACATTAATACAGGACTACAGTATTATCCGAGTGCTCAAGAACCTTCTGCGTGTGCAAATGTTGGACGTCATTACCATGTAACTTTGTGTTAAGATTATCTCGAATCATATCTAATGCTTCCTTCACTAGCAATCAAACTCTGCTTCCATCTTCTCCCATCCGTGCTGCACTGGAACGTCGCAGCATTCTCTTATAATTACTGCGACTTGCTTTCTGCGTGCTGGGCGAAGAATCACTTCCAGTACTAGCTCCGGTTCTTGATTTGTCTGAGGTCGTTGTTTTTCCTCCGTTGACAGCACTGCTACCGTCCTTCGGGGAGCTCGTATTTGAACTTGGGCTGGCGTTATCCAGACTCGTGCCACTGGATTCATCATTGCCTGATCCAGCTACGGAACTACTGGCATTGCTCCCTTCTGAGTCAGTGTCAGTGTCAGACTCATCGTCAGAGTTGGGTTCGTCAGACGACGCGTTGTCACTGCTGCTTGTAGTAGAAGTGCTGTTGCTGGCACTATCGTTAGAGGTGATATCTGGACTAGGCTCATCTGTCCCGCTCTGGTTATCGACGCTAGTTGAGTTGGAACCTTGGTCAGTTCCAGTGGAAAGATTGTCTTTGGAACTGGTTCCATCGGGCGGGACGCCATTAGAACTTCCATCTCCTGGAGGCCCTCCAATTTCCTCTTGACTCGAAATGTCTGGAGGCACCTCCTGACTAGAGGTATCTGCGGGACTCGAACCATCCACAGGTGCCCCGGTATCCTCAGAACCATAAGCACTATCCGTTGCAGTCGGGTAGGCATACGTATCAATTGTCTGCCATTGGCCGTTGATCAACTCGGTGAGGATCTCCTTCACCGCGGACACCACATGATGGTGCTTATCAGTGGTGACAGGCAACGGATCCGAGTCAGTCGACGAACCAGAGTCCGGAGCGGGAGTGATGGTGGCTTCAGCAGTATTGGTAGTTGCTGTTCCCGTCTAAATTCAGAACAAGAGAATCAATATTCATCATCTCTGTCCGACAAAAAAAAAGACATACCTTCTCACCGGCCTCAGTGCTCGTAGCTGTCTTTGATTCGGTCTCACTGCCAATGGGTCTAGTCGTTTTCGGTGCCTCAGAAGAAGAAGTGGCTGTGTGTGATGCTTCAGATTCGGACCCAGTGTGGCTAGTAGGCTTCACGGAGGAGGTTTCCGATTTTTCTGAGGAGCTAGTATTCTCCCCTTTGGAAGAAGTAGGCTCCGCGCTCTTCGATGACGACTCGGAGTGTGACGATGTTGGCTTAGGGGTTGACGTGGTATCTGGTTTAGTGGTCGACGAAGGACTTTCTTTTGGCTTCGAGTGAGTCTTCTCATCTGGAGGTGAAGGTGGAGGTGGATTCTCCTTTGGCGGAGGGGCTACTTTAGGCGGTGGAGGAGGAGGAGGAGGAGGCGGTGGAGGAGGAGGTGGATTTTCCTTTGGCGGAGGAGCAACCTTAGGTGGTGATGGTGGCGGGGGCGGATCCTCGTTTTTAGGAGGACTTTCTTTCGGAATACTGATTTTCGGAAATTTGACCCTTCTGACTAGGCCATCCTCTCGCGATCGTCTATTCACCTCTCCCAGAGGTGCAGCAGTTGAAATGGCGGCTAAAACCAAGACGATAAGAACAGAGGGACGCATGAATGATTATTAGGAGCAAGAATAGATTTGAACTCGCAAAGAGAGTGAAGGTAGTATCGGTCCAGCCGATAAGATTGATTGCACCAGGCTTGGGGGGATATACGCAAATAAGTTCCTCCTTTTATAGGGCATACTACGTTTGTTCTGTCTGATATTAAAGCTTCATAGCATCGCATCTCCGGCAATCGAAGTACACGGAGACCAGAAATTTAAGACCTGTATGAGGTTCTCGAATGGGACTAAGAAAACTAGCGGCCAAAACACTACCCTCGTGAGTGTTAGATCAATCCGGTATACAAAGTCCTAATAAGCTTGAGATAATGGTACCATACTTGCGGATAACTTCCGACCACAACGGGCAAGTAGCAAGAAAAACTTCTATTCGTCCCATTGTGCTGCTGTTCTGCCAATGTTGCATACAGAGCGCGAGAGAAGATCAGACTTTCATAATTCGTGGATGAATCAAGGTGTTAAAGAAAGCGAACTTTCCAGTCTCAAGAAATCACAAATAAATACAGCCTAAAGCTCGAGGTTCGTGCATGTTTCATCTACAACTGACCCACAGCATCCCGTCCACAATGAACCTCCGAACAGATTTCGAACAATTCTTAGAACGTGTACTGACTTATAATACAATAACAGAAGTTGAGCGCCGTCAAATTAGGACTTGTACTACTTTTTCAAACTCCCGAGTCGACCGTATGATTTTGCGAGCGAGCGAAAAAAGCACGACTTTGATCCGAACTAAGTCCAATCGGCATGTTGTTGTACGTTGTTTACTTGTTCGAGGATGTGAGGTGTGCCGTGTTCTGACGCGGCATCATTCACACTTGATATACTTCGGACATATGCTGAAAAGTCGTGATAACACGGAAGTTGCATTTTTTAAGGTAGGCTACAACTCCTCACCCAACTACGTTGGGTTTTGAGATATGCTTGGGTTCTCGAGCAGGATTGGTATAAATACTCTACGATTTCTTCTTAGCATTGTAAAAAAAAAGTGACAGAAATTAAACCAGACACGAAAGGAGAGAGAATATTACCGTGACCATGATTCGAACCTATACTGGAGTCCTCGCCTTGTAGAGCATTCTTATCTCCCTCCATAACAAGTTCAAATCCAATACAACAACACATTGACGTATAATGAGAGTCATGAATAAATAAAATGGTCCCGAGTCAAAGCTTCGACTTTCCGTATTTGAAATTGAGTGTTAGAAATTTCCCTGGTCGTTTGGCCTTGGTCGAAATCAGAGTTTCCATCATATCCTGCGTTCCGAGTCTTAAAAGCAAGAAATTAGGCACCGAAGACATCAGCTCGTACCTGTGTCTGAAGCATAGCGGAATTCCATAATTTCGTATATTCAAGGTTTTCTGCGACGCTAGCAATGTCGGTAGAGTATTAGTTTTTCTCAAGAATGTAAGGGTCAAGCTAAGAATGACACACGAATGATCCCTTGCATGGCTTAGAAGCCTCTTCGTTCCAGTAACCGCGATAGGGCTCTTCGTAGCAATGAGTTTTGCCAATTCCAATGCAGCAGCTACAACTTCATCCTTCCCTCCTTCAACGACCTTCGACACGAGTCCAATCTGTTCCGCTTTAGATGCAGAAAACCATTGTGTGGTATAGGCCATCTCGCGAATGAAGCTCATGTTTCCGGTAATTTTCGGTAGGTAGGCCAGGGTTCCCATATCTGCTGCTAGACCAATGTCGATTTCCTGTAACCAGATTGCCCATGCATTAACGAAACCATATCAGAGGGCCCAGCCATGTCATACTCACCTTTATAGTAAACTGAGTATTCGAGGCAACGTAGCGAATATCACATGCAGAGATGATGTCTACTCCCAAACCGACAACCATGCCATGTACCGCTGCGATTACAGGACACAGACATCTTTCTGGAGCAGTGATAGCCTCCTGGAACGGTTTGATCTGTTTCTGGAAGTCCAGTGCTATTCGGGCAGCATCGGTAGACTCAGGGTCGGCGTCCGCTGTGGCTTTAGCAATTTCTCCTGCCTCGAGTACTGTACAGAATTGAGTAGCTGGAGAGCTTTAAGTGGAAGCCCCGTAACGCACAATCCAATCCAGCTGAGAATATTTCTGGGAATGCCGACGAGAGAATCACAGCTCGCACATCGGAGGTCCCTTCGGAAATGTCTTCAAATAAGGCTCCATAGGCTTTCCAAAATCTGCGAAGCTGCAAATCAACACTAATGTAATTATAACCGTTGTTTGGGTGACGTACTCTGTAGAGATTGCGTTGACCGGACTTCTACGAACCCAGTCTGAATAAGCAGACAGAAATATGGAAGAATATCTGCTACGTACCGAGCTAGTTCAATGAGCAATATATGAGGAAATGGTTCAGATACTTTGATCCATTTCGATGATAAATCTTTCATGGTAGTTGACACCGGATGAAATAAGAACTAGATGCCGTTCACCAAATTATTGACTCTAGCTAGGACTCAATCAGTGATTACTAGCTAAAGCTGTAAAGGAATACTTATGAATCCGGCGATATTAGAGTAGTCATGTCATGCACCCACCTTAACAGGATATTACCGTCGCTTTTGAGTTCCGAATCTTCTTCTGCAAGGGAGGAGAAACTAAACTTACTAATTGCGGTCGTTGTAGCTTTCGGGTTGTTTCGGGCCGCTTCCAACTACTGATTTCACTTGTTCACTGTTAATTTTCACCCATCATTAAACATGAATTTTAACTTGCCGCCAAGTTTTATATCTCTCCCTGTGGAACTGCTCACAGAAATCATACGATTCTCAAACCCGGAGACTCAAGCCTCCTTGTGTAGAGTTTCCAAAGGCTTGAATTTTCTCTCTATACCTATCCTCTACAACGACATCTTCCTACAGTCGTTTTCTGCCGCCTATAAATGTCTATTGACTTTTTCAACGTGTCCAGCACTCGGTGCTGCTGTCAGGCTGCTTCATATAGCCTACAAGTGCGTGTTATTCAGTAGTGCTTGGTACCATTCCAGAAAACGTTGTGGGTTTTTAATTCGTATATTCTTAGTACAGAACAATCATCTACTGAAGGTGGCGTATGTAAACATGCGGAACTCTTACAAAATGCCTTAACTCTTATGCCAAACTTGCTCTGTCTGGCGGTCAATCCGCCTCAGACAGAACGCGATGCCTACGAAAATGCCATTTCCAAGTGCTTATTTCCCAAACTAGATACTTTCATCTGGAGCGCACCGTTTTCACTACAACTGCTCCAATTTCTTACTCGTCATCGCGATCAGTTGATCACCGTCGCATTCAACTTTGAACCCTTGGAGCCTATCACGATCTATCGCTACTCCCTTTCCGATGCTGAGCCTATCATCCTGCCTGGACTAGTCAAGTTCTATGGAGAGTTGCATCATGTGCGACTGCTAGGTGCTGAGGATACGCTAAAGTCTGTCACAGGGCAGTGGACGGGTCAGGAATCGTCTGATTTTGAGAATTGTATGATAAGCTTGGGACAGACAAAACGTCTGGTAGAGCTGGATCTGATGTGGCCAGTCCTGGATATTATCCATCTTGAAATCATATCCAGGCACGTAAAGACACTGCAAGACCTAACCATCACTCTTTCGTCCGTTTACGTCCGTGAACATGAAGTAAGCCATCTGCTTTCTTTATGTCTCCCTTTCACTCAATCTCAGTCTACTATGTACATACTTTAGAGCAACGACATTCGGATTAAAACTGCACTGTCACGCTTTCCTGACCTCCTCAAGTTATCAATTCGAAACGCCGGCCATCATGAGCCAGGCAAAGCAAAGTTTAGCTTGGACGAGGACTATCGAACGGTCAAAGTCTGGGGAGATCGCTGCCCGTCACTAGCCATCTGCATAACACCTCGTAAGTCGACGTACACCAAATGCAGAAAGGGATCCTTACTTTATCCACTTTAATACCTCTTTTGTCCGGTATCTTCTCGCAGGTCATACTCGGTGGATTCGGTGTGAAGGCCACGACGCCGACAACACTATCGAATGGGTACCTACGCCGCTCGTTGGCGAAGCCAGAAAATGGTACAAAAACGCGATTCTCAATGATATTAAACCAGGCTGGAAGAAGGCAATACGACAGATGTGGCCACCGGGAGTCATGGTTAGGGATGCTCTAAAGATTGGTGATTCGGAGCTGATGGATTTGTTGGAGTACAGTGAGGATGAGAAAGACGGAATGGAGGAGCAAGAGATTCAGGAGGAACAGGAGGAAGAGGGAGGAGGCGAAGGAGACCAAGTAGACTTAGCTGTGGCACAGTCATTACAGAGTGACCCTTCGGATAATGGACAGGGAAACGACAATGTTGTACAGGATGCTGCTTCGGAGACTGGAGCAGAGTAACATAGCCGCGGTGAACAAAGAGGCTCTAATGCTGGCAACACTTATGACTCGAGCGGTCCTGCGCATTGACATTGACATCTGTACTGTATTTCAATTACAGTATACTCGTGTCAACGATGTTCGAAGTACACATCATTTGTATATCTCCAGCCCGTACTCGTACTGCTTATGTCACCTGTTGTTTTTACCCCGCTCTTTTTTTTGCCGACACATCTCAGTGTTCTACACCACTGAGTCACAGGTACACTCCTTTACATTTAGTTTCATACACCTAGTTTACTGACTCTCTTTAGTACAACACTCATTCTGTCATTACTCGGTATGTGTTCTACCACCACTGGCACTGAGATTATAATACTCATTACTAGTCACTTGCCGTGAAGCCTTGGTCCACTGTGTGCCACTGCATATAACCTCATATAACTAGATATCCCAAGTTCGGTACCTAATATTAAATAGTCAATAAGGTTTATTGAGTTTTCCAGGCAGCGTTGAGTTTTGAGTAGAGGGCCGAAGGCTGGGCTTTTTTTCAGTGACATAGATTAGAAAAATATCACTACGTATAAAACTATGCATCTGCCGACCACCAAAGTTCCATCGTGTTACTGACATATATAGGAGTTGCTCGATTTCTAACTCTCGCATCGACAACCGTTCTAGGCAGATACACGTTCGCCTTCTGGCCAGTAAGGAATTTGAAGTTCTTCCCATTTTGCAACTTCTGCCGTGACTACGGGGTTAAATTTCGTGGTCAAGGAGGTTGTCCAGAAAAGAGGGAAAGAAAGAATAGAGATAAAGTTGTGTCAGTAGAGGAGGATTCAATATTCGACAACCATACTTACCTTCTGAGGTACAATCAGAAAACTCCAATGTCTTTTTCTCTTGTAACGTTAGCAATCTCTGTTTTCGTGCCTGAGACAGGAATTTGCCATCAGACTTGGTGAACACAATCATGTTGCCGAATTTATATTTCAAGTGGTTCTCGCCGACCAACAATCCCATGGTTCTCAGTAAACTTTTGACATCATTCGTATATTGTGGATTCGGTGTAAAAATCTACATCGAAGAATATCACTGAGCATATTTCATCTTTGTAGAAGTCAGGTACTCGCCAGTTCATGACGCCGCCTTGCAGTATTCAGTCCTTTGTGAGTAATCTTGACTTTGCACTAAGTATGTCAAGGGTATTACTCGCGTTATCTAGGCCAAAAATAGATATTGACACTAACCAACTCATATACCCTTTGAGTGGCATCAATAAGAAGACAAGCATAATCAGTCCAAGGGTACGTACTGCGATTCATATTCGAGCAAATCAGCTGAAGGTGCAGCAAAGATGAATGAATCCAAAGCATATTTATCGAATGGAATCCCTTGGTTTTCCCTCTCTTCAACTTTACTCTATAATACATGATTCATCAGCAGCGCGCAAGGGAATTGACAAGTTTATGTGGATCAATTCAGCAATATCGAAAATCAAACTCACTTTCAAGATCGGCATCCATCCCAACAAGATGGATCTCGTGTCGGTAGGGTGAGGTTGTGCAGAACTATTGGCCGCCTCTTTGGAGGGCGTCCGTGTAGGAGGAGAGGGGAAGAGCGGTCGACATTGCACGACTATGATTGACGCAGCGACGATGAGGAGTATCAGACGAGAAAGCATGAAGAATATCGAATCGTTGGAGGGAACGATAGCACTCGCTAAACAGTAATAAGATTGAGGCCAGCTCTAATCAAGTGGGTGGTGGAGGGCAGATGAAAAAAAAGAAATGGTAAACATCTGAAAAAAAGGACAGGTGCTATATGATTCGATCCGACGCATCACTATAGTACTACTCTAGCCTCCTTCACGAAAGATTGAAATATAAATCCTCGGTCAAACGCACCGCCCTTGATGATGAGCTATTTACCACATCTATCGACAGACAACTTGAACTACAATCAAGTGGCTCATTAGGCTCATTGCGGGGCAGACACTTTCACCGTGACCACTACTCCGTCCTTGCCAATCTCATTGACCGATAAATCTAAAGCGCCAGACGATGATACAACGAGCGTTGCTTCGACGGTGGTTGTCCACTTTCCAGCATCTTTCGATGGACCTTTCACCTTTATCCCTAATGCTGCCTCCGCCTCAGCAACGCCTAACAATGACTCTTTAGTTATCGTCTTGTGCTTAACCTCGACATCTTCCTCCTCTTCCTCCTCTTCCTCGGTATCAGGAGTATCCTCTTTTGCAGGCTTTATTGTTTCTACTCGAATACCCTCTGTTATCTCCCACAGCTCAAACGCGAATCGTTTCGACTCTTCAGAAAGCCCAATGTCGAATGTCGCAGTTCGCCTAGTAGGAAGAGTGGTACTGGCCAGGACAAGAGGGATCCAAGTCCCACCAATCTCGTTTCCAGAGTCATCGGGGAAAACTAAACCTAGCGTTTTTGAGGTGGTTTTCACTTCTACCAGTTCCGAACCACGCTCGAACCCTTTCCGGAGTTCTTCATCTTTGTCGTTTAACGATGCATATAAAGCAGCCTGCAGAGCACATCCACGAGCAAGCACGGTGGTGGGGTCACCGATACCCCCGCCGATCACAGTGCCCATACTGAACGGAGTATTGATGTCTTCATTGAATCCACCAGTGAGGCCAATGTGCTCGTCGAGGCCAGGCAGACATGTCGTACCACCAGCGTAGACGATCTCGTCAACCTGGTGTGCGTCAACATTAGCTGACGCGAGCAAGTCAACGACAGATCGGGCAATAGAGTCATATATCGGCCGAACCAGCATATCAAACCGCAGGCGATTGATAGTCCCGGTAAAATCGACACCGTCTTTGAGCGACTCGACGGAGCATGTAGCAGCGCCGGATGAAGCACTGACAGTGCGTTTTGTGTGTTCTACCGCCAGACGGAGCTTGGCTTCCGCTCGAGCGTCAGCCGTAGAGGGATTTTCGGAACAGACCGTCAATGGTGTCTTGGTCTTTTTGGTAAATTCAGTAGCGAAGAAACTAATCAGCTTGGCGTCGATGGCATCTCCACCTGTAGAAGTTGAAGACGAGGATGCAAGAACGTGGACTAAACCTTCGCGCAAGGCTAAGAGAGACAGTGATAGAGATGAAGAGCCGACATCTATAATTAATTGTGTACGATCAGCAGGTAGCGTGGAGCTCCATGCCTCAGTGGTGGTAACTGCTGCAACAGCTGCAGGTTCTTCTAGTAGCTGATATACGGTGATACCTGCATCAGCAGCAGATTTTTCTAGAGCGTCCTTCTGGGCATCGGTGAAGATGGCCGGGACAGTGATAACGGCACCCTGTACCCTTTTCCCAAGAAAGTCTTCGGCAGATTGCAGAAGGGATTTAAGGAATATGGTTGTTACCTCGGAAACGGTGAGGATGCGTTCAGCCGGAACAGGTTCTGAGCGAGGAGTAGGTGCGGATGAAGCGGCCGGGGTGCCTGTGGTGCTTTTTGGTAATGGTGCAGGTGCAGGTTGAAGGATTTCGACCTTGTATGCAGGCTCGTCTGGTATTTCTGGATGTTGAATTACAAGTGCAGAGGTGGTGGATTGTGACTTGGAGATATCTGAGAACCTATCGAAGATTGTTAGTATAATTCTTTCTTGACTATTGCAAAGAAAGACGTCACTTTAGGCCCAAGAGGTTGCGGAAGCCAACGATGGTATTTTTGGAATTTTTTACTAGTTGCGCCTTTGCTGGGCTTCCAATGTACTGCAGATAAAACGAGCGATAAATTCATCGGCGTTTTTCCTCATCTCAACAAATCAGCCTAACCATTTCCTCACCGAAGAAGGACAGCGCACAGGCTATTTGTCGCTCCCCGTCTTCGTTTGCGATACATTCTGCTTGTCCGTCCTATCATGAGGTAAATTTATCCACGAAAATTATGGGAAGATAGAACTTGAACTGACCTTTGTGAAGACTGCAATTGACGCAAATGAATTCCCAAAATTGATTCCTACGACAGCAGGAAGATTTGAGATCTCCGTTGAGGGATCGGCAGAGCCGTTTTGAGGATTTAAGGCCATGAAAAAGTTCAACAATGAAAAGGAGGGATCTGGCGCTACCTTAAAAAATTAATCAAGTGCACGTGGGAGATATCTTATCTGATTTCCGAAGTGAGAGTAAATAAAGGTGTGCATAAGTATATCATACATATTCAGTACATCCATGAACTAATAGTCAGCTTCTGCCAATCTACTCGAGTGCCCCGAGCTCAACAGATGAGGATACTGCGCGCCAGCGGCGAGTCATACTAGTGTCATCATTTTCAGTGTCTTCGGTAATTTCTTGAGCTGCAGGCCCTTCGGAATGAGCAGTGGCATCCACTAAGGAGCTTTGGAAGTTGATCATGATGACAACAGCGACAGGATATAAGCACTGTTAGCGATAGTTGAAATAATCACAAATGAATGAAGACATAAGGAGGAAACTCACACATGCCTCCTCGAAAATCTCTTCTAGGATGCTGTACGCGAGTTGGAAGGAGTTTGGTTGACTGCCAATGTCCTCAACGTCAAGCATAGCCATTGTAAGCTGTATAAACCATTACATCAGCCCAAAGACCCAATTTCCTGTTCTCGAATCATACGCACCTGTAATATCAAGAATATCGCTCCTGACTCAACCAGCAATAGTAACAATTTTTGCATCGGCGTGGACTTATAGCGGCCCAGGACTGTACGCACTGATCTTCGGTATTTCCTGAATATTCTGGAATTAATCTGGGATGACGAGACGGGGTGCCTACATACCACAATTTCAAAGCAATCAGTCCGGTAGCTATTGCGTTAGTTGCCAACGAAATGTATATAGAGGCAGCATTTATTTGTCTAGTTCGAATGGGGTTCACAGAGGATATGTCTGACAGAATGGCTTGAGCAAAGTTGGTGACTAGGGCAACGCTCAGTTTGAGACAATACTAACTCTTATCATATAGATGATCTGACCTCCGTTGATAACCATGAGAGCTATAAGAGCCCACTTGATAAGTTGGTTTCCGTCCCATATTGCGATGGCCCTCCAAACCACAAGCAAGTCACTTATGCATAACTATAATTATAAGCACTTGATGATGTTCAGATCATTGGATGAGCTTACCTCGACAGTGCTCGCCCAAGAAGATATTTCTACCCAGGTAATAATAGAAGCTTGAGCAAGCAACGACCGCTCAGGAAGCCCCCCACTCAACGAAGCAATGAATGTTTTCTTGGACAGGATCAAGAGAGGTTCAAAGGTATCAAGAAAGTCTATAGTGTTGATGATGAGAATAATGGATGTGACCAAAAGAAGTATGATTCTCCGCGTCGAGTGGGGTTTTGCATCCGAGCTGAAAAGGATATTACAAGCATACACAATAGTCCATGAGATCTGGAGGAGTCGCAGACGTACAGGAGTAGTTTGAGAGCGATTGATGTCGCTGCAAGAAATACCCCTGGTTTTGAAGAACTGTGTTAAAACAAGGATTTGTTCCGCATTTCGAAGAGGCTCACCATACAGAACAGCAAAGCAAATCAAATTGATAGTGTTGTAGTAAAGCTGACCACTGATGCTTGCTAAAATTTCTGCCTCTGCAGACTCGAAGTCCATATTGTCGTCAGAATTAAACAGCAAATCGCGAGGAGTAATTGCGGTTGGGTTGCAGGAAACGCAGACAACGTCCGTTCATCAAGGCAGCCATGCCGCATATATAGGCTGTATGTATCCAAATTTGAACCTGATGTATGGGAACCGAATATGGAGTTCAGCACTGGAATATCACGCCAGTACCAGCGCGCTGCTCGGCTTTGAATCCAACCATCTTGCTTTGAAAAATCAAAGTCTTTGCCTTGAATAGATGCTTATTTTCCGTCTTACGTTACCAATTTGAGCCTCAGGTATCCAAGCAGTAGCTGTACAATGTTTGGCGGCTCGAGCAGCGAGCACTCTCAAAGCCTGGCTAGCCACTCTTATAGGTCACTCGCTCTCTACGAACATTCCGAGATCACATCCCGACACTTGACCGACACCGATGGACTGAAGCCAGCACTGAGCAGGAAAACCGCGCAGATCTGATGGTGTCATGGTGAGTTGGCTGCATATACATCATACTCTTGAGAGTCCCTCTTTATGGTATCATTACAATTGAACAACATACTGTAACTCTCACCAGCGTTAAACATGCCACCGGCCACCGTTGAAGACGCAATATCATCTGTAGAGGCCTCCACAGATGTTGAAGTTTGTAACAGCCTCTGGTTTTGCAATTGCGACACATTTCGTAGATCTGCCCTGCGGCATCTCGGCAGATGGTCATTCTCGGATTTATCTACAGATTCCCACGGGCAACAAATGTTATCATCTTGAAAGGCCAAAGTTTGGAAGGTAAAACATCTAGTATGTAATTTTGTCAGTAAAAACGCACCACTCTAAATCTTGCATTGCAATTTGCCTCCTGCTACGCACTCTGCTCTAACCTTTGACAAGCGCGCAAAACACTAACACCGAAGCTAGTGGAAGGCTGCGCAATGTGCGCATCTGGTGCTACATACCTTGTGATGCTTTGCTCTACTGTTACATATCTCGTAAGGCACTATGATCCTATATAAATTCCCGATAAACTGTACAGCCTATACGTTGATATCTAGCAAGGTTGAAAGTTCGAGAGCACCGCTGTGCCCGGCTTTCACTTCACCTCTTCTCATCGCTCATGCTCCATCCCTCTCATTAGACTCTACACCTCTAAATCATTATTCCTCTTGGCGAAGTTGCTTGACGCCATACACGCCATTGCTTACAGATACGTAGGCTGTCCGAGCCCGCGAGTTTCTCTGCGGCCCAAGCCTGGCCAAAACAGAGCACAGATTATCACTTTGGATCAGGGATATCAGCAATAACATCACAATAATTCCACAACCTAATCTGTTCTGCCTGGGCTTTGGCTACCTTCCCCAATCAAGGCACACCCCAACTGCAATGCACGACAATATAATGTGCTCAACTATCTCTACTCCATCCCCACCCCGCACACTCATTGTAGCGAAGAAGCCTTCTCATCAAGATCTTCCCCACTTATCTATCCCTCTAAAGTCCGGACCTAGTCGGACTTCATTTTCCCATCTTGTGATTGGGGAAACTGGTGTTCGGAAGGACCTTGACACCGCTCAAGCTTCAGAAGCGGAGCCTGGAGGATATGATTCTCTGAACACTACTCCTGAGACACCTAGCAGTATAGCTCTCTGGACACCTAATACTACAACTTCGACTTCGACCTCTACACCGATCACTCCCATCTCTCTCAGCTCGCCAAGTGTTGGTGTCGTTGATCTGACGCATGCTCTAATGACTACCTCGATTGGTCCAGTTAGTCATGGTGGGTACTCGGATATCTATCAAGGAGACTTGGATCTTCCAAATTCTAACGAGGAAGGAACGCAGAAAATACCTGTACGCGCTTTCTTTTATTTTCTCAATTATTTCCCCCGCATCATACATCCTAGGTGGCTATCAAGGTCCTTCGCGTTCTCTCCTCCAAAGGCTACGACGAAGCCAAAGCCAGAAAACGACTCAACAGAGAAGTTTATGTCTGGCATCGTCTCAACCACCCGAATATCGCCACTTTCCTTGGAACATCCTATCATATGGAGAATCGTCCGTCTCTTATTCTACCTTGGTTCAAGAATGGTTCTGCTTCGGAGTATCTGAAGTTGAGGAATCCGGATGCAGATAGGTTGAGACTTGTGAATTTAACTCGTTCTATTCTGGAATTTGGATTTCGTTGATTGATGATGTTCCACTTTGACAGATACTTGATGTTGCGGAAGGATTGAATTATCTTCACACCTGTAAACCTGCGCCCATCGTTCATGGAGATTTGAAAGGCGTGAGTTTTCGCCTACCGCATTCATTAGCCGCCCGGATATTAACTCCCAAATTCGTCTTCAACCTTCCCGCCCTTTCTCTCTTCCTGCTTCAATGGTGATCTCAGAACAACATCCTTATCACAGATGACGGACGAGCTATTCTCTCTGACTTTGGCTTATCCCAAGTCATTGAAGACCTAGTTGGGCCCACAGGAATAACTCCCTCTGTGTTTGCAGCTGGTCCTATCCGCTGGCAGAGTCCTGAACTCCTAATGGACGTGTCGGAGACTTGCCGTCCACAGCTTCCGGATGATGTTTGGAGTTTTGGATGTACGGCGTATGAGGCGGGTATTATTCTATCGTCACATTATCAGAACATTGAACTGAAGCAAAGCATGTGTGATATACAGCTATTGACAGGAAGCGTCCCGTACCACTTCCGCTTACGTGACTCGACGGTCATTCACGACATACAAGCCGGAGTCCCTCCGCCAGGCGTGGAGGAAAACAACTTGCACCGTGGGGATGGTGGAATTTGGGATTTGATGAACGATTGTTGGATCTCTTCGCCTGTGGAGAGGATCAAAATGCCACAGGTCGTGAACAGATTGAGGGAGCTCTGTTTTCCCTTTTGATCCTCCTCCTCTTTTTCAACAGATCCGGTATCATACTCGCCCTCCACACCGGCAACCGCTAACGTTTTTATAAGCCCGGATGATGATGAACTCAATGAAGCGCAACGCATCTTAACGCATCACGAACATGCCTTTTTAGTTCAAGGACCATTCTCAATCAATGACAGCCTTATAATGACCGATAATGTAGTTACTAATTCCTGCTTTAAAATTAACTACTACTTAAGGAGAATTGTCTTCGTAGTTTTATAATACCTGTACCACGAGTTGAAATTAATTGAAATAGTATGTGATTGTAATCCCTATACTGTGCGGAAGTATGAATAGATTTGTGTGCCTTAACGTTCACAATGTCCATTTTTTTCCTTGTGCGACGTGTGCGTCTTTGCTTTTAATCTGCCATCGTCATGATATTTCCGGCAGGGTCACACCATGAATGAAGTATCTAAAGTTAAAGTTTCGGTAATTGGGGGATCTGCTCAAGCTGAGATGAGAGGCTTGCAGTCGAAGACCACCTTTGGCGACCATTCTCCACTAGTGTAAAACTCCGCATATCATCCAAATAAGCCCGAATATCACAATGCAGAACGACAAGGACATTATTCAAATCATCATCACGAAAGCTGGAATGGTACATATACAAAACTCGTACAAGAAGGAAGATCTTGACATGATCAACACAGTGCTTCAACTATTCAGAATACTTATACTGCTTGACTACATTCTCAAGTTCAAGTTCTCGTCTCGTTCCTAGTACCCCATCCTCAGAAACACGCTACAAATTCAAGGCTCAAGCCCTGCCGGTACACTCTCATGGTGTGAGCATCCGTGATCAATGCATTCGTCGATGTATCTCCTTTTCTCTGTGAATATGGGCTATACGTGTGTCCTGTTCTGCTTTTTGTATGTGGAGAACCGTCCTGCATTCACCTGTCATTCATTTATCATGATCGACGGATTGACGGGTCTCCTCTAGTGTACAAATTCATGACACTTGACTGGAATACGCAAGGACTGAGCCCTGTATTTTGTTGGCGGTAGTATTCACTAAGGAGAACAGTTATCCTAGCTCCCCCCACTGGTACTCAATCGAAGTCTGGGGTCACTCATTTTAGATCCGAGCAGAATAAATTTCGACCTCAGTCTCTTGTTCAAACTTTCGATTACGATCAGCCCGAAAAAGGAATAGTAACAGTGATCTGGCATAGGATTATGTTTTTCTGAATGTGCAACTACTAGTTCCCTCCAGTAGTGTGATTTCAAATTAACCTAGGCCCTTCGGATCCTGTAATTATGATTTTCTTTTGAGCAATTGACGATTGTGTTTTCTTCCGATAGACGACTAGAATGGACTCATTTGCGGTCTCAGATTGAGTTGTTTGTAGGAAAAATTCTAGATGCCGAAGGAGCAAAATTCGTGCGGGAACCCTGCGGGAGCCCTTAAAACGGAACCGATATCAAATGTATATCTCGGTCCAAGCGAATTGAAAGCAGATTGAGAGAGAGACTGAACACAGTTAACCAGAGTTAACCAAGGCTTTCAGTCACTCATAGCGCACATGCTGAAGATGTCAGTGTTTGGGATGGGACGATAGAAAAATTTGACAAGACGCTGTAAGATTTATGTACTATCCGGTAACGATAATAGGACAAGGTACAAGAAAGACAAGACGTTGACGTCAAATGGAGGAGTTAGCGCTGAAATATTTATTCGGTTCTCATTCATATGTGGCCAAATTTCGCGACTGTATCTGTATGCATGATAGGTCTTTTGTGCTTGCCTCTTTATTGAGCAATTACCAAGTCCCTCAACTAATTTTTTTTGGTGGACTGGATAAAGAGTGCCAAGGGCGGGAGGTCGGGAAGTAAATCAATTCGACGAAATTGATCGGATGATGGGTAATCTATACACATCAATCCTTACGACATTTGAAATTAAAATTTCTGGGGGGAGCGGGGAACCGGGGTTTGGCCGGGGTACAAAAGCCAGACTATCCAACTATTACCCCCTTGACTCCCGCTTCATCCTTGTCCCCCATGGCCGATTCGGAAAAAGGAACTACCATTGCGACCAACTCTGGCGTCGACCACCACCGCACCTATGCCGACAACGGCTCTGCTGCATACAGAAGCTCACCCACGTCTCCCGTGAGATCAAATATTGGTAACCCTGGGACGCTGTGAGTTCCTTTGTCTACTCTGAGCCTGTTTTTCTCAAAGGCTTTATGATATAGTGGATTGTTTTCTTTTGCGTCGACAACGCTCATACTTTCTCTGTATAATACCTCCGCTCGAGGAGTGAACACGCCGAACGTCGTAGTCGGTATGGCTCTTTTCTGTGGCGGACTTGTTCAGCTCTTAGCTGGGATGTGGGAGTTCCCAAAAGGCAACACATTTGGAGCTACTGGTAAGTTCAACTTCGGTCCTTCGCCTCACTCTGTTTTACCCCGCATTATGATGAATGTGTTCATGGGGTCGTTTATTAGTACATCTCCATTTGTCTTAGAACGCGTACCGTATGATTTTTTTTTGTGGACCTACCTAGACCAATGTTCTTTCCCGCGACATGACCGGTCCCATTGCCGCGTACCGGCCTGTCCTGCATCTCCTTTCTTATTGCCTATCATTCAACTCGTCTTGTAAAACATTTGTTAACTTTTATTCTTCCAGCTTTTTCTTCGTATGGTGCCTTTTGGCTTTCCTACGCGACCATCCTCATACCAGGCTCCGGTATTAGTGATGCATTCGCAGACGATGCATCTGAAGAACCTAACGCGATTGGAATATTCCTCATGACATGGATGACAGTTACGTTCCTGCTTTTGTTAGTGGCACAATCCTTCATCATATCAATCAAAAGCTCACCTCCTTTTCCTACCGCAGTATTGCCTCCCTCCGCAAAAACATCGGCTTCATTGCCCTTTTCTTCTTCCTGACTCTCACCTTCATGTGCCTTGGTGCAGGCAATTTCGTTGTCGCCTCTTCCCCTCATGCGTCCGCTGGTTTAATCAAAGCGGGAGGCGCGTTGGGTATCATCACGGCTTTAATCGCATATTACGTCGGCTTGAGTGAACTGTTAGCTTCGGAGAGGGCGGCGGTGGTCGGCTTACCTATCGGGGTCTTCAAACATGATTGAAAAACAATCAGAGGTTAGCAAGGTATGGTCCGCAAGGGGATGATAGCTAGGTCGGAGTGGCCGATTCTCGATGAATCCAATTGTAGGCAATACTGATATACCATTCCGTGTAAATGCTTCACCTATTTCTGTACTTTCTCTGTATCATAGTAGTTTCAGTATCTTCGTCTTGGGCCGAAGACGCTCTCATGGTAGTAGTGTACAATCCATTATTTTCATTCCTCATTGTGTGCATGCCACCTGCGGTGAGAGTAAACCATTGGAGTTCTGCGTCCAATCATCAATGGTTCTGCTTCTCAGTCCTTTTCAGAAGACTGAAACTGATGAACGCTCAAACAAGGCGATAAGCGCTTGTCGCTTTTTTGAATGAGAATCCTTCCCATCTTCATCTTCATCTATTTTCTGACTTAATGTCCTTCGTGAGCTGCTATTCGGTGCTCATCTCTGCCAGTGCGTCGTGGTGATTAATTTATCTCGAGACACTCAATCTATTCACGTTTCCTATGGCATTTTCAAGAACCAGTTCTCGGTCAAGCGCACAGCATTAATCTTGTGGCGTTTTGCCATGTACAATTCACTCTATGTACATATCTTTTGGACCAGAGATCACCAGGATCGTCTTCACTGGGTGTGCGAATGACTCTTATCAAATTGGAATCACCCCGTCAGCAGTACCTTCTTCCCAAACAGCCGCTCAATCGTCATGTACAATTTCTTATACTAATTTCTCTGACGATTCCTCACAGTCTACATAGAACGCCAGGTCTCCCTCTTCATTGGGGTTTCAACTACACTTTCCTCTCGCGAAGAATCAAGGAGTCGGTATCACTTGAATCAATCACCTGAACTGCCATTTTCCATCATCATCTACACCTGCCAGTCAATCTGATCATGCTCAGCCGCCGTTCTTACTGCCGTTGAGAGTTGAATGTCTTAGTCCGTTTTACCGGTTAAGTTCTGCAAGTATTTTTGAAGAAAGAAAAAGAAGGAACAATAAAAGGTCAACTTGGAATTGCCAGACCATCCTGGATATTCTCTTCGCCCCTCAACTGTCACCTCGCACCTGATTGAATTCCGGGCAATTGGTGAGACTCTGGTGCGGAGGGGTATCATTTCTGAGTTTACAAGTCATCACTCACATGGTGTGCAGATTTAGCGCTTCAACATTACAGCGGAAGCTGTAAGTATCAACCAACAGCTCGAGGGGAAACAAGCCTAAAATACTTCGTTTAAAAAGGCTTCATTTGAGAACCAATTCCCCCTTTATGCCACTCATTTCAACGACCACACACACAGCTCCAACTACTGTCCACTCGATTCCCAGTTCCAGCGTAACGCTGATTGCCCAATCTGATTCCTCTTCATTACTCGTCAATAGACGACAGTTTGGACCTGGTTTTGGAGGACCAAGTTTTACATTTAGTCCACCAAATGGGTTTCCGACATTTTGGTCAGCAGAGTGGCCGGCAGAGAGGTAGGTTGAATGACTGGATTACCTTGGACGTTGATTGACGCTGCCACTTAAAAGTAGCCAAGCATCTTCTAGTGACCAGAGTGATTCCAGTACCACTAACACAATAGATTCAGCATCTGCAGGTCAGATCACCTTTCCGGGCACACCTATTTCAAGTTCCAAGGGAAACACAATGTGTGTGTTTTATTTTTGAGCTCAAGATATCAGTTTCGCGCGCGATGCTAATTCGCTTTCTCAGTCCTTCATCGACCCTAGCGGGCTCTATCACAATTATTCAACCTACCACCATGCAATCAAGTAAGAAAACAACAGCAGTCGTCGTTGGATCTGCTGTAGCGGGGTCAGTGACAGCATTGTTAGCTGTTGGAATCTGTATATTCTTTATTCTGCGTAGACGTCTTCATAAGCATTTGCAGAACATAGGAGAAACAATCATCATACCTCTGAACCCGGATACTACCCCTATCACCATTGCCGTTGCACGAAGAGAAAAGGATGCACTCATTGATAGTCACCTCGGAAATCCTACAGCAGCAGCGATGACACCTGAAATTAGTGCATCGACTCAACCTCCTCGAAAAACCAGAACTACAACGAGTTCTCATGGACGCCACTCACCTACTTCCGGTCCCAATGTTGTGGCTAGACCGCAACCAGGGATAATCCATCATGGTCATGGTCATGGTCATACTTGGACGGAGGCCGCCAACATAGCTAATGGCGTTCGCTCTCAGATTGCAGTTTCGCATGGCTCGAATGAAGAAATGAGAGTTACTATGGGGCGGATGATGGAGTACGTACAGCGGCCTGAAGCTCATATTAGACCTGTGGAATATAGGGGGGTGGGAGGTGTAGAGGGAGGCGCTTTGGCAGGTAGTGTCGTGCCAGACGTACCGCCGCCGACGTATGGATCGTTGTAGTTCTGAGAACCTGGATGCAAAGTTTCCATTCCAAAAGAGATTGTTATACAGCGTATTATTAGTACATGTACATGGGACAGCTTCATATAATGTATACCACGAGGAAGCATTTGAGATCATTAACCTTCTCTCTGTTGAACGAAAGGGTTGTAGCAGCTCGATGTACTCGCGGATAAAATTTCATAGTGGTAAATCGGAAGACGCGACCGGTCGGAGACGCAAATGTCACAGTGTCACATGCCGCGTGCTCGTCACGTTCTTCCCCGAGTTTGGTGTCCTCATGCATGATCACTCTATCATCTCCCTAATTCTCAGTGCCTTCGAATCCCTTCAACTGTCACGATGGCGCGCAGAACTATCGAGAGCCATTATCTCTTCAAGACTGTATTGACACCGTTATATTCGTTGAACAAGCAAATGGAGAGAACTTAGATGTAATCTGCTCTTGAGTCTTGACTCTGCTTCAGAGTACTTCAGGAACCTTTCTCTCATTAGGATTAGCCAGACGTGCTTGAACACCAATCGCATTTCTATGATAACGAGGCACGCTTAGCTCAGATTATGGTTCGTTGTGTTGCTTTTTGATTCGCTACAAACCATCAACATTTGTAAGGTCCCGTGCTGACTCGGATTCGAGGAGATAGGAAGTTGAACGGCAACGATGCTCTGGGCTGCTTGAAATTTGCTGCTCCGACTCCGCCTGGCAGTCATCACTATTTGAGTTGCTTGAATGCTATCGGGAAAGAAAGCGTTGTCTGGACTCTCAGGTACTGGTGAGGCCCGTCCAAGCGGAAGAAGTCATTCGTTATCGACTGTGTATGGAAGGATTCTCGTCCATATTGACCGCGGCGGAGGTAGCGATATTCCTGTCAATCAATGACAAAACCAATGATCATAGGAGGCCCTGATTTCGTAGCCAATGAACGTCGATGAACATAATTGAATGTTCCTTCTGTGCATGCTTTTGACTTGCGGAAGACGAGCCTCTGAATAAACGCTCGAGCCCAAGAAGGTCCGAACGAAACATAATACTAAAGGTCAGACGATTTATTTGGAACCGGCACGGATCCTCTCTGACTATTTGATATCCTTTTCCTCTTCATATATAGCGTCACATAGCTACACCGCTATCTCATTTCCTCATCTCACTTTCTCGATGGAATTCCCCTTTCCCATCCTCGATGCAAATTCCCCTCTCTCGGCTTCCACACCACCATTCACTGTCTCTACCCACCGTGGTTTCCTACCAATAAATGACCCACCAGCGAGCCTTCCTCCTTCCTTTGCGCCTCTTGAGTCACTGTTGTCTCGTATGCCCATCGTCACAGCCGATGGCACTCCCGGTTTACTTGCCAGCGGAAATCTCGGGGAAACCGTGGAGAAGGAGTTGCCAGATTTGAGTGAAGAAGTTGAGAAATTCAAGGACGACGCAGCGATAATGAACGCAATATATAGAGACTATTCATTTCTGTTGAGCGCATATCTGCTCGAGCCGTGCCATCTGAGGTTTTTGAAAGGCGAAGGGTATGGCTTGGGTCGACAAAGACTTCCTGCTGTGATTGCGAAACCTATGGTCAAGGTGTCTGAAATGTGAGAACCGAAGCCCTACTCTCATATCTTTACCTGACGACTTTACAGTGCCGGGTTCAAGCCATTCATGGAATACGCCGGGTCTTACGCGCTTTACAACTACCGCTTTTCTGACCCTTCTCTGGGCCTTACTTATTCAAATCTTCGTCTCGTCCGTGCTTTTGAACAGGGCCTTGACCCCACATCTTCTGAAGCCGGCTTCGTCTTTGTGCATATAAACATGGTCTCTCACTCCGGTTTACTCATTAGCGGCGGCGTGGAAGCACTCAACGGGGCTTCATTATCCGATCGCATCAGGTTCGATAAAGGCATGAAGGATATGCTCGAAGCTTTGAGAGAAATCAATAAGGTTATGGACACTATGTGGAACAAGAGCAAACCGAACGGATATAATACGTTCAGAACGTTCATTTTTGGAATTACGAGTCAGAGCATGTTCCCTGATGGGGTCGTTTACGAAGGTGTAAGCGAGGAGCCTATGTCATTCCGGGGTGAGTCAGGAGCTAACGATAGCATGGTATGTATGCGGGTTCTATCTTTTCTCGTGCCTTACTTCAATACTCATATATCCTTACGTAGATCCCACTTTGCGACAACCTTTTTCAAATCACCATGCCCGACACTCCTCTGACTGAAATCCTCCAAGACTTCCGTCAATACCGACCAGGTAATCACCGCGAATTCCTTCAAGCCGTTAAAGACCACTCTGATAAAGTCAATTTCCGACAATTCGCTTTGGATGATTCTACCTCGGCCGAACTGTACCTTCGTGCCCTCGACTATGTCAGGGATTTCAGATGGAGGCATTGGTGCTTCACGAGAGAATATATATTGAAATTCAGCAAACACCCTACGGCAACTGGGGGAAGTCCGATCGTCACTGTGAGTTAACCGCGTTTTTATTTATCACAGGCTTGAGTTGGCCTGACTGACCGATTTTGTATCAGTGGCTCCCAAACCAACTTCAAGCGGTCCTCGCGCTGATGATTCAAGTTGAACCATATTGCACTAATAACGATGTTGCTGGGGAGGCTGGGATCAAGGACGTGCAAGAGATAATGGACCTCGTTAGATCTCAGCAGGTCACTCTAAGCAAGGAAGTTGCGAAGTACACTTCCGAGCGTGGTGGTGGTTCGGTAACTCCAAGTGTTAGGTCAAGTTAAAAACGAGATTGACCGTTGTCGGTCGAAATGCTAATCTTATGTGTATATTTGAATTAGTTCAGCTCGTCCTAAACTATCTAGTTGGCTACTCGGGATACACAAAGCAAGGTCGCTAAAGGCTCTACCGTCAAAACCAAGCAGTGATTTTAGAAATGCAAATGATTTACTCTACACGTCAGAAGGAAAAATGCCGATATAAATGGATGTTCACAACCGCGAAGGAGAGGTGTTTTGGGCTCCCGAAACATCGCATTTGTAGGTGGCTGAATTACTTGCTGGATAGTTTGCATATAGGATGGTATATTTATGAAAGGGTGAATTAAACAACGGCAGATGTGTATGAGGCGATAAATAATGGGTGAATGGATGGATCGGGACGACACAATTCATGCTTTACTAGTCGAATAAATAAGGTACGACTCTTTCTCCAGCATCATCTTTCCGGAGCTCGCGCTCGAACGTTTATTCGGTCGATAGCGAATAGAGAATTTGATCGCATTCGCCACCAGTACCCCCTTCAACAAGGCCTGCTCAGATGCTTTTCTCCACCCCAGCTTGCGCACGAACATCTCGGCTTTCCCTTTCGCGGGGAGAGGCTTAGAATCTCGCATATCGATGCGTTGATTGACTCGGACATCTTGCATGTCATTCGTTACTAGATGCGGGGGGCTTGAATCGTTGGTGCCTTTCGACGGAGAAGATTTGTTGGTGTGAATGTTAGTGTTTTGAATGCATGCGTTTGGATCCGGAAACTGCTATTGATATTCAATTTAAGTAAATATCGACCATGAGGAAGCTGCAGGAGTACCTGTTCTATGAATTCCTCCCATACGTCACGGTCCGCACTGAGCACTTTTGCCTCTGAGCATTTATCTCTGAAGGGGTTGTGAATGTACATTTGATTGGTTTCTGAAATGTTGTTCTGCACCCATGCAGTGTATCTGCACCAAAATATGACTTTAGGTGTTCCGGTCAAGCTGTCACAGGAAAATGGATGTGGTAAGAATCCGTGATGTTTTGCAATGTAAGTTCGTGAATACTTACTTCCTCTTCCGACATTCATCGACATAGTATTGCTCTACTTTCCTCTTGCGCTTCTCGACGAGAACGCGGGCATGCATTGGGCGAAGATATACCATGATATCCTGGGAAGTGTTATTTTGTTGGTGGTGTTCGGTAGATGACATTTGGATTTCAAGACGATTGGATTGCAGGACTTCGTGCGGATGATAATTGAGTTATTCTGAAGGGCGGGGTGCAGTATTATATAGATTGAAGATTTGAGACATGTTTCCGAATGTTCTCCTTAGAATAGGGGTGGTGGTGGTCGACATCCCTATTACTGTTCCACACTGGAAAGGCGCTGTCGCTGTTCAGAAGAGGATGTATCAAATCTCAGACTTGGTATATGTACGAATCAGTGTAATATTGAATTTGGTTGTCCGAAATTCTAGCACAATCGACTACAGTATAGACAATTACTATTGCGTTGTAAGAGTTCTAAAAGAGAGGGGATTCTGTATTTGACCCTTCATTGATATTAGAGGCGTTCGAGCTGGAGGGGTGTGTCAGAGAAAGGAGCGGGACTGGGTATTTGGGAGACAAGTACAGCTGATACGAACAATGAGACAGAGCAAGAGCAACCGCCGATGGGCGAGTAGCGTAAGAAGAATAGGTCGAACCTAGAGCAAGGAATGAGTCAGGGTCGGAAGTGAATACAGGGTACTTAACTGGAAAATGAAACAGTGAATACTGAGAGCGTCAGCACCAGGGCATAGACATTGCAAGAGGATATAGAAAAGTGTAGTAGGACATGAAAGGTGGAAAAAAGTTGAAATAGTGTGCAGAGGCCACACTGGTCGCGAGAATAACTCATTCCATGGGAGTAGGTTGGTGGAATTTTCAGAAATTAGTATACCTTGAACGCCGTAGTACACCTTAGTACACCTTAAAAGCCATTGCTTCGACTCAAGAGTAGACTGCTTTATGCGTAACTTTCTCCTGCTGTAGAGTCATCGGTTATCCGACTCTTAGATGATGATCCTGAGAGGACCAGGTCATACCCAGAGTCCCACAGGATGAAGTAAACATTCCTTCCCTCCCCAGAGATTCCAAGTGCGACCAATTACATTTACCATTTTCCTACAGTGCATTATATACATAGAGTCAATACTGTGATAAAACATCACATCCTAATTTATCCTATCCAAGTCCTTTCTCTATATCGAATACCGATCCGGATCCTCTCGCAGTTCCTCTGGTTCATCAATGAAAATATCCTCTACATCCTTCCATTTCCCGATTACTTCTTCCCTCTTATCGTTACCTTTCCCATCTATCCTCATCTCCTGCATCTCTCTCCAAACTCTTTCTCTCTCCACCCAATACTCCAATCTCTCATCATCTCTCAAAGGCATCCAAACTCGCTCTCCCGTATCACCATCCGTCTCAGCTCTAAACCACCTCGGCTGATGATGCGTTTCCGAATTTCCTAAACTTGCCTCTATTTCCTTCTCCCTCCTCCTTCGTCTCTCTCTCTGTTTTTCCTCTTGCTTCCCTTTCAAAACATTGGCCAGATCCCAGTGCCCCATCTCGAATGCGCGCTGATCAGGACGTAGCCGGGAGTCAGTCGGGGGAAGGGAGTGTTTCAGCGTATGGACATTCAAGTTTCGTACGCGTTCACGTTCACCAGGGAGAATGGAAGGTAAATCGTTCAGTGTTATCGCGAACGGTGTGAGATTGAATGGCGTTCCAGGTGGCTTCGAGGTGTTTCTCCAGAGAAGAATGTACTCTTGGGTTTGATGACCATGAATATTTCCTACAGGCCGCATGACCAGCTGAGAATCCCACTTTCCAGCGATTTCGTAGGTTGGATCTCCCGCACTGGATATTACGTGACCAGCGATCTCATATGCATCTTTCCCTCTCCATCCACGAGGTTTGAAGGTGAGGATGCATTGTAAAGAGGTGAGTCGGTTCGTGATCTGGGAAGGGACAGGTTGAGCCGAAAGATATGATTGAATGGCAGAAAAGTGAAATTAGGGGAATCAAAAAGTGGGAATGAGGTCGAGAGGAAAGATAGTTTGAACAAAGAAACAACTACTCACGGTCATATCACCGTAATGGTCAATAGTCGGCGAACCTAAGATAAAACCAGACACGTTCGTGGTGACCTTTTTCCATGTATAGTGTTCGACTATCATCTCCGCGTTAGCGTCTTCATCGTCTTCGTCTCCTGTCCGACCTCCAGTCACCCACGCTCTCGGTATCCTCAATTCGACATGTGCCACTCCCGTTGGCCGAATCTCGAAACTTTTGCCCATGAACTTGTTCTGAGCGTCGACTTCTCCAAAATATCTCCAACCCGTTTTTTGCGATTTGGCTTCTGAAGAATACGAAGAATTGTTGAGCTCAGAACGTCAAAGAAGAAGTTATCAAAAACTCACTGTCCTCCTCACCCTCGATCATACCGAAACTCTCTGCCCAACACGCGCTGATAGGAGGATGATGGCTAACTTGCTCCGATACGTATCTGTAGCCTTGTTTTCCTGGCTGATCTCTTCTCCCGATCCGCTCTCCTTTGCCAAATCCGCCTGCCTCAAGTTCATCCGTTTCATCTCCTAGATGAACATACTCAAACGTCTCTCCAAGCATTGGATTGAACGGCTTGGCAATCCTTCCTATCGTCGAACTGTAGTTTGACATTGCAAACGCGGCGATGTACGCTATGCGTAGGTGTGGCGAAGGAGTGTTGGAGGCGATATCAACTTGTATAAAGAAGTAATTCGTTAGCGGGTCAAGCCATACCGGTAGTATAAGTAACTTACGACACTCGGAAAACTCCATGTCCTCCGCCATCCTCTGTAACATGCTCGTCGGCTCGTTGAAATATACAGGGAATGATATTTTGGTAAGGTCTTTGCCTATACTGTTCTTGAGCGCGGACCAGAGCGAAGCCGCGGGTCGAGAGGTTGAAAGAGAGAGAGAGGTACGGAGGTTAGCATAAGGTGCGTATTGGGCATGGAGAGTGGAAATGGCAGATAGAGTCAGAACAGATGAAGTGCGAGAAGAAGTCGGGGTAAAATAGTCAGATGTGATCGAAGACGATGGGGTGAACGTAGACGAAGAGGGAGGGGAGATAGGCTTTGCGGTCGGTGTTGTGTTCTTATTGGTGGACAAAGATGTATTTGAGGCCTGAAGTTGAGCAGGAACAACTAAGTTCGGGATATTATTCGACTCGATGGCGTCGAAGAATTCGTCCTCGTCGTCTTCGTCTTTCAAATCTGCGTCTTCGTCATTGTCATCCACTGAAGTTGAAAGCGAAGTGGTCTCTATCCTCTGGGTGACCACATCAGGAACGACGTCAAACCGCTCAAAGACAGTCGGCGTTTTCAAACCATCCTCTTCTTCGTCTGCTCTAGATACTGCCATCATCCGGCCTTTCGCCGTGGAATCAAAAGCACCGCTGATTGGACTCCTCTGCCTTGCCGGACTGCCAAACCGCCTACTTTCTCTTCTCGAGCTCTTCAAACTACCAAAGTTTCTACTTGTCCTCTTCAGTTCCTTCTCTAAGCCTTGTTCCTCCTCAAGCACAACTTTCATACTTTCCTCCCATGCCTTTTGCGCACGGCGAGCCTGCTTGAGTGTTCCTTCCAATGTTTTTCGCTTCGTTTCCGACTCTCGAAGTGATTGGCGGGTTGAAGCGAGAGTCTTTCGAGTAGAAGACAGGGTTTTCCGGGTTTGTGATAAGGAGGAACCGGCATTGGATAGACAGGATTGAAGATGAATTTCGCGGGTGTTTGACATGGATATATACCGTGATATGAGTGCTTCGAGCATTGAGACAGAAGAGAGGGAGGGTGCATCCAAGTTCTTCATACCCTCTATCTGATTTAAAATGGACTGGGCATGTTGTTCATAGGTGTTTGCATAGGGAAGAGGCAAGTCTGCTTCTGTTCCTTCGTCGTTGTCGCCGTTATCATCGCCGTTGTTGTCTTCTTTCTGGTCGGCTTCTTCGCCTTCATATTCATCGTCCTCAGCATCGGACACATCCGTATGTCCAAATCTTGACTTCGCCTTCTCCTTCTCCGCGCGCGCCAATCCCGATATTCCTGATTCGGCTTCGCTCTGTATCCCATGGATGCTACCGCTATGACGAAAGCTTTCGCCATCTGACCACGATCCGGTGGCGGAGTTGGATTTAACGTTAGTGGGAGCCTTACGTGTCTTCTTTCGTATCGTAGACTGTAGCCCGCCAATGAAGCGATTCGTGCTTGAGATGCTTGGACGGAGTCCTTCAGATGCTTCCAGGCTAGATTTTCCTATTTGTTGTCCTTCCTGTGCTGATTGTCCTGGCTGATGCTGACGGCACCAATCTTTCCACTCTTCAATCGCGTTGATCCATCGGTTAGCTTCAATGGGATGATTCGCTTTGAGATACCATTTCTGGGCAGAGGGTGAGTTTGAGGGTCCAGAATTCGACGAAGACCCGGAAAAGATTTCGAACCGGAGCTTATCGGATGGTGATACTGTATACCGAGTTCCACATATCAACGATGACGATAAAGTGGTATTGAGGATAACAATAACAGACGACCAACATACATGAATAGTGTATGTAGTAATGGAGAGAGAAAGATGTGAGCATCAGCATAATCTCCATAGTCTCTTATAACAATAGTAAAATTGAACATACCTCTCACACCGGCGCTCCTCATCGAAATCGCTCCTCTCGACGCTACACCCTCGTCTTCTTCTCGTCGGTAGTAGCTCAACACGCCTCCACGGAGCACCAGCCAGCGAGGATTGTAGCCTTTTGCAAGGTTGGTGTATTTCAAGAGGTAGCCGCTCAAAGGAGGCGGTGAAGATAGAGAGGATGATGAAGGCGAGGCTTGGGAATGAGATTGAGACTGTGATTTGGTTTGAGGTAAGGGAGGGTCGTTCATCGCAGTTCAAATTTATTGTATTAGTCCGTGTCAACCTCGAGGAGTGTCGTTGATATTTTCGTATCGTGAATGTCGAGAACAAGTTCGAAGACAATCAAACGCGGAACCTGAAAACATATGTTTGGCGCCCGGGGTGAAATCTAGGCGCTTAAACTTAGACCGGTCAAAGCAAGTTGGCGGCCGCGGTCTATGCAGCGAGCACATCACCCTTTGACATGCCACAATAGCCATAGGCCACGCTAGCCGCAGGCCACGCTTTTGCTTTGTTTCCTGTAGTACTTAAGGCTGATCATGTCGTAGCTTTTCTTTGTATCCTTTTTCTCTCTCACATATCTCACATAGAGCTCAATAGGTAGCGTTGTTCTAGTGTCCTTTCTCTCTCTCACATATCTCACATAGAGCTCGATAGCAAGCTTCTGGTTTTTTCTCATCCCACCCTTGTGTACCTCTTACCCTACTCTTGTTCTTTTCTTTTGTTGTTCTGTCTCATGTATCTACATACATTCACCAGTGCTGGCTTGAGCTAGGCATCCCTTTTTGCGAGAGAGCATTGGTGACCAAACAAATCAATGTTTGTTCCCAAAGCATCTCTCATCGCTCTCTTTCCCTCCCTTCTTCTCACAGCAGATGAGCACGCATAGACCCCACACATACACATCGCGTTTTGGCTGCAAACAATCTAAGAAAAGTTGTACACAAGTGACAAGTTCATTGCTCAACAAAGCTTTCACAAAGTTGAGCGTATCGGACCGCGCTGATTTGTGCCCGAGTCATGTCCCAAGTAGATTGTACACTATTGTGCCTCAAGTAAATTCCAACAAATGTTTGACATTACTTATTTGTGTAGCCCATCATTTTGCATTAACAGCACCAAACACCTCTTGACTTTGTATGGCTAGTTCACCTTATCCTCAGAGACGGCCGGATAGCTGACAAATAGAAAGGCAGCTGCTGAGTTGGGATACACAGAGACAGACGGATGACAAAGCCCATCTGGTGTCACAACCAGGTGGCCCTAGGGCGGCCTCTCATCAGAGTTGCGCTCGTAGCAGGCACCTGATATTGGTCACATGGGGAGGTGGCCCCCAGCCCTAGCCCCCACAACAAACACCTACACACATGCATGTGGTCCCCAATGCTATGCCAATACTACGATTGGATTGGGTATCATGTGGTCGTGGACCATGTGACATACTCCACCCTGTGATTAGGGAATCATGATCTGTCAACGCAAAGTAGAACCAAGCTGGGTTAGGGCAGCGGTTAAGCCCTCTGATGAGCTTCTTTGCAAGGGCAAAACCCGCTACAAAGTCCTAACCTTTTGGGTTCGAACCCCAAAGCTGCCAACTTCTGTACCACCATCATCAAATGGCACCCATACTCACACCCGAAATTTGCCAGATTCTCAAAGGTAAAGATAAAGATATGACTTCTATCCATCTGCATGGAACTCATATCTTTATCTTCACCTTTGAGGATCTGGCAAATTTCGGGGGTGAGTATGGGTGCCATTTGATGATGGTGGTACAGAAGCAAGAGGTGTTTGGCACTGTTAATGCAAAATGATGGACTTCACCGAATAATGCCAAACATTTTTTGGAATGTACTTGAAGCACAACAGTTGTACAATCTGCTTGGGATAGGAATCAGGCACAGATCAATGTGAATGATAAGCTATTAGCATTGTGCACGCGTGAGTGAATACATTCATAATAAAAATAAGTCATGACTGTTTGGTCTTGTTAGCAGTGGGGACAGTTCCCCAGATGATGTCATCCAATGTTGCAATTTTTTTCTACAAATCATCTTCCAAAAATAACTGGGCAACTGATTATTCTCCTGTTAATAAATCAATGGCCAAGGAACCCCCTCTTCCATAAGTGGGGATGAGTGTCTAACAGCTCAGAAATAGTGCAATAGTCTCAATTTCACAAAGGCCTTTGCCATGATGTCACAGCTTGTACATGAATTTTGTGTGATGTCATTAGGTTGACCTGTCAAGATCACAAGTTTAGATTACAACCAGTGCAGCAATTTTTTTTCTTAATCAACTACTGCCTGTTACCTCTCTGGATTGACCAGATATACAAGTGCAATGGACAGAAAAGGTATGGATTCAATATATCATGTCAATTTATATTCATCAATCTCAGGGAAAGTGTTAAGACCGTGCCGGTGAAGTTCCGTAGGGTCTTAGGTGAAGGGGGTTGAGATGAATAGAGTTCAACAGGTTTGGTCCCAATTGAGATCACAAACAATGATCAACAATTGTTAGTCAATGTACGGAAAGTATATAATGTTGAACTGGAACCTTAGCACCACTATCAGTAGTGCCCTCGCCTTGTTGTACAGTTCCATGAATGTTTGAGACGATGAGGAAGGATAAAGAATAGAGAAGATGTGCGGAGATCATTCAGTTATAATGCGAATGATGATGAAAAGGGATAAGAGCTCTGGATGGAGTTCAGCAACAATCTAAGTTGATATTTAAACTGGAGAACTAACTACTAGATACTACAGCTTTTATACCTTGTAATTGTTATGATCATGCATGGTCATAGGGAAAAGGTTGGATTGTGGACCAAATGTCCGTGGGGTAAAAGACTGAACACCGAGATAAATCCCGGTGAGGGTTAGTTGATCCTACGGAGAGGTAGTCGGACGTTGACGCTACTATTAATAGCATCCCCAACATGCCGCTGTCCGAAAGTTAAGGTGAGGGTAATTCCGATCGCGGAGATACTTACGCAATCGTACTGAAGGTGAGGTTGAGATTGAACTCTATTTGAAATACACTGTTGAAGTGCGCTATCAAAGTCGATATTTAAACTAGGGACCAACTATTCTACTCCCGTAGCTTTATACTGTAATTGCTACCTAAGGGTCGTGTTAGGGCCGTGCTTCCGAGGAGGGAATGAAGTGGCTGAAGTTGCCCATGAATGGTCCGAAGGCTTTGAAATACAATTGAAGCAGCCGAAGCTCCGACCGGAGCTCCGTGGGAACAATCGAAATCCGAATGGACCGGATGGTACGGAAGTCACGTAGGAGTGAAGTGAACCTTGATCCGTTTATTAGAATGGATCCTCACTACGCTGAGTGGTTCTGGAAAGGGTTCAGACGATTATGAACAGTAAGGAGACATAAGAAGAGAGAGGAGTGATTGGGATGGAACCCAAGGCAACCCAAGTCGATATTGAAACTGAGGATCAGTGTACAAGATATGTAATCTTATATACAAGTAATCCTAATTGTTAAATAAAGACAATAAGTGAGAAAGATCCGAAATAATACAATAACGATGATTTCCAAGAGCGGACAGGCGTGGGAAGGCATCGGTCATGATGACCGAGTGTCATGTGATGTATCCGAAGTGGTTTCGAAGTTATTGAGCCATGGAACAGAGTATGAAATCAATCGAGATTCGAGTTGGACTTGGTAGCAAACCCGGAAACGAATCGATCGGTTGTCCGATCGTTCGGATGTTCGATCGGAATGTCCGGATGTTCGGATAGTGACCGATTAGCCCGGAAGTCGATCCGGAACGAACGGTGAAGCGTGGCATGTATATAACAGGTCGCTACGCAATAGTATCCTAGAATAGTATGGTCAAACATGAGGAGAATAAGAGGGGTAAGTATAAAGGGAATGATATAAAAGGATATATAAAGAATTGGTTAAAGTGTGAGGGATTGTTATATGTATGCGGATCGCGGTAAGTCCGCGATCCCGCGATCCAATTCCCGCGTTTTCGGAGTATAACTCCGCAAGCGATTTACCTGTTATCTCTCCGGATCGTTATCCGATCTGTACTATACCTTTTATATACATTCCTTTGTTCTTCCTCATGTCGACTAACCTATTCGGAGATAGTACATATGCAACCCTTATATAGAGTATGTATAAAGCCTCGATGTAGAATAGGTAGACCTCAGCTTGAATATCGACTTAGATCTGCCCCTCTTCTTGTATCCAGGATGTTGTAAACATTCTTGATGCATACTCAACACCGCTCCGACGATCGCGGGAGCGATGTCCGCGATCCGGAGCTTCTACCCTCACCATTGGACACTCGACGTGTTGAGGACACTACCAATAGTAGTGTTGATAACCATCCCCCTCACTCCGCGAACCGTTCCTCTCATCTGCGAGGGAATGATCCCCTCGCATCACCGTCAATCTCCGCGATCCTATCGCGGGAGTTTCCGCGGCTCCGGAGTCGCATGATCTTAACAGTATATTCAAGCTAACACTTGTCACGTCGATCATTTTATTCCTCACGTCATTTCACACTCTTTCAAAAAAGGGTAAACTCACTTTCATTTTCAATGACCACGCATTTGTTATGATCACTCACAATTTTCACCATTACTTCGCGGAATTTCGTCGATTATCTCCGCGATTTTACCTCCTTCCTTGTTTGGTTCTTCCGATTGCTTCTTTGACTTCATTTTTCGTTTGAAAAAACATCCGCTTTACCAATTCCGCTTTACTTCATCAATCATCTCCTTCTAATGGCTTCCTTCCAAAAACTGCCACGCGGACTTGTTCTTCGTCGGTTTTCCTTTCTTGCGTGCTGCTACTACCCTCACCCTCTTAACACTTTGTGTTAATTTTCTTCGGATTCATTTTGCGAGGCAGTTTTAGGATATAGTTTTATTGACCCGCTACAACCCATTGGTTGACTGGGCTTTGCAAAACAATTTTTCCAAATCACCAAACATCTTGTTTCTTTCCAAGACGTCTTCCACGGTCGCAAACAAGCTGTTCCGACGCGGCCCTCATCCTTCACAGGATTTACCTTTGTGTCTCGATTTTTGGGAAGTCTATTCTCGGCTTTCTTTCGGACACGCTCACGCTAGCTTTCGGTTCTTAATTGAACTCTCTCTTAGGATGTACCATCTACCCCTCCCTCTCCGCGGTCGCTCGATTGGTTTTATCACCCGAGTACCACTCAATGATTGATTCGGGATTGGAATCGACTCACGTTCCGGTTGACTTACCTCTCCAAGGATCGTTTTTTGCGAAAATTCAACAATTGTCACCTGGTGTTTACTCCGCACCTTCGCGGAGTTTTTTCCCCTTCCAATGGTTTTTTGTTCACTTCACCCGCGCTGCAGGGCTCTTTTCGCCGCGGCCCTATTCCCGCGGCCTTTTTCTCGCGGTCCTCAATCGCGGAATTCCTTCCACAACATCGCAAAACTCCTCACTTGCTGTCTAGACGTTGGGACGTCTAGCAAAAAGAGGGGGATATTGACGCAATCCAACAAAACCCATCTAACCCTTTTTCATGCACCAAATCCTTTCAATCCATCGGACCATCGACGGGATTACAATCGGCCTTTACCTCACTCCAAATCAAGGACTTACCCTCTCCACTTCACCGAACTCTTTCACGTCCACCACATGAATTCACGAACCTCAATCATCGAAAACTACAAAAACAACACATAACTCCCGAGGCAAAGTAAATGCTCCGCGGGACTTTAAATACTTCATATTAGTTTCTCATTTTCACTTCGAAACATCGCGATCCTTATTCCGCAATGTTTACTTACTCTCATTCACCTTCACCCCCTACTATTTCCCCCTTATGCAGTCACTCTATTGTCACAAGGTAGTACAGGCTTTCGAGGGCTCAAGCCTAACCGGGGGGATACTGTTATATGTATGCGGATCGCGGTAAGTCCGCGATCCCACGATCCAATTCCCGCATTTTCGGAGTATAACTCCGCGAGCAATTTACCTGTTATCTCTCCGGATCGTTATTCGATCCGTACTATACCTTTTATATACATTCCTTTGTTCTTCCTCATGTTGGCTAACCTATTCGGAGATAGTACATACGCGACCCTTATATAGAGTATGTATAAAGCCTCGATGTAGAATAGGTAGACCTCAGCTTGAATATCGACTTAGATCTGCCCCTCTTCTTGTATCCAGGATGTTGTAAACGTTCTTGATGCATACTCAACACCGCCCCGACGATCGCGGGAGCGATGTCCGCGATCCGGAGCTTCTACCCTCACCATTGGACACTTGACGTGTTGAGGACACTACCAATAGTAGTGTTGAGGTCCAATAACCATCCCCCTCACTCTGCGAACCGTTCCTCTCATCTGCGAGGGAATGATCCCCTCGCATCACCGTCAATCTCCGCGATCCTATTGCGGGAGTTTCCGCGGCTCCGGAGTTGCATGATCTTAACAGGGATATAAAAGTGAAGTGTAAAAGATTGTGGAGATAAACTCCACGATGGAAGAAAATAAGATAGGGCTCATGGACAATGTGTGCACCTACGTCACTGTGACCCGATTGTGACCAATCATGTGGAGCCTGTGAAAATGCGGTACATAGTACATAGCCACTAATTAGTTTTTTATGATTGGGTGCGTCTAGGTGTGTTTCTCGCCGGAGACGGTCAGAGTTGGGTCCTGAGTGAGAAGGACTCTCAGGATTGTCATTCTAGGTTTCAATTCAGTTGCGAAGTTGCGTCAATAAGTGATGCAGATAACTTAATAGAAGATTAACATGTACTTCATTCAAATCTTTCCCCTTTTCCTCAGCCCAGTTACTTATAGCCCAGCTTACATGCAGCAGTACGCGCCGTGGTTCCGATAGCCCACTCTTTTCCACCCTTATTAAAGTTCTCTATCTTTCCTTTGAGCTTTTTAGGCATTTTGACATGGTACAAGGCACGTCAAGTTGAGAAAATGGTGTTTTTTGGTGCTATACGGCTAATGCCATGGAGAAAACTAGATCAATGAAAAATTGGCTTGCATACGATGATTCTAAATTATATTTTACACAAATCTATGCAAGCAGAATTTCCAGTTTTGAGCCAAAGTCAGTGTCATTAAGATTTTGCTGAAAGTAACACATTTGTCACTCTTGGGCACGTGATGTGCACACATCGTCCATGAGCCCTATCTGATGACCATGCAAAGTTCAACTCCCACGGCCCGACAATCATTTTCCGGTATTTGACTTCATTATCTTCTTCCGTCGCGGAGCTTATCTCCGTGAGCATTTCACACTTTGTTTATTATATCCCTCACATTAACTGATTTCTTATATATCATTTTATATCTTTCCTTTTGCCTTTGCCCCTTATATTCTCCTCATGTTCGACCATACTATTCTAGGATAACTATTACTATGCGACCCTTAGGTAGTGATTACAGTATAAAGCTACGAGAGTAGAATAGTGGGTCTTTAGTTTAAATATTGACTTTGATAGCGCACTTTGATAGTGTAGTGATATCAAATAGATTTCACTCTCATCCTCACTTAAGTACAATCACGTGAGCTCTCCCGCGATCGGAATTACCCTCATCTTTCCTTTTGGACAGCAGCGTGTCGGGGACACTATTAATAGTAGTGTCAACGTCTGACTACCTCCTGTAGGATTGACCAACCCTCACTGAGATTTATCTCGGTGTTTGGTATTTTACCCCGCGGACTTATAGTCCGTGATCCAACCATATTCCCTACAATCTGTGCATGATCATAACAGCGACCTGTTAAGATCATGCAACTCCGGAACCGCGGAATCTCCCGCAATATGATCGCGGAGATTGACGGTGATGCGAGGGGATCATTCCCATGCAGATGAGAGGAATGGTTTGCGGAGTGAGGGGGATGGTTATTGGACCTCGACACTACTATTGGTAGTGTCCTCAACATGTTGAGTGTCCAATGGTAAGGGTAGAAGCCCCGGATCGCGGACATCGCTCCCGTGATCGTCGGAACAGTGTTGAGTATGCATCGAGGACATTTACAACATCCTGGATACAAGAAGAGGGGCAGATCTAAGTCGATATTCAAGCTGGGGACTACCTATTCTACATCGAGGCTTTATACATACTCTATGTAAGGGTCGCGTATGTACTATCTCCGAATAGGTTAGTCGGACAAGGAAGAACAAAGGAATGGATATAAAAGGTATAGTACAGATCGGATTTCGATCCGGAGAGATAACGGGTGATTCCCTTGCGGAGTTATACTCCACAAACGCGGGAATTGGATCACGGGATCGCAGACTTACCGCGATCTGCATACATATAACAGTATCCCCCAGTTAGGCTTGAGCCCTCGAAAGCCTGTACTACCTTGTGACAATAGAGTGACTGCGTAAGGGGTAAATGGTAGGGTGAAGGTGAATGAGAGTAAGTAAAAATTGCGGAATAAGGATCACGATGTTTCGGAGTGAAAATGAGAAACTAATATGAAGTATTTAAGGTCCCGCGAAGTGTTTACTTTGCCTCGGGAGTTATGTGCTGTTTTTGGAGTTTTCGATGATTGAGGTTTGTGAATTCATGTGGTGGAATGTGAAAGAGTTTGGTGAAGTGGAGAGGGTAAGTCCTTGATTTGGAGTGAGGTAAAGGCCGATTGTAATCCCGTCGATGGTCCGATGGATTGAAAGGATTTGGTGCATGAAAAAGGGTTAGATGGGTTTTGTTGGATTGCGTCAATATCCCCCTCTTTTTGCTAGACATCCCTACGTCTAGACAGCAAGTGAGGAGTTTTGCGATGTTGTGGAAGGAATTCCACGATTGAGGACCGCGGGAATAGGGCCGCGGCGAAAAGAGCCCCACAGCACGGGTGAAGTGAACAAAACACTGTTACGAACTCACTCTTTTTCAATTTCTTTTTGTCTATCTTATTATACTTTTTCTTTTATCTTTTCCTTTTCTTTCATTTACTGTTAAGGCTGTGCAACCAGAGAGGATACGATCGAGGTTCCGGAGGCTTCGGACGAAGTTCCGAGTGTGGGAACGGTGGCTGTGACACAAGGAGGTACTCGAAAGGGCTACACGGTCCTCGGAAGTGTGATGGGACTTCAGCGAAGCTTTCGGCAACGCTCCCTACACGCTATCTGGGTGTCCCTGCGAAGTGCGAAGAAGAAAGAAGTTCCGGAACGTCGGACAGAACCGATCGATTGATCAGGACGTGACTAAGCATAATATAGAAGGAGGATAGAAGGTAACTTTTATTTCAAGCTGGGGGAACGATACTAAACAGTGTACTTAAGTAGTAAATTGCCTAATTGTTAAATAAAGAACAATAAGCAATATAAAGGTTTACCCGAGGTGAAATATAAGACAATAAGGGCGTGGGAATCTCGGACAAATACCTTTCGAAGCCGTCCGAAGCTATCGAGAATAGAATCGAAGATACGGAGCTGATAATGAATGCGAAAGCTCCGGAAATGCAAACAAGTCATTCAGTTATCGATCCGGAATTATTCAATTGTTAATTCGGAAGTATTCGATTATTGATCCGGAGGCATTCGACGATCGATCCGACCGGAAGACTGACCGGAAAGGTCCGGCCTAAGTATCAGAATGAATCGACTATCGATTCGATCGGAAGGTTGGTCGATTGGTCTGGCACAGGCGTAACATTTACATACAGTACATGTGACAGCCTTGGCATTCTTGCAATGTCAACGCATTTCTCTCATGTCTGTCAGACTATTGACAGATTGACAGTGTGAGAATTCTCTCATGTCTGTCAACCTTTGACAGATCGTTGTATAGCCTCACAGATATGACGTGAGATAGTTCCCATGGATTCATTTCAGAATATGTATATAAGATAAGGCATTTCTTAGAGTAGTCTCTATCTCTGATCTCGTCTATTCTCCTCTGTAGCTAGACAAGTATCTGAGGGCATACTCCTCCCACATTATCCATTATCTTTTGATCTATTCTCTCTGCGTGACGCCTGGCCTTAGTATAAAAGCTATTGAGTCACTGACAAACACCATTGGAAGGGAAAAAACTCCACAAAGGTGCGGAGTAAACACCAGTTGACAGTTGTTGAATTTTTTGCAAAAACAATCCTTGGAGATGTAAGTCGACCGGAATGTGAGTCGATTCCAATCCCGAATCAATCATTGAATGGTACTTGGGTGATAAAACCAATCAAGCGACCACGGAGAGGGAGGGGTAGATGGTACATCCAAAGAGAGAGTTCAATTAAGAACCAAAAGCTAGTGTGAGCGTGTCCGAAAGAAAGCTGACAATAGACTTCCCGAAAATCGAGACACAAAGATAAATCCTGTGAAGGATGAGGGCCGCGTTGGAACAGCTTGTTCGCAATCGCGGAAGACGTCTTGGAAGAAAACAAGATGTTTAGTGGTTTGGAAAAATTGTTTCACGAAGCCCAGTCAACCAACGGGTTGTAGCGGGTCAAGAAAACTATATCCTAAAACTGCCTCGCAAAATGAATCCGAAGAAAATTAACACAAAGTGTTAAGAGGGTGAGGGTAGTAGCAGCACGCCAGAAAGGAAAACCAATGAAGAACAAGTCCGCGTGGCAGTTTTTGGAAGGAAGCCATTAGAAGGAGATGATTGATGAAGTGAAGCGGAATTGGTAAAGCGGATGTTTTTCGAGCAAAAAATGAAGTCAAAGAAACAATCGGAAGAACCAAACAAGGAAGGAGGTAAAATCGCGGAGATAATCAACGAAATTCTGCGAAGTAATGGTGAAAATTGTGAGTGATCATAACAAATGCGTTGTCATTGAAAATGAAAGTGAGTTTACCCTTTTTGAAAGAGTGTGAAATGATGTGAGGAATAAAAAGATCAATGTGACGAGTGTTAGTGTTACATCTATGCCAAAACCACCCTTGCAATGGTCCGATCGAATCGATGATTGAACCACACTGCTTTCACTTCATTGTTGGCTATGTATCTCTGGTTAGAGGATCCGATGGATCCGACGGATCCATGCGCTTCCAGACAAGCTACTGTTATGTTCATGCAAGGGAGTTCACTATCATTCACACTCTATTTTCTTTTTGTTAACTAATTGCACAATCCGGATCGGATGCGGTTGGTCCTTTACTTGTAGTTAACATCTATACATTCCTTCAACTGACACTTTTACATGTGTTATTTTTATTACTCTGGTTAGCTACAAGAATTAGTACTTAAGTAGACTTGTTTCGAATTGTTCCCCAGCTTGAAATAAAAAGTTACTACACCCCTTTTAACCATTACTCCTTCTTGATTACGCATAAATCTCGGATCCACCGGATGCGCAGACAGTGCAATCCTCCGGAACCTCCTTAATTATCGAACTTCACTGGGACACCCAGATAGCGTATAGGGAGCGTTGCTAATAGCTTCGCTGAAGTCCCATCACACTTCCGAAGGACCGTGCAGCCAACCACAGTTCCCACGCCTCGGAGCCTCGGAGCCTCGCACCCATCCTCTTCGGTTGCACGATTATAACAGTTAGCTTGAATATGCTGTTAAGATCATGCAACTCCGGAACCACGGAATCTCCCGCAATAGGATCGCAGAGATTGACGGTGATGCGAGGGGATCATTCCCTCACAGACGAGAGGAACAGTTTGCGGAGTGAGGGGGATGGTTATTGGACCTCGACACTACTATTGGTAGTGTCCTCAACACGTCGAGTGTCCAATGGTAAGGGTAGAAGCTCCGGATCGCGGACATCGCTCCCGTGATCGTCGGAACAGTGTTGAGTATGCATCGAGGACATTTACAACATCCTGGATACAAGAAGAGGGGCAGATCTAAGTCGATATTCAAGCTGGGGACTACCTATTCTACATCGAGGCTTTATACATACTCTATGTAAGGGTCGCGTATGTACTATCTCTGAATAGGTTAGTCGGACAAGGAAGAACAAAGGAATGGATATAAAAGGTATAGTACGGATCGAATCGATCCGGAGAGATAACGGGTGTTACGACCATGCCAAGTTCAACTCCCACGGTCCCGACGATCATTTTCCGGTATTTGATTCCATTACTTTCTTCCGTCGTGGAGCGTACCTCCGCGATCCTTTTTACACTTCGCTTTTATATCCCTCACACCTTAACCGATTCTTTATATATCCTTTTATATCATTCCCTTTATACTTACCCCTTTTATTCTCCTCATGTTCAACCATACTATTCTAGGATAACTATTGCTTAGCAACCCTTAGGTAGCAAGTACCATATAAAGCTACGAGAGTAGAATAGTTGGTCCTCAGTTTAAATATCGACTTTGATAGCGCACTTCGATAGTGTATCAAATAGAGTTAATCTCAATCCTCATCCTAAGTACGATCGCATGAGTTTCTCCTGCAATCGCAATCACCCTCAGCTTCGCTTTCGGACAGCGGCGTGTCGGGGACACTATTAATAGTAGCGTCAACGTCCGACTACCTCTCCGTAGGTTCACCCAACCCTCACCGGGATTCATCTCGGTGTTTGGTCTTTTACCCCGCGGACTTATAGTCCGCGATTCACACTTATCCCTACGACCCGTGCATGATCATAACAACGGGTGATTCCCTCGCGGAGTTATACTCCGCAAACGCGGGAATTGGATCGCGGGATCGCGGACTTACTGCGATCCGCATACATATAACACAACCAAGCAGCAATTGTTCTGATATTGCTGAACAGTGACTTATGGAGCTATTCACCACTTTCAGGGGTACTCTCTGTTACAAATCAACTCTTTTCTCTTTTTATTATTCTCTTTTAGGTACTTAGACACTCAGTATACTAGTGCTGTAGACGCTTGTACGTGCATCTGTATTATTCTTTTATCTTTTCCTTTTCTTTTATTTATGAACATGTGGCAGCATTGCTGTTTCCATGCTATCATCGATTGTCGACATGACTCTCTTGTGTCTGTCAAGGTACTGACAGATCTAGGCCATCTACATACATTCCTTTATATTACCTCATTGTTTCATTGTTGTATATGGACAGCTTTACTTATGGATAAGAGCAACTCTTATTGTATAGCCTCATTGTTGCGACGTAGGCAGAAGCGACAATGGGAAGTGATCAAAAGCACGGCACAAGCACAAACCTGAGTGTGAGTAACACTCAACACACAAAGGTAGAAGGAGAAAGTGATCTCAGCAACTGTGATAGCACAAAGGGGCCAATCACAAGGGTCAAATAAGGCAAGCTAGTTCCCAAAGACCAAGAGGTCGAGATAGGGAACTGGTAGCTGTCTACTGTACTATATATACGAGTCTGAAACAATACGAACCAGGGTAAAGGGACAAGGGTAAAAGAATGAGGAATAAAGAACAAGAGCGCGAGAGTGGAATAGTGAAGAACGAATGAGAAGCAAGGAAAGAACAATAAACTAATGACAGCATGAGAGTGAGTGGTCAGATGAACAATGAGTAATGAACATGGTCATGTGGTTACTAGAGCATGTGAAAACGAAAGAAAGAAAATGATGTAAGTACTTTAGTTGTCATGACATTACCCCCCTTCTACAGTCGATGTCCCAGCGACCAGCTCCGTAAGGTTTTTATAGGCTTGCCAGGACAGCAAATTAAACATGGCCACCGAGATCTTCCGTGGCGCATTGGGGTGTGTCTGGTAAAAGTCTGCAATTTTTTCGTCACTTGATCCCTTCACATTCTCCTCATTTTCCCAGCTGTTGATACAGGTATGCTTCCGGACCTCCATACAGGGCTTTCGACTTCGGACAGGGACTTGGTATAATTTATGTTTACTTCCGACATCGATTGTCTCAATTGGTTCATACGAAGCATTCGGTTATCGAATGTTAAGTGCTCCAACTTTATTGTCTTTTTTATTTATATTGATGACGTCGAATTATATTAGTTATTGTCTTTTACTTACAGCTCTTATTGTTATAGATTTAACAATTAGGAATACAGGTATATAAGCTGTAGTATCTTGTACATAGTTCCTCAGTTTAAATATCAACTTAGATTGCTGCTGAACTCCGTCCGGAACTCTCTCTTCTAATCGTCTAACGTTCGCACTCTAACCGATCGTTATCTGGACGTCTTTATACTCTTACTCGTCACTCTGAACATTCACCGAACCGTACAACAAAGCGGGGGCACTACCGAAAGTAGTGTCAAGGTTCTAGTTCATCTTTATCATCTTCCGTTGCAATCAAGCTGACCGATCATCTTCGATTACATCTCTTGAGACTTCGGTTATAAACCATAGCCTTGGTTCATACCGATCACTCTCGGATCACTTTGATTCACTCTATACCTTCTAAGACTCTACGGAACCTCACCGGCACAGTCTCAACAGTATATTTAAACTACTACTCGCATTCGTCGCTATCCATTCTATACTCATCAAATCCATGGCGCCTCCAATGACTCGTCAAGCCCGTAGGAACAGGCCAAGAACTTTGACCGGTACTACCGACAACTCGGACGTTCCGAATCAGGCTGAAGAGCCAAACCCTTTTGTCGCCAATGCGCAATCGTTCGCGCCTTATTCAGAATCCATTTTGGCCTTAGGAGGTCGAAGAAGAAACAATGTTTTCGGACCCACTACTGCAGCATCACTACCAACAAGTAGATTACCTGATCCATATCATCAGTGCATTGCATCGATGACGGACTTGATCATGTACGGTTGACTGCGTCGGTGCGAAGTGCTATGCGCGATGTGTACGACCAATGCGCATGATCGTAACACTTGGCTCCTGGATGCTCCTTGGCACCCAGGAACTTGCTTCTACCGTTTTCTGGCAGAGAGTCATCCTGTCAGCCCCATGTCATATCCTCATGACACCATCTCTGACTTTGTTGGTTGGAGACCATAGACACCATAACTGCAGCTCTGGCCCCTACACGTGTTTCTGTACCTGTGATACATAGTAGACCTTCAATGGTCCTTGAACACCTTGGTTCAATCCAACCTGCAATGGCATCTTTGCTGTGCTCCTTTTGATGAAGCTGACCTGCTCATAGGAAAGATCTGGTTTGTTTTGCACCAGGATTTGCATACACACATGTGTGTGCTACTACCTGCCTTTTTATCTTTTGTTAGCTCCTCACTTGGTTGATGTTGATGCTGAGCTGACTTTCCGATCTCTTGGAAGACCAAGGGGTTTGGTCTTGTGGGGGAGAGTGTAACCAGCGGCATTGCCAGTTCTAGGCAGTTAGGGTTAGGTTTGGGGCAGTCAAGTGGATTCTTAGATATTATGTAATCTTTGGCCTTATTCTTGTTCACCTTCATTGTATATACTCCAATAGATTGGATCTTGTGTACATCTGGTGATCTGAGGCTCTCTATAGCTGGTAACCAGCTCTTTCCCCCCCTGGGGGTTGCTGGGCCAGCCCAATTCTTGACCACCCTGGGGTCTCTGACCCCTCAGACGGTTACACGGGGGTAGATGAGGTTGAAGCAGCTCGCGCTGAGACTTCAGAATGGATCGCTCGTAGTAAAATAGGTTCGCATTTAGCGGCCTTACATGCGTGGTTAAAAAGGACTGCGTTCACTAGAGCAATGTCAACTTTGGGATTTTCGAGTTTTGAAGCAGCCAATTGAGCAACCAAAGGGTAGGTGTAGATGGGTTCTGTTATGATCATGCACGGGTCGTAGGGATAAGTTGGATCGCGGGCTATATGTCCGCGGGGTAAAAGACCGAACACCAAGATAAATCCCGGTGAGGGTTAGGTGGACCTACGGAGAGGTAGTCGGACGTTGACGCTACTATTAATAGCGTCCCCGACACGCCGCTGTCCGAAAGCGAGGTTGAGGGTAATTCCGATCGCGGGAGAAACTCACGCGATCGTACTTAGGATGAGGTTGAGATTTAACTCTATTTGAAATACACTGTATGAGTGTGCTATCAAAGTCGATATTTAAACTAAGGACCAACTATTCTACTCTCGTAGCTTTATACTGTAGTCGCTACCTAAGGGTCGCTAAGCGATAGTATCCTAGAATAGTATGGTCGAACATGTGGAAGATAAAAGGGGAAAGTATAAAGGAAATGATATAAAAGGATATATAAGAAGTCGGCTAAGTGTGAGGGATATAAACGCGAAGTGTAATAGGATCGCGGAGGTAAGCTCCGCGACGTAAGAAAATGATGAAGTCGAAATACCGGGAAATGATCGTCGGGCCCGCGGGAGTTAGACTTGGCATGGTCGTAACAGTGCCCCCCCGTTAGGATCGAGCCCTCGAGATCCTGAGTAGTGATATGACTAAAATGGATGTGAATGATCAGAAGTAACGGGGATCAAAGCTTAAAATGTGATGTGAAAAGTGCCAGGCACGCGAAGATAGGTGATAGAAGCTTGGTGAAAATTGTAAGTTGAGCCGGCCCTTAAGTCGCGAAGGATATAAAAGTAGGGCCTTCTCCAAAAATTTTGGTAAGTCCTCCCTCCTACTGCCATGTCTTCCAACAACACCGAAACTGCGCAACAACGTCGCGAGCGGTTACTCGCTGCTCAGGCAGAACGTCAACGGCTACGGGACGAGGAGAATGCAAGGCAAGAGGCCGAATTCGCGGCGGAGATGTCACGGTTAGAGGAAGAGGCGGCGCGGGAGGAGGAAGAGAAACGACTCGCCGAAGAAAAGAGGGTCGCAGAAGAGAAAAGAATAGCCGAGGAAAGAAGAGTCGAGGAAGAAAAACGAGTAGCTGAAGAGAAAAGGGCTGAAGAAAAAAGGATCGCGGAGGAAAAGTTGGCGACGGAGAGAGAACTCGCGGAAGCGATGCGATTGGAAGAAGAAAGGATAGCTGAGTTAAAAAGATTTGAGGAAGAAGTACTTGATGAAGAGAAGAGAGTAGCAGAAGTAGAGGATGCGCGAGAGCAGAGTAAAGCGTTCGCAAAATTATTGGAAGAGAATAGGGAGGAAAAGAATAAGGCCGCGAGGGAGTTGGAAAAGCGTCGGAAGTCGATATCGAAACCGCCCCGTCTCGATGTTGAAGTTTTGGTACCGTTAACCAGCCCGCGGCGTAAAACCTTTAAGTCTAAGGCCATAATTACCGACGAATCGGATGATGAAGTGGTGGAACAGCCGCGGAAGGTGATCCCAAGAGGTACCAAACGAAAGAGAACGATCAAAATGATCGCGAAGGTGAGTAGTAATCTCTTCGATGTTTTGCCTCTTGAATTTTCTTTTATTTGTTTAGGGTGGTCCGGACTTGGACACAATCAACAACGACACTCCCCCACCCCCTGATAATTCCCCACCTCACTCCGCCTGTTCTCGTTGCGTGATGATTGGTCGACCCTCCGACTGCCGTCCACAATCGACGACACGGACAACACAGGCATGCGAGATTTGCCACCAGCAAAAGCAACGATGTAGTTGGTCCGGTGAAAACGCCGCCCGTCGACCGCGGGGTAAACGGGTCAAGTTGGATGAGGAGGAGGTTTATGAGGGACCCGCCGCGAGAGCAGGAGAACGGAGGAGGGTTGAAGGAACTGAAGTGGCGGAACAACTCGCGCGGATCGCGGAGCAAAACCAAGACTTGGTCAAGCTTCTGCGACAATCGCTCGTCGTTCAAGAAAAAATGTTAGGGATAATGGTTAGAGCGGAGAAAAGGGTAATGGAAGCAATGCAAGGGAGTGAAAAAAGTGAAGATGAAGATGAAGACGGGGAAGGTGAAGAGGATGAAGAGGAGAAAGAAAAAGAGAAGAGAGAAAGAATCCGCGAGGGAAAAAGGCGCGCGGAGTAAAACTCCGCGACGGACTACTTTATGTACTCTACTCGATTGCTCTTGTATTTTTTGTAGTTTTGTTTTTTTTGTTGTTATTTTTTGTTGGTAATGATGATGGCTTTGGTTTTTGTTGTTTTTGAGAGTTTTCATAAGTAAGGGAAATGACGGAATGAGGATCGCGGTGATTATCGGGGAAAAAGGATTTTGTTTATAAGTAATTGATCGTCGCGACGATGATCGCCGCGGGGAAGAATGGATTTTTTGAGGGAATCATGATTTATAAGTAAATGAGGTGATAGTCGTGAAGGCAATAATGAGGATTGAATATACGTAAGTGAACATAAGTAAGGATCATAGTGGACCAGGTTTCTGAGGATAACGGGTGTGGAAAGCTGGGACAAGTTCGTCCGCGTGAATTTCGTTCGCGGCGACCCAGGAGAACTCTTCGTCCGTACCTTCGTATCCTGCCCAACGGATATAGTATCGCAAAGGACATTTTTTGTACCGTCGATCCAATTTCGAGTCCAATACTTCCGCGATGTTGTATTCTTCCTCGCCGTCGACCTCAACAGGAGGCGGCGGAGGTTGAACGCGATCGGGAATGGTGTTTGGTTTATATGGCTCTAGTTGGGATACGTGGAAGACGGGATGGATACGGTTAAGGTAGGACGGGAGTTGGAGTTTGTATGATAAAGTACCGACTTGCTCGAGTATGGTGAAAGGTCCGAGGTACTTTTCGGCGAATTTGTCGGTGGGTCGCGTTGTCCGGATGTGCTTTGCCAGCACATAAACCTGTGAATTAATAGGGAATTTGGGGTGAGTAATTCGTTTTCTGTCCGCTTGCTCTTTGTATCGAGCTTGCGCGTTAGTAATTTCGTCTCGGAGGAAAGAATGAAGCTCATCAAGATTTACCGCGAAGTCCATTGCTCGGTCGGAGCGAATGTCAATTTCGGGCTTTACCGTGATGTTTGGGTGATAGCCTTTGTTCGCGAAGAACGGAGATAAACCGGTGGAGGCATTAGGAGCATTGTTGTACGCGAACTCCGCGATCGGTAGGAGTTTCGCCCAATCGTCCTGTTGGTATGCACAGTAAATCCGGATGTACTGTTCCAGAGTTTGGTTGACTCGTTCCGTTTGTCCATCGGCTTCTGGGTGATAACCTGAGGTGAAATGAAGTTTCATAGATAGAGCTTCGCCAAGAGCGCGGAAGAAAGCAGACACGAATTCTGAACCGCGATCGGATGTTACGTGGTTCGGAACTCCATGCTTGGAGAAAACGTGATGGACGAATAACTCCGCTAATCCTTCGGAGGTGATTTTGTCGTTAGTCGGAATAAAGATGCCTTGTTTAGAGGCTCGATCGACAACGACGAGGATTGCTGTATTTCCGTCGGAGGAAGGGAGTTGTTCGATGACGTCCATCGAGATTGAATCCCATGGTCGGGCGGGAACCGGAAGAGGTTTGAGGAGACCGTAAGGTCAGTGTCGACGGGGTTTGTTTCGTCCGCAAACTGTACATGAGCTGACATAGTCGCGAACGAATTCCCGGATCTTCGGCCAAGTGTAATGGCGTCGGATTGATTCGAGAGTCCGGTTCTGTCCAAAATGACCTGAAAGGGGGTGATCGTGAAAATATTGTAAAATTTTAAGGCGAAGGTTAGAATGGTTAGGAACATAAATGCGATTATCAAGTTTTAGCAGTCCATCATCACCTACTGTCCAACGAGAATTTGAATCGTCTTTTGCTAGGGCTAGGCCCGCGATTGCTTCCGGATCCTGTTCAATAGAATCGCGGATGGTGGAATGAAGCGACTGCAAGTCCATTACGATCGCAGCGCGAAGCGCGGGGCCTTCTAGAAAAGTTGCTCGAAGTGAAGGTAGTTAGTTGCTCATTGGTAAAGATAGGTCTGAAATTCTGCGGGTTAACTTGCGCGTAGCCGGTATCCCCCTCTTTAGGATAGACGTCCCAGCGTCTAGTAAGGGCATCGGGTTTTGCACCCAATTTACCCGGACGGAAACGGATCACCATATTGAACTGGTGGAGAAATTCTGACCAGCGGACTTGTCGCCGCGTGAGGATTTTGGTGGTCGAGAAGTATTCGAGATTCTTGTGGTCAGTAACCACATCAATCGCGTCGCCTGATCCCTCGAGGTAGTGACGCCAAGCCTTGAAGCCTCGAAAATAGCGAGGAGCTCTTTGTCATGAGTGTCGTAGTTAAGCTCTGCAGCTTGGAAGGTTCGGGATAGGAAAGCGATTGGGTGAATCTCACCGTCCGGGAGGAGGATTGAGAGGATCGCGGCTAGCGCGTAGTCCGACGCGTCGGTTTCGACGATAAGGGGCAGGTCAGGTTGCCAGTGTGCAAGGATGGGAGCGTGAACGAAGCTGTCTTTGAGTTTGTCGAAAGCTTCTTGGCACTCTTTTGACCATAACCATGAAACGTCCTTTCGCGTGAGCCGCGTCATCGGGAGTACGATTTCGCTATAATTATAAATAAAACGTCGATAAAAGTTAGCAAAACCTAAGAAGGATTGAACGTCTTTGACTTTGCGGGGAACCGGCCAGTCAACGATAGCTTGAACTTTGTCTTTCGACATCGTTAAGCCCTCCGGAGAAAGAATGTAACCAAGATACTCAACCGTGTCAACACCCCATTCGCATTTGGCGAGGTTCACGAACAAACGATGTTTACGGAGTCGACGGAGAACCTCGCGGACATGTTCGCGATGCGATTTCTCGTCGTCCGAGTAAATGAGTATATCGTCGATATAGACGATAACATTAACATCTAAAAGGTCAGCGAAAATGTGATTGACGAATCGCTGAAAGGCCGCGGGAGCGTTAGTAAGGCCAAATGGCATAACCTTCCATTCGTAGGAACCCCAACGGGTCCTGAAGGTGGTTTTCCATTCGTCGCCTTCCGCGATTCGAACTAGATGATATGCGTGAGTGAGATCGAGTTTGGTATAGAACTTAGCTTTCTTAGGAGCGTCCAAGAGATCAGAAATAAGGGGTAAAGGATAGCGGTCTTTTTTGGTGATCTTGTTAAGACCGCGGAAGTCTACACAGAGACGGAGTTTTCCATCCTTCTTCGGAACAAAAAGTACCGGAGCCCCGTGAGGAGAGGTGGATGGTTGAATAGCACCTGTTTCAAGGTGTTTGTCGATAAACTCGCGAAGAGCTTCAAGTTCCTTTGCAGAAAGAGGGTAAAGGCGACCGATCGGGGGTTCGGCACCAGGCTCCAAATCAATCTTGAGGTCGTAAGGGCGGTGCTCTGGCAGCACTTCTGAATCCACTTCGTCGAATACGTCGGCAAATTCCGCATACTCCGGCGGTAAGCTGGAAGTATCGGTTTTCGTCTCCGCGGAGTCGGGTGAGGTTGAAGCAGCTCGCGCTGAAACTTCAGAATGAATCGCTCGTAGTAAAATAGGTTCGCATTTAGCGGCCTTACATGCGCGGTTGAAAAGGACCGCGTTTACTAGAGCGATGTCGACTTCGGGATTTTCAAGCTTGGAAGCGGCCAATTGAGCGACCGAGGGATAGGTGTAGATGGGTTCAAAGAGGAATTTGTCCGATAATGGACGAGGTGAGGGGCGAGAGCGCGATCGAGAGGAAGGGCGCGAAGTCTTCTTCGATCGATTGGGGTGAGGCTGATCCGGCGCAGGATCAGTTAACTCCGGAGATATCTCTCGCGGAGTTGAGGACGTCGGGGTGAGGACTCAACTTGCTTAGTGGAACGGAAAGTGATGTTTCGAGATACCCAGTCAATCAACGGATTGTAGCGGGTTAAGAAACTGTAACCTAATACAGCTTTGCAAGAGGAGTCGAGTGAGGTGACATAAAATGTCAGTAGTAGCAGCTCGCCAGAGGGAAATCGAACGTTGAGAGTGGTAGTCTCGACGATCGGCTTAGGGGACAATGAACCATCGAAAAGTCGGAGATTGATTGGAGGAATGGGTGAAGTGGGTAAACTATTTGCTTTTACAAAAAGCGAGTCAATAAAGCAGTCAGTAGAACCAGAATCAAGTAAAGAGGTAAAAGATAGTGTCGCGGCGGAGGAATCGGAAGAATCGCCGCGAGCCGGTAAATCTAAAGTTAGCGATAATAGAAAGATTGTTCATTATATGAAAGAGTGGACGCGTTGAGTTTTACTTCCCGCGTGGTACGATCTGAATCAACGCAACTCCCGTGTCGTACCGGGGTACAGGAGCTGCTGATTAGTTTTCCGAGTCCACGGAAGTCGTCTCTACGCTCTCCTGCGTTTCTGCAGCTCGGCCTCGAGTCTCACGAGCCTTCTTCCGCTCGCAATCTTCAAACCTATGCTTCCCGCCACAGAAACCACACAGACCCAACTTCTTCCGGCGCTCCGCCTCGCTAGGGAGGAGTTTGCCGTCGGAACCTAGGTTAGCAGCGATCGACGATCGCGTCGATGCTGAACTCGTCGAAGACGAGTGGTTGCCTCCGCTAGGCTTACCTTGTTTCCCCGATCCTTTAGTCGAGAAAGCCGCGGAGGAGGGTGATGGTGAAGAACTTGGCGGGTTCTTCGAGGATGTAGTCGACGCCTTCGAGAATGAAGTCGCGACCGTCGAACGGGCGTTTTCGCGTTTCCGTTCTTCTTCCCGTCTCCAGTACCGGTTGTCCACGCGAAGGACTTCTTTCCGGTAGTCCACGAGATTAGCGGGCTCTGGAAGACGGGCCATTTCGTCTTTTATGCGGCTTGCCAATCCGCGTTGATATGCCCACTTAAGGGCTTGGGAGTCCCAGTTTGTCGACGCCGCGAGGGTATTGAAACGGATGTTGTAAGTCCGTACGTTGTCGGATTCCTTCATCCTTAACGTCCGAGTTTGTCCTCAGCCTCTCCCTGAGCATCGTACATACCGAAATTGTCCTGTAAGTTCCTTCACCAGCGACGCGAAGGAGGACGTCCAGGCGGGCATCTCCGCGAGATCCGGATCCAGAATATCTGGTTCGAACCACTCCTTTGCGGCGCCACCTAGGTAAGATAACGTATAGTTGATCTTCCTTTGATCAGTAAAATACGTTGGGCGGTCAATAAAGACCAAAGATAAAGAAACGAGGAAACCTTTCAGTTTCCGCGGGTTAGAACCGTCGAAAACCTCCGGGTCCTTAACTTTTGACCTTGCGGTCTCTGTCGGTCCACGATTTTGATTCGTGGATAGTTCGGTGATAGCACCTCCGAGATTGTCGAGGGTGCCTCTAAAGGTAGTGAACAGCTCGATGATTCGCTGTTCCGCAATGTCGGTGCGATTGCTACCTGGTCCCCCTGGAGGACTCCTAGAACGGCTAGGACCGCGAGAGCTAGGTGGTGATCCCGGTCCACCAGGACCTCCTGGTCCTCCGGGTGGTCCTTCGGGATCAGATCCCTCAGGGTCCGGGTCTTCCGGGTGGTCTGGTAAGTCAGGACTTACCTCCTCAGTTTGCTCCGCGATCTCAGGTTCTTCAGGAACCTCAGCGGGGATGAGGGATGAAGACCGATCCCGCGAAGGACCAGCCTGGGTTGTTAGTTGCTGACGCATTCTGTCAGCGAGGGTTAGCGTTGTTGGAGATGGGGGGATGGCCGTCTCCAACGTTGGTATCGCCGTGCGATTACTACGCGGCGTTCGTACCGTGATTGGTTGCCCATCAGCGGTGTAGAGTACTTGGTACTCGAATTCGGCTTGGTCTGGTGAACCAAGAGCGTGAAGGTTTGATACCCGTACCGTCGCGGGTTGGCTCGGGGCTGGACCGAAAGCGTTGGTACGCCTACGGGGAAGTCCCGTTCCAGAGATAGACTCGGCGAACGGCGCGAAGGCCGTCGCGTTGGTGGCGAATGGATTTGCCACTACTGGCTCCTCCTGAACGTTGTCCGAGTCCGCGGTATTGGTACGAGCACGTCTGCTCCTGGTATTGACCATTTTGGGTAGAGAAGATTAATGGAGGAAAAGGAAGTGAAGAGTGATGGAATACGATGTGCCGGGTTTCAGTTTAAATATACTGTTATGATCATGCACGGGTCGTAGGGATAAGTTGGATCGCGGGCTATATGTCCGCGGGGTAAAAGACCGAACACCAAGATAAATCCCGGTGAGGGTTAGGTGGACCTACGGAGAGGTAGTCGGACGTTGACGCTACTATTAATAGCGTCCCCGACACGCCGCTGTCCGAAAGCGAGGTTGAGGGTAATTCCGATCGCGGGAGAAACTCACGCGATCGTACTTAGGATGAGGTTGAGATTTAACTCTATTTGAAATACACTGTATGAGTGTGCTATCAAAGTCGATATTTAAACTAAGGACCAACTATTCTACTCTCGTAGCTTTATACTGTAGTCGCTACCTAAGGGTCGCTAAGCGATAGTATCCTAGAATAGTATGGTCGAACATGTGGAAGATAAAAGGGGAAAGTATAAAGGAAATGATATAAAAGGATATATAAGAAGTCGGCTGAGTGTGAGGGATATAAACGCGAAGTGTAATAGGATCGCGGAGGTAAGCTCCGCGACGTAAGAAAATGATGAAGTCGAAATACCGGGAAATGATCGTCGGGCCTGCGGGAGTTAGACTTGGCATGGTCGTAACAGGTTCAAAGAGGAATTTGTGCGTTAAAGGACAGGGTGAGGGGTGAGAGCGCGATTGAGCGGAAGGGCACGAAGTCTTCTTTGATCAAGTGAGGTGAGGCTGATCCGGTGCAGGATCAGGTAATTCCGGAGATATCTCCAGCAGAATTGAGGATGTTGGGGTGATGGACTCAACTTGCTCAGTGGAATGGAAAGTGATGTTTCAAGATTCTGTCAGCGACTCAGTAGCTCACTGCTAAGCCAGGCGTCACAAAGTCAAGATGAACGAAGTGAATGAGAGTTGAATGGTCTTTGATTCTTGTCTAGCTACAGAGGAGAATAGACGAGAACAGAGATAAAGACTACTTGACGAAATATACTATCTTATATACATATCCTAAGATGAATCCATGGGAGTCATCATGAGTCGCTGCCCCGAGGCTATACAATAAGAGTCGCTCATATCCATAAGTAAGGCTGTTCGTATACAACGATGAAACAATGAGGTAATATAAAAGAATGTATGTAGACGGCCTAGATCTGTCAATACTTTGACAGACACGAGAGAGTCGTGTCGACAATTGATGACAGCGTGGAAACAGCAAGGTTGTCACACGCTCATAAATAAAAGAAAAGGAAAAGATAAAAGAATAATACAAACGCTTGTGTAAGCGCCTACAGCGCTAATAAGAGTGAATGAGCGTCTAAAGTATTAAGAGAAATAGAAAAAGAGTCTGTTCGTAACAGATACCCAGTCAATCAATGGATTGTAGCGGGTGAAGAAACTGTAACTTAATACAGCTTTGCAAGAAGAGTCGAGTGAGGTGACATAGAATGTCAGTAATAGCAGCTTGCCGGAGGGAAATCAAATGTTAAGAGTGGTAGTCTCAGCAATTGGTTTGGGTGACAATGAACCATCAAAAAGTTGGAGATTGATTGGAGGGATAGGTGAAGTTGGTAAACTATTTGCTTTTACAAAAAGGGAGTCAATAAAACAGTCAGTAGAACCAGAATCAAGTAAAGATATAAAAGGTAGCGTCGTGACGGAGGATTCAGAAGAACCGTTGTGAGCCGGTAAATCTAGGGTTAGCGATGAAGTGAAAGATTGTTCATCATATGAAAGAGTGGATGTGTTGAGTTTTACTTCCCGCGTGGTATGAACTGAATCAACACAACTCCTGTGTCATACCAGGGTACAGGAGCTGCTGATTAGTTTTCCGAGTCCACGGAAGCCATCTCAGCGATCTCCTGCATCTCTGCAGCTCAGCCTCGAGTCTCACGAGCCTTCTTTCTCTTGCAATCCTCAAACCTATGCTTCCCGCCTGTTATGATCATGCACGGTCGTAGGGAAAAAGGTTGGATCGTGGACTATACATAAGTCCGCGGGATAAAAGACCGAACACCGAGATAAATCCCAGTGAGGGTTGGTCAAACCTATGGAGAGGTAGTCAGACGTTAATGCTACTATTAATAACGTTCCCGACATGCCACTATCCGAAAGCAAAGGTGAGGGTAATTCCGATCGCGGGAGAACTCACGTGATCGTACTTAGGGTGAGGTTGAGATTGAACTCTACTTGAAATACACTGTTGAAGTGCACTATCAAAGTCGATATTTAAACTAGGCACCAACTATTCTACTCTCATAGCTTTATACTGTAATCGCTACCTAAGGGTCACTAAGCAATAGTATCCTAGAATAGTATGGCCAAACATGAGGAGAATGTTATGACCATGCAAAGTCCAACTCCCATGGCCCCGACAATTGTTTCCCAGTATTTGACTTCATTACTTTCTTCCGTCACAGAGTTTATCTCTGCAAGCTCTCACACTGCACTTTTATATCCCTAACATCTTAACAGATTCTTTATATATCCTTTTATAGCATTCCCTTTATACTTACTCCTTTTATTCTCCACATGTTTGACCATACTATTCTAGGATAACTATTACTACACGACCCTTAGGTAGTGATTACAGTATAAAGCTACGAGAGTAGAATAGTTGGTCTTTAGTTTAAATATCAAGTTTGATAGTGCACTTTGATAGTGTAGTGATCTCAAATAGATTTCACTCTCATCCTCACTTAAGTACGATCACGTGAGTTCTCCCGCAATCGGAATTACCCTCATTTTTCCTTTCGGACAGCGGCGTGTTGGGGACGCTATTGATAGTGGCATCAACATCCAACTACCTCCCGTAGGATCGACCAACCCTCACTGGGACTTATCTCAGTGTTTGGTCTTTTACCCCGTGGACTTATGTATAGTCCGTGATCCAACCATATTCCCTACAATCCGTGCATGATCATAACAGAGAATATAAGGAGAAAAGACAAAGGGAAAGATATAAAAGGATATATAAGAAATCAGTTAGTGTGAGGGATATAATAAACAAAGTGATGCTCGCGGAGATAAGCTCTGTGACGGAAGAAAGTAATGAAGTCAAATACCGAGAAACGATCGTCGGGGCCATGGGAGTTGGACTTTGCACGGTCGTAACAGGGATCCCTCATGGATTAATGCTCCACAAGGGTAGTACATATAACAGTGCCAGAAAAGGATTGCAAAGGACCATGCAATAACATTGTGAGTGACTACTCTGCGCTCAGGCTAAGTGACAATGAGTTTGTGATGAGAAAATCATGAGACAGGAGGCTGAGTTTACTGCAGAGATGCAGCATTTGGAGGAGGAGGCTGCTCACGTCACAGAGAAGAGGAGGATTGCCAAAGAAAAATGGGTCAAAGAAAAAAGATTGGCTGAGGAAAGAAGGAGAGAAGTGGAAAGGATTGTGATTGAGAAATAGAAGAAAGAAGAAAGAATCGTGCGAGTTAGGGCTGCTGCCCTGGACAAATTAGTAGAAGAGAATCAAAAAGAGAAAGAGAAAGCCGCAAAGACAATGGTGGATTGTCGGGAACATGCAGCTTCAGCTGCATCATGTAGATCAGGAGTAACGACTCCACAAGAACCTTTGGGTTCACAAAACAAGCCATCAAAACAAGCCATTCAAGTACACCTCCATCGTCGTCCGAGATGATTTGAATAATGAAATTTTTGAAAGGAAGCAGCAAGTGACTCCCCAAGGAGTAAAGCAAAAACATATGATAGTGTATTTAATATAGCTGGAAACCAAAGAAGGGCAACAGCTGCTACTTGAGACGAGAAAAAAAACGAATTCACCGTCTGGATAATATACAAGATGAATTACGTTGAAGCATTCCGTCGTAGTATAAATCTATGCTCCTACATCAATAATACCAGGCGTTGCTCGCATAAGTGCATATTCAAGCGTTTGAAAAGATTGACCATCAGCAGCTAGTACACAAAGCTCCTCAACATCACGATCAAGCTGTTCAACATATTCTCCTGCGCCTGAAAGGTGGGTGACCTTCGCACAGACAGCATGTAAAGCGAGTAGATCTGGAGAAGGGAGAGGCAGTTTGGGGTGAGAGCTTGTAAATTCTATGAATTCAGGTAAACCCCCGGCAACAAGAAACTTTGAAGCAGTGGCAACTCGATATCTATTTACTTGGTTCTATCGATGAATGAAGTCAGCTGAAATATCGATGAATAACGATGAATGACTCACAGTTGCCTCGAGCCACAACTCAAGACGGTCAAAGGCATCATGCGCATCATGCGATAGAGTCATGATGTTAAAAAGCGAATGAACCTTGTTACCATTTATAAGTTCGACATCATAGCCAAATCGCTTCAGAACTGCTAGAACCGATGCAGAATATGCTTTCTGTTAAAAAGGTATTAGACGAGTAAGTCACCAACAATAGTATTCAAAGCGTACTTTCTTCGTTTGATCTACATCAAAGTATGTAGAATCCGGGACAATATGAGCACCTTCCAAGTGGCCAGTGGGTTGTGTCTCCCGCATAGTCTGACTGAGAATAGACTCCGGCGCGCCACGATCATATATGCCCGTAATCGTGCATCGATATCTATCGCGAATGAGAGCCTTGACGGCACATATGAAGAGACTTCAGCACCCGAATGTTGGTGAATGAGTGAGCAGAACATACCTGAGATTTCGCAGTACGATGATCAGTGGAGGCTTTGTTTATCAACGATGCAAGTTCCTCCTTGTCTTCGTCAAAAGAGGAACGGCTAATATGAGATGAAGAGCTTGGTGTTCGGCCTTTGGATTTTAGAACTGGATGTGTATATAAATGATATGATTGATCAAAGAGGAATTTTGAACGACGCACAATGACGAATAAAGTATAGTAGAAACGCCTTTCCAAGATCTGACAACGCGGAATGAGAGCTTCTACAAGAGTGGATAACATTCATTATTTCGTCAAGAGCGGTGAATGAAGGAGCGTTGAGTAGAAGATATCCGAGAACCCGAGCGTGGATAACATCGGCTTCCTGCGTGGCAGACCCTTGGAGCTCAAGACAGATGTTATAGGCACTGAGTGCATGAGCCTCTAGTCGCGATCCTGGTTCAGAAAGTCTCTGCAGATGTTGTCGGGCTTCTTCCGAGGAAGGCAAAGGAACTCCTTTCATGATAGTTGAAGCTCATAAAGGTCACGTGCGATTGAAATTCATCACGTAACAGAAGCGCCCGCTTGACGCCCATCACTGCAAAAATCTATGCGTACGGTGGCTAAGGCGAATGAGGAAAGGCCAAGCGCAAATAAAGCATCGGTGATGGCAGTGGTGTTCTGATCAAGCGAAGCTGAGAAAACTGTAGCTAAAAGCGCGAGATACCTACAGAGAACCATTTTTAACTCGAATCCAGTGGTAGTAAAAAAGAAAAGGCTCGCAGAGAGGAAGTTTATATATCCAGGATCGCTGAGGAGGAGCTCACAGGTGTAGAAGGTGTCTCAGTGGTCATCCTCCTCAAATCTGACGTCGGGATGATAGGAGAGAAGGGCTAGTGCAGAACAACATCCAAGTGGGTCATGTGTCGGCGTAAATAATTTGATGAGATTAGATTAGATCGTTTACTTTCAGATGAGTCTTAGGTAAGTACGTACCAACTTGTCATAAGTACATACCAAGTAGTCGTCCTTGAGAACACCAGTCTTCTTCTCCTCCGCTAAAAACATGCTTTTCCGACCAACTCGTCTCCTCCTCTCTGGTTTTTGTTATTCTTTTAGCGTATCGGACCGCCCCACGGGCCCTTTCGTCGTCCAGGTGGACAATCCAGTCACAATGGATTCTCCATCGCTCTATACTCGGATGATTGGACAAGTCATAAGTACCAAGTAGTCGTTCTTGAAAGCTTGTAAAAAAAATACCAATTTTCTTCTCCTCTGAGAACATGATTTTCCCAACTCGTCTCCTCCTCCCTGGTTCTTGTTATTCTCTTCCTCTCGGCCTAGTGATCTCATTGGCTACCTCGTTTCCTCTTGCCCTGGCAGCCACCAGAACCTCTCCTCCTGTAGGGGCAGTTGTGGTAAGAGCCGGAACAACAACCCAGGGTGAATTCGCTACGATTACCGAAGCGCTGGATTCCTTCCCGGATTCGACTTCCAGTCAATCGTTGTTCATTTATCCAGGTACCTATACCGAACAAATTGATATCACTCGTTCCGGGACTTTGACGGTACGTTGGGATATTGTTAAACTTAAACCTTCATTAAAATCATCTAGGTATACGGCTACACCACAGACACCACAACCTACCTCTCCAACACCGCAATCATCTCGTTCAACCCTCCCGCCAATACCGCTGGATCGGATGACGCTTCTGGCACGTTGCGAATTCACAAAGACAACTTTAGCATGTATAATGTCGATGTGAAGAATACATTTGGACCAGGAGTACAGGCTATCGCTCTCAGTCAGTATGGGAGCCAGGTGGGGTTCTACGCTTGTGGATTCTATGGGTATCAGGATACGTTGTATGCGAATGAGGGAACGCAGGTGTATTTGAAGGGGTATATAGAAGTGAGTGGGTGTGTTACTTCAGAATCAGGAAGCCAATTCGTAGCTCACATAGGGTGGGATCGATTTCATCTTTGGCCGTGAGGGTTCTGCATACTTTGGTGGCAACACTATTGGGGTATTAGCTGAAGGAGGTAGTATCACAGCCAGCGGACGCGAGACCGACGATAGCGGAAGCTGTGAGCGCCTGCTCTTTCTTAGTTCACCATAAATCGAAGCAAACTCGAATCAACAGACATCTTCCACCAAAACACCATCGTTCTGGGTTCTGGAGCTTCATCTAGCGTGACTGGAACGTACTACTTCGGTAGACCGTGGTCAGATTTCGCAAAGTGAGTTCGGTCCTTATCTTCCTTTACATAACTTGATTATATTTGTGCCCTTTCCTCCTTATTGCTTGTAGAGTAATTTTCGAATCCACAACCCTCTCCGTAGCCCCAAATCCGGCCTTGTGGTCTCTCTGGGACGGTGAAGCCGACAGCATCGATAACGTCTTGAACGCCGATTACAATACCACCGGTTCTGGGGCAGCCAATCTTGCACGAGCTAGTTGGGCTGTTGAGCTAACGGCTACTGAGGCGGCGGAGTACTCGATTTCCAGTGCTGTGGGAAGTGATTGGGAGGATTGGCTAGACATGAGTTATTTTGTTTAGAGGAGGGAAGGAAAGATGACCTAGGCATTATTGACGGTAACACATGATGCTGAACTGACCTCGCTGCTATACCGCATCGATGGCCGTAGTTATAGCAAGTCTAACTCAATTACGAAACGAATCACCACAGCCCAGTTTGATACAAACGGGTCCCCGAGGATCAGTTAAATGCACCTGGGGCAACTCCATGATGTACCGCCGACTGAGAATGTCCAACAATGCCCAGCATCTGAGACGCTTGATGTCAGAGGCATAACGTGAAAACCAAATTACTATATTTCAATTTGTTCTCTCAGGCGTCCCCTCTCCCATGGTAACCCACCTGCGGGAGTCCAAGCAAAGCTATCCTATAAGCAGTTATATATTAACTCCAATCTGTGGTTATGTGAGTACTAATAAACTGCGCACGAACGAAAAGGAGTCATAATACTTACTACCCGAACATCGAAACTATTTCTGAAACTTCCCCCCGAAAGTCTCAAGGACTGTCTCTCTCTTCAGCCTTTGACGACACTTCTCTTCCACTGATACAGGGGACGTCGAAGATTAGGTTGTGGAGCTCTTGTGTCATTGATTCATCCTTCGATGATTCTTATAGCCTCTCTCTCCTCGAAAGATATCTGACAGCCGCCAGCCCACCTTACCCCCCTTTCTCTACCCCACCGTCTGTAGCGCACACTCACACCACTCGAAGAATTCCAAATAAAAACATATGTCATCTGAATTCCTATCCGATTCCCAACTCCTTGTTATGCGTGCAAGGATTCTTGCTAGGCGAAAGGCGAAGCTGAATGTTTGTTTTAGGGAAGAATGTGAAGATCAGAAGTATGTACTACCTTCCTCACTAAAAATACCCTGCTCATATTGTTTCTCTGTTGAACGTAGCGTTTCCTCGGCAAGCAAACAAGTGCTTGAAATTAAATTTCACTCGTTCGTGGCAGAGCATATTGCGAACACGACCGAGATTTCAACGACTGCCGGAGGACATGATTTAACCCGTGCGTTTGCTGCCGACCGCAAGTCCTGGGAGGAATTCAAGGCCAAGGTGAGTATTGTCGAATACTTTCTATACATATATCTCTTTACTCACTGTATTCATCACCAGAATTTCCCAACCAAATGCACAACGAATAACTTCATCAGCTTCGAATCTATCCTCAAACCTCCTCCAGGCCAATCTCACAGTCCCAAAGTCCAGGTCGTTCACGTAACTCATACCCAACCTCACAGTCACATATATAATGAACTTTTGACCACGTCGAAGCGTCTTCAACTTCGACTTAATGTTACGAAAACCCAATCAGTACCTGCACGCAAACCAGGATGGAAGAAAGAATCAGAGCACTCGTTGTTAAAAGGTGTTTTGGTATCGAATGCAAGCAGAGTTGCAAGCTTTATTGCAGGTGACATGTCGGGAAAGGAATTAATAAATAGTCGTGTGATATATGCTGCCTTTGCTTAATCATATTAAATTTTCGTTCTTCGCTGATTCGAACACGAAATATGAGTTTTCGGTACGCAACACTGTTTGATATCATTAACGCGGAATAGCATCGCTGCACATTATAACCGATATATACTCACTACCACGATCGTTATCACTCAGCAATGAGCATGGGCCATCTATAACCCAGCCACAGGCGCTTATAGCTTGTGCCTACGGAATATCACTGTCAGTGAGTTATTTTTTCGTCCACGTCAACCCGAACGAAATACAGCAACATCATGATACAAGGCTCATTCTGAACCAGATTCCGTTGTATCATCGGGACGCAAAAGATGTGCATAAGTAGTAGGGTTGTGTGGATTGTCTTGAATCATAGTAGAAATATCGTTCTCCTTCAGCCCACTGCATGCTTGCAGAAAATGTAAGATTCAACCGAGATACAAGATAACCGCTCAAGGTTTATATCGTTGCGGCTACTTCTAATGTCGGCGGGGACGGCTGGCGCATTGGCAGGGACCGAAGGCTGCTTGGAAGTTGGGGTTTGAGAAACAAATATAAAATGGGTGAAGCCAGGTGTCATCGGCTTGAATGTGGGGACGAGGGGCTTCAAGGAACTGGGGTGGCCATCAGTTAACTAATCCCGAGTCGATTCGAGTCGGAACCATGGATTTCGGTCTCACCACCCTGAGTGGTCCACGAAATCAAAGAGCATGAACCAAGTTTTCTTAGCAAGTACGGACGAAAAGAAGTCTATGGTGCTAAATGGTGTAGGTGCAGCATACGCGACGGCGAAAAAAAGACCTAGAATGAGGGATATCTGGTAGAACAACATTGTGATTCGTCGCTCGATTGACGGGCAAGGTTACAGTCGATGGAGCCGAATTCTGAGCAAAAGGAATGGCAGCCGACCAGCGGTCTTTTTTTCATGGTTGGAATGACTTGCTTTTCCTAGCTTATAATGGAGATGGAGATGATCAATCGTAGCATAAAATCGCTCAAACCACGCCTGGTTGCAGCTGTTCATATGGACAACTTCATCGGGTGAGGATGATACGAGGTGGAATGGCGCCCTGAAGCGAAACCAACTCACGCATCCCACAGGACTTCGACAAGCGCGACGGGAGAAATTGATTCAATAAACGTTATCTATGGTCTATATAAATCCACCCTTCCTTCTCTTCTGACTTAGTCTCCCAGTCTCACGAACATCAAGCTCGCAGGTCGAGTTTTTATTTTTCTCAATTTAGCCAAGTCACCAGTAGGATGTGAGTGTCTTTTCGTAAACATCTATACCAAGCTAATTTATGGTCATTTTTCAGTAACATGCGTCTTCGACCGTCCATAACTTCACATTGTATCCTCTCTGCCTATCTGCTTTCGGCTGCATTGCTCAGCACCGTTGTGGTCGCCAATCCGATACCTATCTCCGAGTCAAGCCAAACGACCGATGGTCGGTCAATGTTCATGTTCATGTCGTGCACGCTCAGAAGCCTGATATCTATGTATTTCCAGCCAGAGATGTGAGAATCAGGTTAGCATGGAGGAACCCAGGCGAGGAAAAGTTTAGAAGCGTTTCGAGGAAGTTTACAGCAACAGACCGGTTTTCTCTATTCATGACTGAAAAGTCATTTTCGATTGGATTTGAGATTCAGGATAGCACAAACGCGAAACATACTGAAATTATCCAAGTCAATTTACCACGTATGCCTAGCGGAAGAATTATTGATGCTGCGTTGAAGGATCTTGGGGCCAGCAATGAACACCTTATAGCTCATTTCATCGACCTGGATTTTTTCAATCAACACTATGCCGTAATCAGAAATGTGGATCGACTTTGCGAACAGACCAATGCATTGCTGAAGAAGAAGGCGGAAGAGTATAAGGACTTCACGATAGGGGATCCAAAATTCCAAGACCCGATTGACATCCAGGACGACTTGGATTGGATCAATACTGTCCTCCTCTACTTGACACTGATTAATCAGCCTGAAAGTGGTGTTCCAGTGCTGGATCCAAAAGAGTTGGGAGTATGGACAAAAATATTCAAGGAAATGACGAGCATGAGACGTCAAGTAAAGCAATAGATACCGGGACTTATCATTGCACATTCCCATATTATTGTTGATGTCGTGCAAGTAGCAGTACAAGCCGTAATTGATTACTGTTCAAGAGGATCCAGATACTTAGTCATCAATCTGCTTCAAGCAGGTCCTTTGTCACCATTAGGGATTTGGTAAGGCTGGGGTGCATAATGCACCTATGCCCAAGCATAGTTGTATTGCTGTATTACCATTCTACCGTGTTCTACCACATCCAACTAGTCATTGCGTGAACTACCTTTTCCTTCACATCCAGAAAATATTCCGTTCTCTCAATCCGACCCTCAACCCATTCCCTCGCTTTCTCCTTCATCCCCAAAACCTCATCACCAACGCTTTCCGCACCATCCATCCACGCCCACGCCAAGACCGTTGCACCAACGTCTCCATCGATATTCACAGCAGCCAATTTCGTCTCCACTTCCTGTACAGATTCGGTGATTCCTAAAAGTACATACTACAAGGAGCATTGAGGTCATGAATAGCTGACCGTTGAATTGTGAAACTTACTCAACGTGGTTCGTTGCTTCCTCCAAGGTCGTTTGAGAGTATTGTCGACTGGTGTCCCATAGCTTTGTTGCGTTTGTGCCGAATGAAATTATGTTAAAAGTAGTTCCAAACGTAGGAAGGCCTCTAAGGAGAACTACGAGCGCTTCCCGCACAAGCCTGATCCTTTCTCCCCGCATACCCCCACTACGATCAACCACAAACACATACTCCATCTCGCCCTTGACGTCAGGAAGTGTGAACCTAGGCACGAACGTCAAAGCCATTGCAATTGTCTCATGGTTCAAACTTGAATGCCATTCCATGAAGCAGCGTGGTGAGTCCAAATCCATTGCGCTCACGACAAGAGTGACGTCCTGTGTGAGGAAGCCTGAGGTATCTGTAAGTGTGACAGAGACAAAATGAGATCTGTCCTCGCTCGGAGGTTCAAAACCATCTGGAAATTCCAGGTCGAGCTCGAGCTGGATTGGGTGAGCAGAGAGACAAGAAACACTTCAATTGATGACGCCGGATTGTTGCACGATAACGTTCATCTTGAATGGTTGGTGCGCGGTTGTAGCGGTTGGAACTATTATTTGTCGGGGCCTGGCCGTATCGTTGAGCATAAGTGCAAGGAAAGATGAATTTAACTGGATCCTTTATCTCGTCATCCATGAGAAGTTGGAGGTAGCGCAAGTGGATTTCTACGGTCTCCGAAGGGAGTATGTTTCCGACCGCGATAGAGAACACTGATCATGATGATTGTCAAGTAATGGTCTGTCCAATCTATCATAGGGCCGAACGTATACATGACACTGAAGGCAATGGTGGACGATGAATTAGTGAAGCGCTGTGAAAGAGGCATGAATGTCCACAGTGAGCACGTTGGTGCAGCAGCCATCGAGTAACAATTCGTTGCCAGTAGTGGCGTCATACAGGTAGCAATCATGAATGGATGGATGGGTAGTAATATCCCAAGATATATACTCAACACCACTCACGTGACCTCAATCGAGCGGTGCACATTGCAAACAGCGACACGAGCATTATATCAGATAAATCACCTCGTATAAAACCAATCCTCCTGAAAAGAGTTCGGAGTACTGTCAAGCCAAGGCTCTAGTGCATGGATCCTTGAGCCTGATTTGTTTCAAAATCATGACCTTTGGCATACTCATAATTCCACAAAGTAACACCGAATCCTACTCTACTAGATATGGTATATCCGTAGAGCGATTTTGAGTATAAAAAAACCCATGCGACGGACGGTGAAAACTTCACTTTCACTTTATTTCCTTCATCCATTGGAAGTCAAAACCGGTTTTGAGGTTTGGTGCAGGTCGCTCACCTAAAGGTATGGTGCACGTTATTTCTTTAAATTTTAAGTTGAAATTTTGACTCTATATCTCACTATGTAGAAGCAAGTAAGAAGTTGCTGGCAACTTCTACGTATATCAATCCCGCCCTCCCCGACAAGTCGCTCATAACTCTGAATCTCCCAGTCCGACCGAAGCTTATTCACGCTTAAAATCATCTTCTTTCTATCAATCTCATCGATGTCTTCCTACGAAAGTAACATCTTCAGCCTACGACTACTCACCAAGGCATTTTGCTTCATTTGTCTTCTAGGTATGAGCCTTCCTCCACAAACGAACGCTCGATCGTTGGCTCGAGCACTCTCACTTTCGGCCACCACCGCTACCGTCGCCTGTCCTGTTCCACAAGGAACGTCGACCAGTGGTGCACAAGGCACTTCTAACCATAAATCTGCGGTGTCCTCTAGCGCCTCTCAATCCCAGCCAGACGATGCTCGCGCGAGTGCCAACGGGGGGAAGACCAAGGAACGTAGTGCAAGGGGTTTGTGTTGTCTTTGACCCTGCCTTCTTGATTTCCCCAAATTGATATCGACATCAATGTCTTTTTTCCCTTTTTCTTCTATCTTTTTTTGGTGCGACAGGTTACGAGGCGGACATGATCGTGGGACTAGATTCCAACTTCACAGCGTTGATAACAGCTCCTGCTCGAGCGAAACGAGCGGTTGGAGCTGCTCATGGAATGAAATTGTGGATGATGGTGTGCGCGAAAGACGTAGAACAGTTCGCTTACACCAAACCTGGTCTTTGGGTCAAGATGGGTCCTACCTCGTTTAGTTATCGTGGTAATTTATTTTATTCTATTTCCTTCTCTTTTCTTCCCTTCCTCATATTCTTGCCCTTGGGCCCGCCACTTTCGATTGATTTTCTCTGGTTGTGCGCACTAAACTAACGCCTGCTATAGGCGGTCTGGATCTCACGCCCTCAAAGCCCACCGCTGAAAGCTGGGGGAATAAACTATACGACAATGATATACATGGAGGAAAGTGTGTTGTATACACGGATCCACAGTCAAATACCAAGCATGAAAAAGCTATGATCGGTGAGGCAGACTGAAACTTTTTATGCTTATATTTCGAAGACTCTCTCGATTTCATACCAATCTCTTTTTTATCGTCTTTCTTTCTTTCTTTTTCATTCTTCTTACCTACCTTGAAGCTTACGGACTCTTGTTCGATATCCGCAGAATACACCGTTCAAGATCCCAATGGTCAGCTCAAGTGCGTTATTAGAAAACACATACATATGAAACGCAATTTCTGCAATTCATTCCTCATCAACTCATTGGTTTTCTGTCTCGTCTGCTAGGATGCTTGATTTAGATGCACTTGCCCGAGATCCTGCCCAGATGAAGAAATTGGCACCCGGTGTTCCACCCCAGAACTTGGTCGAATGGGTGAGTGACATTGTTGTTGACAGCGCTTTTTTTAAACTAAGTATTCTATGATCACTATTTTTCATTCGAAGTGGTTTAAAGAAAGCACTAAATTAACCGCAGCATATGGGGTACCAAACATGGAGAATAATGGAATAGATGCTCTATATAAACGGGCGGATATCGTCGCCGGGTAAGGGACTCGAGTGTTCACCTATCTCCGAGTCTTCTAATGTACGTTTCGCCTGATAGTACCATCCCCACTGGGGCTCACTGGCAGCCTGGTATGGGTTCAGGCTTCAGAGTCGTGGTGTTGATCACAAAAGAAGGTGAGCGTGACCTAAATACCTCTGTGATTGAAGTCTAGAATTTTCAAAAAGCATGCTACCTAACATTTCATCTTTCATTACTTGCTTTCGGTTCCTCTGTTTAGACTTGGATGCTTAAAAAAATTATTCTAGCCATCGATTCACTCAAGCCTACTCACGCGGAATACCTGATCTGTAGATCAACGTGAGACTCTCCCAGAATTTGAACCAGTTGTGGGACGTTGGGATATTCGCTCATCATACAGTACTCTACAAGTAACTCATTACTGTATTGTTCTCAATTCATCGTAGCTGCGATTAATTCTTGAACCAGTAAAAAGCGTTTTCAATGTGAATATCCACCGCTCAAAAGCAACCCTTAATTATAAACGAGTACATGCGATAATGATCTTATGTAGATTCCAATTAACAAGGTAAATATTTTACCAGTGTTACCTCGATCATTTGCAAAGCTGATGAAAAATTAAAAAGGAACATGGAATAAATCCAACATGATGAGAGCCCAGAAATAAATGATCAAGGGAGAAAGAGTGAAAAGGTGAACTTACAGCGAGGTGATTTCAGCACATATTGTTTATACTTTGACCCTATTCCTGGGATAACATGCGCCCAGTCTCCAGTCGGTATGCTTCTATACAAATAATGAACACAGAGCCTCAAGGACCATGATATATGATATGAGATATGGATACTTACCCAGCCAGGATGTCAGCGTGATTATACTGTTGATCCATCCAGCTGTTGTAAGGGGTTGGAGCATGATGCACGAGCGAATCACTTTGTGTGTGCCACTAGATACCGTTTCAGTAAGTTGGTGTCAAGAAACAAAACAAAAAAAAGACGCTGCACAGATCACAGCAAGTGAAGGTGAAGTGGAAAGCTCGGTGTAATATATCCAAGCTTCAAACGGACTTGGAAAATCCCCCGATACTCACCCAGGTAACAAGGTCACTGGGCACTGGTACACCCGAAGGCACCATTCGCCGCAATGCAGCTTGGTTCTTTTGCAATTCATCCAAGTCTAGAGTGCTAGACGATCCAAAGGAGTATCAGATTACATTTTGACAGTTACAAGAAGGCTCAAAGGAGTGGACGAGCACGGCACTTACACAAGCTCAGATCGAGAATCTCTAAGAGTGTATTCTGTACAGCAAGCAGTTAGGATGGAGTATCAAGCTCTCATCCGCGAACTCACCGATCAAGACGAAACGATGCTGAGTTTCGATTTGTGAAGCAAGCATGACTGGACAAGCACCTCGCAGCTGCAGCTCATAGAGTCCCCATGCTTCTGCGGTTTCAGGATCAGGCGTCATATCAAGACCTCCTAAGAAGAGGAAATTAAATTGGTCCATCCAATATTAGTAACTTGCGGCGGCTCACCCAGATAACTGAACGAAGTAGGTCCTGGTATAACCGTCTTGGCAGGGTCCTGTACCGCGTCCACGAGCTTTTCAAAGCATTCCAGTCGATAGAGCTTGAGACTTCTGGCTCGTCTTTCATGTTGATCTACATATTTAAGTTAGGTCAGTATAGTGGCTTGCTTGCTGATTGTAGACGTGTCCACCTTTTGTTTTCACAGAGGCCTCCTTGGATGACGAACTCGTCGACCCGGAATGATTGGGCAGCGTGGCATCCTTGAAAGGACATGTAGTAGCAGTCGTCGATGGAATCGAAGCCATGTTCATGCTTGTTGCTTTCTGAACTGGAGAGGCGCTGATCCCTAAAGGGGGCTGTCCCAAAAAGGACACGACAGACAGGAACAGAAGGGTCCTGACGATGAAATAGTAATGACAATCGCAGCGCATGATTTGAGCAAAGGTGTATCGAAAGAGACAATGAAGTTGACCAGCAACTTGAAGCTGTAAAGATCGTGAACCAGGCGTCAGTCATTAATTTCTGGAACAAAAGCTAAAGAGGACACACATCGGTGACCTGCACTCTGAGAATGATTCAGCCGTTACTAAAACATGATGCCTTTATACCACCAGCCGGCGCTATAGAGTGTCAAGAAGTTGCCAGGGTAAAAGATCGGTCCCGGAAGAATGAGTACGAATTTGAAAAAGTATTGCAATAATGAGAGAAAGCATCGTCGCAGGAAATTTTATTGGAAGAAGACCGGAGCCCATTGTGCCATGTGCATATAGAGCCCAAAATGAGGACCAACTGGGAGGTGGTGGTGACTCGAAAGACATAGAACGCAAACGGGCAGTATCAGCGTTGTCCATGAACAACTGAGCGTCGAAAATTCTACAGTTGAAGGGAGAATGTACCGGCGTACTCGCGCAAAATTCAGAAAAAAAGTTGAAGATGCTTTTCCTTTGCAAAGCTTCGACGACTTGATTCAAGACCAGTCACGGGAAAAGATGCCTATAGTCAGCGCTTTGATGAAGCTCCATGCACATTTTGGAATTTGGAATCGTGCGTTCTGAAAAATTGTGCGATGGAGAGTTGCAGTCGGGAAAAGACTATCGAGTCAAAGATGCAAGAGAATTCACAGGGCTTGCACCTTGAACGCAGCTAAACTGCCGTCGTGTCACATCCACAAAGACATTCCTCTTGGCGGGCTGTCAATGTCCGTTTTGGCATTCTGGAGACTTCGAGTGAATGTCAGGGGATGAGCTTTTGTCGTGGTGAAACTCGAATGGGAACGGACTCTAAATAAAACCCGGAGCAAGGTCTCCAGGCTCATTCTAATAAATGAACAAAGCACTCCATCAGTTCATAGTTGATAGAACATATCATCAAGGTAATTTGAGGAGAGATGTCTGAGTAGCGAATTATATTCGGGTTCGGGACTGTCTTAACCCAAGGGGTAATGCCACCGTCACCAATTCATTAGATAAACAATGAGTTGCCGAATACTCAGCAATTCCAGCTCCATTACCAGTCCGGAGTGTTGCACGATCAATAAAAAAAATACAGAAGGAAACCGATACAATTCTACCCATCCAAACCATGAGCCTCAACAATGACGCGGACAAAGATTTTACTCACACAATTCCGATTCCATTTCGCAACTCTTCTGCTGTTTCAGGGTGCAAACCACCTCCAATGAACCAAAAGAAGATACAACCTGAAGCACAGTCTCGCAAACCGATCTTCCTTCAACTCTTTCGGATAGTCTGCGCCCAGACTATACGCCGCTGCGATACCGGAGATAACCGCCACTTCATGCGCATTGACAAGGGTCCACGATCCCGCGAAGCGGGTGTGATAGCGGTGGCTGCGGACACGGTTCAAGCAAAAGAGAAAGGGCACCACAAACAAATAATGGGCGTAAGAATGACAAAGCTGGTGCCACCAATTTTCCGCAACTATGTATAAAAAATCAAACAATCGGATAAATTGGTTTAGCGGGCCGATGATGAAAATGAAATGGAAAATAACTATAACTGGGTACTTACTGATTTTCTCGGGCCTTATTTCATTTTTCGACCAAGTATCAACGTGCTTATTATTCAGGAAGATAGTCTGAGAGAAATGTAAGCAGCTGACATGACGGTTCGGAAAACAAGCCGGTTCGGAGACTTGAATCTCACCTGGAATACATGTTTCTCCAACGGGGCATCCTAGTCAACACCGAAGCATGAATAGCAAATCGCAAAAGTTATTTGAACGAGATCTTGCCTTTGGGAATTGATATTGGAACGCGGAGCAATCGAAGCTCATTTCCAGTTTCCGAGCATCGGCAGGGGTCTGTTTGATGAGATACATCCTGAAGAGAGCGAAGAGGAAAAGGGTTATCGGATTGCAATAAGATTTCGAGGGTTCTTCTAGCACTCACGGTTGGAACAACTTTTTCGCTTTCTCAACTCTCCCGGACTCGTCGCGGCCACTTAGATCCGAAACGGCGACTTGGTCATTGTACTGAAGTTCATACCACCTTTTCATGTAATCCAGATCCTAAAACCAATCATTGCATGATTATGAGAATAGCCGTTTTCTATCCATTCGAAAGACAGCTTACATTATGAGTCACGGTGACATCGTCACTCCATATTGTGCTTCCTAAAACTTTCTTTTCAATCCATCTCGCCTCCTTGCCCAGAATCTGTTTGGCCGTATCTGCTAGCACACAAAAGACGATTTCATCGTAAGTCTCTTCCAGAAGTTCCTCTCCTATCGCGTCGTTCTCAGAGTGCTTGACTTCTTGCTCCGAATCGGAAGCGTCGGCGGATGGAAGGGGAGAAACATTCGATTTCAATTTTCGAATGATGGATACGCGAACACCGTCCTGTTGAGAACGAGCGAGGACTTGCTTAACTTCAGTGTCAAGTCGAATAGAAACACCTCTTTTCTCGAGAGATTCCTTCCAATCAGAGTATACAGCGGTAGCTTCCGGAAAGACCACCATTGGTGGTAAGTTTGAGGTTAACATTTTTCGGTCGATAGGATACCCTGTATAAACGACAAAGACGTTTTGGGATTAGCTTAATGACTAGCATGGGAATTCAGAACATGGCAGATTGGATTGGCATGAAGGCCCTTGCAGCCCCATCCAAGCAAAACTGCAGCTCCAAGAAGAGAATCAACTTACACATGCCGTATGTCGGGGACGTGTACAACCTCTCCATCATGACTGTCGGGAGGTTCGGTGTGGCGTTTCCAGTGCCTGGAGGCAAAACGACCAAAAACATTAAAAGTCATTAACACGATTCGGAGTACAAACCCAACATGAATGGCTACCTAGGAAGAGCGCTAGGCTAATTGAAATTTTCTTCTTTTGAGCGCAGCACTACGTAGACAGCTGATACGACACACCTAGGATAAATCATGCAATTGATAAATCTGGCGGTCAATTGTTAGACGGCCTTATTGCGAAAGTTTGTGGAGAGACTTACTCATCAGAAAAGAAGAACATCTTCAGGCTCACTTTGATGGGTATCATGGCGAAAATAAGCTCAAACCAACGCATTACTTTGATAGCCCATGAGAAACGTTTGATATCTTTAGAATGGCGCGCGACCAGCTGGGTAGGATAAACATTGGTCCAGAACTACGATAATAAACGTCGAATTAGTGTCAAGTGAATTCATTCGGATACTATTCAATAGCAAACCCACAGTGTTCCCTTTCCCGAATGACACCTGGAGATCAACACTAGTAGGTAGATAGATGGCATGAGAGGCGAGCTAGCCAAGTTGCGATCAATGCCCTACGGTTGGGGATGATGATTCAACTTTTTGAAAACATAAAAAGTATGATGATATATATGAGATCCTCTAAATATGCGGGTTAGGAAACGAATATCAATGTGTGGACGGGATGAATTTACCCTTGAACACCTTGATTAAGCCAACTTGCGCCATACTCTTTTTGGTCAATCGGAATGGAAAACATCTGGCCACCACAGTGACTCTGAGCCTCCACAACGGATACATGGAATCTATCCGGATGTTGGGCGAGTGTATCGGCACACGCCATTCCTGCCGCTCCTGCGCCTACCTATATTCATTAGTGAAATCAGGTTGTCAACTTTCAGTTCTGCCAACAAGAGTTTATCTTGCGCCCACCACGAGCACCCGCTTCGGTCGACCGGTTTCACAATCAGCAGACATACAAATAAACTAAGAAATTGACTTGAGCGAGCCTAGAAAAGACGAAGGAAAGTTGCAGACAAGATGAGAGTCGGATGGAAGTTGCAAAACGAAAAGCGAAGTCTATAAAAGGGATTTCCAAGAGTCGTCGCAGATCTACGTCAGGCTGACGCGTCGACGCGATCGGTTCCGGATACAAGTGGAAAATCGAATATGAAAAAAAGAGTTTTGTCAGGCGAAAAGAGCAGCTGCATGAGCTGCAGGGAAGGCCTGGAACGCTGTACATACGTTGACAAACGCGCTAATGGTTTGTGACAACTCGCAACTGAAAAGCTAAAGTTTAGTGGCAATTGGCCAAAAATAGTACGTAACCCTATTCTCGTTCTTGTTTTGAGAGTTACTGTGAGAAATTAAAATGATGACGAAGCTACTTAGAAATTTACTTCAAGCTTCAAGTTCCTTTACTTGGACGCGCTGATGTCTGACAGCCGTTACAGTCATTTAGTCCAGATAAATTCCTCCATAGAATTAGCCTCAGCCTCAAGATATATGATGGTAACGCTGTACCTCGGGATCGCGATTCGGTCCAAGCCGGGCTTTCCGGAGCAACTAGATTTTATCTGCAGAGTGTAACGTATACGCACTAACCGGGACAAAATGCCTTATAACTGGGGCAGACATAGCCAAGGATGCATCTCATATTCCTCTAATCATGGACGTCGAACGCAAGCCACTTGATGATACCGTTATCATACGCCCTTTCTACTCAACAGATTCTGAGCAGGTCCTCAATGTATACTTCACGGGCCTGGTCAGCGGAGGTATACCCCTCTATCCATGCCTTCCACTGCTCGTCATACTGACTCGGTGCATCAGTCGACTCCGCGGGTTACTTTGCAGTTACTCGTGCTTTTTTACATTGGGCTCCAATGTATCTTGCTTATTTTCTTTCGGTTTCCGGAGGCGGCACGTTGTTGTTAGCACTTCGGACAGACATCCAAATACTCGGTCTGGCCATCGTCTTTCTATCCTGCTGCTTTATGTTCTTTGTCTACTACCGGATAAGAAACGCCTTTCTGGGTTATTATCAAGATGGTCTTCGTCATGACATGACCGATATTTCGCAGTATTATCGGCAGGATCATGAAAAAGACGGATATCCTATAAGGCGTTTCTGGGTCGCTGAAATCTCTTCCATGACATCGGAAAGTGGCTATGAAGTTGTGGGATGCGTCGCCCTCGGTAAGTCGATTATATTATCGGGATATTCCTTTTATAAGGGCGACTGATGCAGATTGTTACTGCTGTAGATTGCTCGTTAAATCGTGATGAACCAATGATCGGCGAACTGAAACGCCTCTTCGTCTTACCCACGTATCGCAAAAGAGGAATAGGCACCAAACTAATGCAGACAGTGATAGCTTTTGCCAAAGAACAAAATATCACGTCTTTGCGACTCGAAACTACCAATTTTCAACCTGTCGCTCGAGAAATGTACACCCGATTAGGGTGGTACCATCATGATACGAGAGATAGTGACTTTGAAGCCGGAGATATGAAGATGAGTTTCGTCGAATATTTGTTGCCATTATAAAAGCAATTTCTCGCTACATGCTATCTTACTAGGATTTTTTACGACAACTACAACTAGCTAATTTTTTGTATCTCATCGTTGTTTACTACTACATCAGTGATAATCTCTATGTATACATACCTTACCTTCCAGACTACAATTGCCTGAATTCCAAAGACAATCGGCATTTACGGACCGATACTAGTACATCTCAAAGCGTCCAACATTCTTTGTGTTTCCTTCACATCTTGTTACATCTTTTAATGCTCTGCAATAAGAATACAGTACTGGTGGGCAAAAAGATCCTTCTAGTGCCATATCAAATAGAACACGTTGCTGTGAGTATTTGGTATTATCAGTGATCCGTTCTGAGCTTCAGTCTGCTGAGCTTCCTTCCCCCTGTATTAGAAATATCATAATTGGATGGAAAATGAAGAGCTTCGAGCTCTGACCGCAAGTGAGCCTCTGAAGCTGGAGCAAGAATATGAGATGCAACGTTAGATTTGGTAAAGATCGCCATGAACTAGTAGCGGAACTAACCACATTTGTTTTCGTATGTAGAAAAATGGCAGATGGACGAGGATAAGCTGACATTTATCATCATCGCTCGTGAAGGCGATACCTTCATTCCGGATACTGTCAACCCTACAGATCCTCGAGTTTCCTCACTTCCCATGGTTGGAGATGTCAATATATTTTTGTCTGGAACCCCGCTATCCGTATCCGAATCTACCAGAAGCCCAGCCTCAGATAATGGTCAGGAGTTCACTGCGGAAGCAGAGATCATGATTGCCGGTGATTCACCATCGCATCACTTACACTTACTAGTACTTGTCGTCTGAAAACAATATTCACAGAACCCTTGTATCGCAGAAGGGGATATGCTCAAGAGGCGCTACGGCTCATGTTCCAATATGCAACGGGATATCCAGCAGAATATTTCGTCCATCATCCTCGGACAGAGGAACCACAGGGGGAAGAAGCTCGTCATGTCTGTGTAAAAATGCCACATAGTATTCCTCCCAGCTCCTTGATAACGCGCATTTCGGATAAAAATTTTCCGAGCATCAAGCTGTTTGAACAATTAGGCTTTCGAATTACTAAACATGTTGAAGTCTTCGAAGAGGTTGAGATGAGGTGGAACGCACACTCCTGAAACGGTCCATGTACATAACTGGATACTTAGTATCTCGACTTCTTTTCAATGAATTTAAACGTGGCAATGGTTTTACATACAGCTTTGTGGTGAGAGCGAGGAGGTGTCAATTGAGATATTAGAACGTTAAGTCCGGTTCCTCGTATGATATCAGTATGATATTAACCAGGCAGTGTAAGACGTACCTAGCTTACGGGAGTGAATAAGTTTGAGTAAACACCAAATCGGGAGGTGATACACATCGTAATATTTGCAGAGGTCTAGGAAGCCCGCAAGCGTCTGCAGTGAAACTTGTGTTTATAAGCATATCCGGACGTTGGATTGTCACTCAAAGAGTAAGTTTTCAATTTCTTCTGTTCCCGAGGTCGAAGCGACACTCGGGATGCCCTAAGAACAAGCTTGATTTCGAGACTTATGAGTCAGGCATTTCTTCTGAACACTGTATGGGACCCAGGGTTAAGCAATAAATCCAAAAGGATTCTCCCAAAGAATTCTCATGAATGCAGTGGCTTGTGCGACGCTGAGAGGCTTAATTCTCGGAATAACCGAGGAGGCCCTCAGAACTTGCATGGTATAATCGCGGCACCAGGACCCGACCGATGTGTGTTTAGTCAAAAAATCGCTAGAACAAAGCACACTCAAAAAACAGTGGAAAGTATAATTCTCCATTCGATGTTACTTTTGCACTCACCCTGATAGATCAAAACACAGGAAAGCAATTTAACCTCTTTCAGTATTTGATTATTCCGGCCTACTGCTGGCACTAATGAGAAGAGATAAACCGATATCCACCTGATCTTTCAACTGTGCAGTCAACTTTAGTTTGTCATTAAAGGACTCATGACCTTCAAAATAGTACTTAGACGAGGAAAAACCACCTACAGATTTGTATCGCTGTGCATCTGAAATGCCAGCATTGGAGCATAATAAAGCGGGTAGATAATCAGGATAATGACACCCCAGGAGAGCAGTATATGACTGGTTTCCTTGGGTGTCGGCACAGTGGGACATCACTGAGTAAACAGTTGGTGAACAGTTTTCAGCCGAAGATGAAGAATAGGGGGAACACGAACACCTCAAGCTTACAAGATTTCGAACCGTTTTTTTCGCGAATGCTTGCTGTCTGAATCCTGATATCTTACTCATTTGTACCTCTTCAGATCCAGCCAAGCCGAGTTTGAAACTTGTGCTGCACTTTATGTTCCAATGCCGTGGCTCGATTCTTTGCAGACGTTTCACTCCTTTGATGCTCTGAGAATCGAGCGTGCATTCAGTGACGAGTCATGCAGAAGTACGATGGCAGTTTACATACTGAGTTCAAGTGTAGCAGTTGTGTAGACGCGCGCGGAGGTGTCTAGATGCCGACTCCGTTCCGTCTTACTGAGAGAGCCGGCCTTACGTTGTGTGACGGTGTCACTGGTGTCACTTGGGTCCTTTATTCCTTTCAAGTTTGCTGTGATGAATCGCGGTGTCGCGTTAGCTGTTTTTGCCTCATATTTCGCTATCATCGCTGTCTTGCTTGGCACTTTGCTCGAGAATCTTCTACGACAATATGTCTTGCAAAAAGATAGTCCGAAACGGAAACGAGCTGCAATGTTCACTTTACTTGCAATTGGCTCTTTTATCCACACCTGGTACTGTGAGCGAATTCGAGGACTCTGCAGAGGCTGTATCGACTTTGTGACGAGATATGTTTAGGTTTATGGAGGCATGTCTACTGACTGACCTCACAACGTCTTCAAAATCTGAGTTTGTGTAATAGTGGAGTTTCAAGGATTATGAATCCAAAATTGAAGATATCAACGGTGCATTTCTAGACCGCTTGAGCCTCTGGCTCATAAACACCGCGCTCTTCGAACAAGCTTGGTACACCGTCTGCTCTGAGCCAATCAACTGGTGGTTCAGTGAACAGGTTTGTGGCCGAGTTATGCAGGTTCCGTTATGCTCTTAATCCTTATCGTCTTAGCTCTGCTCGTATACAGTTGGCGCTTGGACCATTTTCATTTTTGTGGAAGGTACCGTACCTCATCGAGCATCCTTATCTTCACTGAACATCTGTGTCAGCTAAACGCCATAAGATCAAATATGCCTGGACCTACATGCTTCTAGGACAACTCGTTGCGATATCCGTGGCTTCAAATCTCTTCTACATCGCCGTGTCTTTGTCGACGCCGCGTCCTATCAAATCTAGGGCTGCCAGTCCGGTACTTTGGCTCAGTATCTTAATGTCTTTACTTGCCGTCTCATATACCCCGTTTACCAATGAGCGAACCTTCTTGCCGAATCTTCTCGTCATGCACACATTGGCGGCAATACCATTGCTTCTTGGACGATATATAGATGTATCACGCTTTCGACTGAGCTTCAGCTCGCTTTATCTTCTAGTCTTCATCATAACGGCATCCATACATACGTGGAGCACTCTAGTTTTATACCAATCTCTTGATGAACCCATTGTGGGTGCACTTTGGAGGACTCTTCACTCCCACCCTGCTCAGTCGTCTATTGGTTGGGATATAATTTGGACGAGCGCCTCATTTGTTGTGTGGGCTATGACATTCAAGGCGACAAATCCCGTTCCACTACTAGTTACACCTTTCACTTCTGTGGGTCCCATGGCGTCTGCTCTAGCCTTTCTAGGTGACGGTAATGAAGGGCGTATCCCGGTTTCTTCGAAGGCAGCATAGATTATTTTTTGCTACAACAGGAGTTTCAATCATGTTCTAGGAAGTGTAATATTAATATCTGTTCTCATCAATCGTTCCGCAACTCTCAAATCAACTTGCGCCATTTCTAGTAAGTATGAGGTCCATCATCTTCTTCTAGTGATAAGGATGGGATTTCTCTCACTACAAAGACTCTAGTGGGCAGATGATCATCCTCTTGTGAAATTACAGCGTCTTTCTACCGATTGCGCTCCAAAGTGCCCATATTGCATGCTTATGGTGTCTCTCAGAGAGATTCATTGAGATATAAGAACATCAAGCTAAGCGCAGGTCATTCCTGGAGAACTTACAATGGCGCCCTCTGTAGCTGAATTGAAAGGAGATGAAGCGACAAACCCCGCTTTGACAGGGAAGGCAAAGGTAGCTGATAATTAAATTTCTACTCTCATAGTCAGGTTAATGTTTACTTCTTAGCTGTCACACCCGTTTTACTATCCATATTTCGACGTCAAAGAACAGTTCCCGCCAACTCAACTGTTCGGTGAGTCATTACCATTCATGTCATTCCACCTCCTTTCGGCGTATTGACTTTGTTCATATCTTCCCAGAACATAATGACCCAGGCGCACGAGCTGACCCCGCCAAAACTCATCTCCTAACCGCAAATACCACTACACGGGACATAAGCCCCTACATTGGGACTGAAATTACCGGGGTTCAAATATCCCAATTGAGCAAAGAAGGTTTAGACGAGCTCGCGCTTTTCGCAGCAGAACGGAAAGTTCTTTTGTTCAGGGACCAAGACTTCAAGGATATTGGGCCCGAACGCCAAATTGAAATAGCCAAGTGCGTCGTATAACCATTTATAGGCGACTTATAGAGTCTTTGAGTTGATTCGCATTTGACCTTATGATTTGATATCCAGGCACTTTGGACCCATTCAGAGACACCCGACCTCCGGAAATGTCAAAGGATATCCTGAATTCCATGTCGGTAAGCAGATGGAGATGACACTCATTTACCATAGTCGTTCATATCTCGTTAGTCTATCGCGACCCCGAACATGATGTTTTCAGGGATTACCGCGGAAGAGATCGAGCTAGCGGCGTCAATTGGCATTCGGATATTGTGAGTAGGTGGTGCTCTTGTCAATCCCTAGGCAACAGAGCGTAAACTTTCATCCCACATTGACTCGTGTATATTTCTATCAGTCATATGAAAAACAGCCACCAAGCACCACGTTTTTCTTCATTCTTGACCAGGTAGGTATTCCTCCTTTCGCCATTTGGAAACTTTCAGGAACCCTCAACTCACTCCAACCTTTTTCTCCTTACCACACATTTTTCCTCTATCTGTTGCACCCTTGAACTTGTTCTTGTTCTAGCCCGGCGTAGGAGGTGACACATTGTTCCTATCTCAAGTCGAAGCGTACAAGCGTTTGTCACCCGAATTCCAGAAACGTCTTGAGGGGCTACGTGCTGTACACTCCGCAGTTCAACAAGCAGAGTTTTCTGAACGGAGAGGAGGCCCTGTGCGCAGGGAGCCCGTGGAAACCGAGGTAAACCTCTTGAGCATCAGTAATAGGGTATGCTCCATTGAAACTTCATTGCAGCATCCTCTGGTCAGAAAGCATCCCGTAACAGGAGAGAAAGCTCTCTACGTGAATGAGGGTTTTACGAGGCGGATCGTGGGGTTCAAGAAGGAAGAGTCGGACCTAATTCTGAACTTCCTCTTCAACCATATCGCCAAGGGTGCAGATTTCCAGATAAGAGCCACATATGCACCTGGGACGGTAGTTGTTTGGGTAAGTCACAATCTTTTGACTTTCCTTGATCATGAATTGCCCCCGCTTTATCCTTTGTTGTTCCGGTTTTCGTTGCTTAACTCCTAGGCCAATCCAAGGAGCAAAAGCTAAACTAACACTTTTTCCCTTGTCATGAGTCTCTGAACTCGTATTAACATCTTCCTTGTTGTGACTCTTGTATCATCTAGGATAATCGCGTCACGGCACACTCTGCCACGGTTGATTTCGACAATACCATCCTGAGGCATGCAGTGAGGCTCACTCCGCAAGCTGAAGTTCCAATTCCCGCTTGACTGTGTACAAGTCCAGAGCGCTGGGCAATGTATTACTACTATGTATAAATGAACAATTACTTGGACCCGAGACGCACGGCGGAAGTGATTTAGTCAAAGTACGAGCAGTTAAGACATTAGATGATTCTGAAGCAACGCCAAGTTGATCATGTACAGATAAACCAAAAGAAGACCACTCTACTTAAGCAGCGACTGGGAACAGTGCAGGTTGTATAAGACCGTAAAGTATACGGTAAAGAGTTGCGCGCGCGACCGGGAAAAACATACATACATAGACAGGAGTGTAGATCAAGAATTTCGAGAGTAAGGGTGCTGATTATTGCCTTCCGATAGATTGACCATGGAAGGGTAGTGGATGTCGTTTTGTGAACAACTACTGTTGCTTGCATTCCTCCGGGTTGACGTTACCCGCATTTGCGGGTGCACCACCTCGACCTTTTGGTGGGCCACGGCGTTTCGGTGCAAGTTCAACTTCGGATTCAGAATCCTGGTGAAAGAACCAAAAAGTGATCAGAATTAACCAAATGAGGTGGAGGAAAAAGGTCAGAGCGCACATCGTCGAAACGCCCATCATCTTCGTCTTCATCTTCATCAAGATCGTCGAAATCATCGTCCTCATCGTCGTCCATGATTTCGTATTCCAAGGCTTTGCCGGTGAAGTAATCAATAGCCTTTGGGATAATCTAAGGCAAGCATTAGATACGGCGAATCATGCTGAAAGCAAATGATACCTTTTCCTTGAGATCTTCACCGATCTGATAATCCACCTGGAACTTTTCCTCAATCTCCTCAAGTTCATCTTCGTCGTATTTTCCGCTTTCGAGATCTTCGTCCGATGGTGGAACGGGAGGAGCGAAAAAGTTGAAGAAGGATTCCGTCGGGCGTGCCTTGCGTACTAGACGTGTGCGATTAGTGTCTATAGCCAAAATTAATACGAAGAAAAGTAAGTGAAGAAGGAATAAGAACTTTTATTCCGCTGCTTCTTGATCTCATATTCTTTCGTAAGATCCTTGTCTTCCTTCCACTTGATATCCGTGCCTATCGCCTTGTAGTAGACGAAATCTCCAGAGTATCCCACCTCGTCCTGGTAAAGATACGATTTTTCGAGTGTCTCGTTCTCAAAGAACTCGTTGGGCGAAAAAACAAAGGTAATTTTGAATCCAGGCTTGCCCTCGGACAGTTTGTCATTTTCATTGAGATATGAAAGACGAATATCAAGAAGGTGCTTCAAAGCTCCTTCATCGCGCTCCGTAATGAGATCGGCGAGGCCAATATGATTGCGGAGAGCGGTGAGCCAGAATTCGGGGATGGCAGATGGTACTTTGTTATCTTTGATTAGAGGAGTGTAATCCTCGTCGTCTTTTTGAGATTGTTTTTCGCCGGCTGCGATTTCGTCTGGGGTAGGATTTTCAGAGCCGTTGATGATGGCCTCTCTGCGTTCGTACAGAGGCTTTTGGAGAGCAAGATACTGGGACAATAACGTCATGAATTTTTCTTAAAAAAGATACGCAGAGTGTACCTTCTTCTCCAGCTCAAGACATTCCCTTTTATACTGATTCTGCAGCTCCTGATATTTGACTTGTATACCCTTGAGTCCCTCGACGCTGAGTTTGACCTCGATTGGCAAAGACTCGAGATATCCCGAGCTTCTACCAATTAGTCCTGCAAGCTTCCCTTGAACCATCGCAAGCGCTTGTGCATGTAATGCATTGGTATCTTCGTCGTCGTCGTCGTTATCCTCTTCTTTATCCTCTGAGATATCGGGAACAGTGGGTCGTGAAAGACCAGCTGCAATCGGAGCATGGGTCAAAGGCGTGTTCTGAGGCGTTGGCGCAGTTATGTTGCTACCGGCGATTGGAACTGTAGACGACATCGGCGCAGGTAGTCGACAAGAGGCGGTGGTGACAAAGAGCAGAGTCAAAAACTTTCTCTTCACCCCACCACATGCAGCCGGTAGTTGCCGCTCAACACGTGGCTACTTATCGATTTAATTTTTTTCAAGTCCTGCCTCCTTAGACAATGCCGAGTCATATTTCTCTACAGGACCGCAATACATATTATATTATTCTTTTTCACCAGACCTTTTTAAAACCGGCATTGTCGCAGAAACGTGGAGCCATACACCAACCCCCGACTAGATCTCCAAGTTTTCAAGGAAGGACCGTTAAGCTTTACGAGCTCCACAAAACGTCCCAAGTCAAATGCTTGCGCGTCCAGAAGCAGTTGTACGTCGATAATTTTGAACTTTGGATGTAATTCTGAACCAGATTGCTCCTGGAATATACGATGGGATTAGTGCAAGACTTGCATCAGAAGTAGGTTTCAATTGCTTGTACCAAAGGTGATTCAGTTACTTTTCAGGATTCGGAAGCCCGCCGTTCTACTAGAATGATTGTGACTAATGTCGTAGCAATATACAGCACTCACTCTCTTTGGTCTTTTAACCATAGCTCTAATATACATCAGGCAGCAAGAACACACTGCAGCATCGACCCAAGAATTCCTCTGATTGCAGATGCAGATACAAGGTACAAATTTTCCATGATAGCGCGAACTGTAATTCAATACGTAAACGTTGGTGTTGCTTCAGATCGAAGACCGGATTCAGACAAAACGGTGCGCTCATCTACCAGGAAAACAGCTAGTTTTCGTTGAGGAATTTGCCACGCGTATTCGTGCCGCGGTTATTGCTTAAGATTCCATGTCGAGAGGCTTAGACATTGTGCTATATTATGCACAAGATATCTCCATGTTGGATTCCTACACCGACTCATTGACTGCGAATTAGGTGATCATTGCTCGTGCAGACGCAGACCTATTGTTTTATCGAGTGAGTACAGAGTAAAGAAAACCTCGAGCTAACCGTTCAATCACTAGCTCCCACCGTTTGTTCGAAAATGTCGTCCGCGAGTTATATCTAATTAACGGAATCACAGGTTTTGGTGGATTTCGTCACTGGGGAATTCACATCACAATCTTACTGCAAAGGAAGAAAGAGCAATTGGTGTCAAAATTATAAGTTGGTCTTGGCCCTTTTTTACTCGATATTTTTTACTGACATCCTAGTCTATCTTCTGAGATGCCACAGGCTGTATGGGCATCGCTACAGTTACTGAAGCGCACTGCCGATGTCAATTCATCCCGAGGCATGGGTCCGAAAGATTTTTTCAAGCATGGGTAAGTGTATGATCCCACTCGGGTAAAAGTAAGTTCAAGGATTTACATAAAATGTTCGTGTTTCACTCTTCTACATGCTTGGATGAGGCGCCGCGACGGGCTAAAAGCGTGACATTCTAACATATTCTATCCAGTAGCGTAAAACTTATCGATGAAGATACTTTTTAAATAACTGCACCAACGTATCTTTGCTCTTCCTGGAGTTTGTGGATTGTGGCATGGATCATAGTTTCATAAACGATTGAAATCATCAGCATTTGTGGCTCTCAATTTGTTTAGCAGCGATCGCACCCGGAAAAGAATAATAAATCAAGTTGAAATTTCAAGTTGAGTGGTCCGACTCGGACCAGTACTGATACGACTCAAACTTCTACTTACATATATCGACCAGACTCATTTCCCTGCAGCTGGGCCATGTCATTTCTCAGTAATGACGCCTCGGAACATCATCTAACTCATAGATATATTCATCACCTACTACTAGAGTATGCGATTTCTGTGTAGAGAGCGAAGGAAACACGAACACGAAATGTAGGAGGTATGATATTTGCGAATCTTGTTTTGACTTCGTTCAGTTCGTTCTAGCGGGTTTTGGATAAATTCACCACATCTCCCGCTTTTTGTGTAGCTCACAGCAAGTCATGTATACTACCGTACATGTGTCAGGCCCTTGGTTCTGTCACTTTTTGCGTCGTATCTTGGTGAATTTATCAAAAATTCCGTCAGACGAGCACTCGAATTTGATAGTGTCGCGGTGAGTGTAAATGCAAAGGAATATACGATGGTCATCGATTCTCCCCGAAGATACTAGCGCTCAATTTGAAGAAGCCAACTGTATCTAGGAACTAGCCTGAACTATGGGCCGAAAGCTGATGTGTATTTAGACCATCATAGTCAGCTGGTAAGTAGTTACGGGTCGTCGTCGGACAAGATTCGATTGGTGGTTAACTATATCATGGAACTCTATCTTCCTCTCTCAGGCTCATCCTCTTTTCTTTTCCTGATCGTTCTTTTCTCTTCCTTACACATTCAGATTTGAAGAATCGAGAGAATCAAGATAATATGTCTGTTCCAAGTCAAACAAGTCAACTGAACGTCGTCATGGTCTGTCTTACCTCCGAGTCCTAAGGGACAATTCACTGTTCAGATAATTGACGGCGGTCTCTATGGACAGGGCGCAATGACATTTGGTAAAGAGGGCACGAATGGCGCTCGCGTTCACGATGTAAAAGATGTCGAGGCGATTTTGGACGAGTTTTTGAAGCATGGTCATACTGAGGTTCGATGTCGATGTGGTCTTGGTCCTTCAACCTAACTTTTCGCAGATTGACAGTGCTCGTGTCTACGCTGGAGGAACGAGTGAAGAATTACTAGGACAGATTGATTGGAGATCCAAGGGGTTGAAGTTGGAAACGAAGCTTGTTGCGAGGCATGTAAGTACCCAACCTCTTCTTCGACTGTCTCTGAATGACCCTTCCCTCTGTGTCCTCTCTGTTCCTATGAAATACATCCGGCTATGCACTAGCAACCGAATTCCGAAGAGATATACCATACGTACCAAGTACAGTGTTCATTATGATGGTGTATTCTCCCCAAGACCGAACTATCATTTCAGGATATGAAGAAACATCTCCTCAAGTCGTTGAAGGCCCTCAATACTGAGTGAGTATATCTATAATTCTCTTGTCATCCCTCTCTTGCACGGACCATCTTTTGCTAGCTTGACATACAAACTCAAGCTCCTTTTCTTACAGGCAATTAGAGATGTGGTATCTCCACTCACCCGATCGATTGTGAGTGTTACTGTTTCGACTTTCTGAGTAATGACCATTTCTTTCGAATCATTCTCATGAAATCTACTCGTTTGTATCACTGTAGAACATCCTACGAAGTTACCATGAAAGCCGTCAACGATCTATACAAAGAAGGCTACTTCAAGAAATTCGCGATCAGTAACTACATGGCGTGAGTCTGGGTTCTTTTCACGACTTCCAACATTTTCTCGTCTTCTTCATGCACCTTCAGTATCTCCAGTACCTCTGACCTTTCTCTGTCTCCTTCCCTCCCAAATTTCATTATTACCCTTAAACTCTCTGTTGATCTTACCCTCACATATATCGTCCATAGCTGGGAAGTAGCGGAAATCGTCGGAATCTGCAAAGCCAACGGATACATTATGCCTTTCGCCTACCAAGGAATTTACAATGCTGTTCATCGTGCAGCTGAACCTGAGCTTTTTCCGTGTTTAAGGAAGTTTGGGATCAGTTTTTATGAGTTCAATCCATGTGAGTCTCGGTTGTCGGCGGCTGCTTGTGAAGATACCGTCCTTCTGCTCGGTTGTACGCGCCTTTTTTTTCCTGTGTACTGTTTCTTTTCCTTGCGCGTTATACGTCAACTGGAGGCTGATTGAGGGAACGGTTAGTGGGCGGAGGATTTTTCACCGGACGATACACTTCTCTGGACGATAAAGTTGAACCAGGATCTCGTTTCGACCCGGAAAAAGCTCAAGGAAAGGTAATGACTTGCACCTCCACTCTGCTCTTTCTTAATTCACCATTTCTCTTAACTGATATTCCTGTGTCAGAACTATCGTAACCGATACTGGAAGGAACCCTACTTCAAAGCCATGGCGTCCATCCAAGCTATTGCCGACAAAAATCAATTGACCATGGCAGAAATCGCGTTACGATGGGTGTCACACCATAGCCTGATGAAACGTGAGCATGGAGATGCGATTTTGATTGGTGCGTCGAGTTTAGAACATATCAGGCAGGTGAGTTTTTATCTTTACTATCAGTATGGAAACTACTCCGAAATTCCTGTGTATAGAAGAAGAATGATTGATATTGGTTTTTCCTTTGATTGTAGAACTTGATCGATTTGGAGAAAGGACCGCTACGTGAGTACTTAGTAACAAACTGACTTGCATCTTTTGCTTTCTTTGATTCTCAATGCTTCTTGGCTCATAGCGCTGGAAGTTGTCAAGGCTCTCGACGAGGCTTGGGAGTTGGTCAAGCCTTACGCCTCGAAATATCACCACTGATTTCGAAGTGATTGAGGAGTGTTTGCAAATTGAATTAGGACGAAGGCTGTTGATACTAGTAGTTCATTGATCTCATTAAACACCAGCTCCTCATCTAAACTATGTACAACACTGATATCACGAGTCTCCATCCAGCTCTTATATGGATGATATTCAGAACAATCTAGTCAAAGCAGACAGTGGGAGCAACAAATCAATTTTGGAAAATTTGCCGCGGCGTCTATGTAATAGGCGCTAGGCATTTTACGGTCAGGACCCCATTGGATGGGTCGACGACCAAGATAGTGACCATGACGACCTCGACCCATGACCTTGTGGCCGTCCAACACTGGTCCATGGGTAGAAGTCATACATTATCGGGCCCGCATTTTCAAAAAGGTATATAGAGGCTCACTCCCATTTCTTTATCAAAGTCATGGCCAGAACCAGCATCCTGTCTCGGTCTACTCATAATTGCTACCTGTATGACGCCACTACTGGCGACGAATTACTACTTGATGGCTGCTGCACCAACGTGCTCATTGTGGACATTCATGCCTCAGTGACTCTTTCACAGCGCTTCACTAATACATCGTCCACCGCTGTCTCCAGTGCCGTGTATACGTTCGGCCTTATGTCTGGTTCTGCCGTTTGTGGATTCGAGATGATCAAACCTGATGGGACCAGAGTGGAAGGTGTTGTGAAGGAGAGAGAAGAGGCGAGCAGGGAATATGAACAGGCCATCAAGGCTGGGAAGACTGCTAGTTTGGGCCAGCAGGAGACAGCCGATGGTGAGTGACCTTCCTAATAGATCGGGCAGACCATTTTTCAACAATCATCATGAATAGTGTTCTCTATCGCGGTCGGAAACATACTCCCTTCAGAGACCGTAGAAATCCACTTGCGCTATCTCCAACTTCTCATGGATGACGAGAAAAAGGATCAAGTTAAATTCATCTTTCCTCGCACCTATGCTCAACGATATGGCCAGGCCCCGACAAATAATAGTTCCAACGCCACAACCGCGCACCAAGCATTCAAGATGAACGTTATCGTACAACAATCCGGCGTTATCAAAAGCATTTCTTGTCCCTCTGCTCACCCAATCCAGCTCGAACTGGGATTTCCAGATGGTTTTGAACCTCTTAGCGAGGACAGATCTCATTTTGCCTCTGTCAAACTTACAGATACCTCAGGCTTCCTCACACAGGACGTCACTCTTGTCGTGAGCGCAACGGATTTGGACTCACCACGCTGCTTCATGGAACGACATCCAAGTCTGAACCATGAGACAACTGCGATGGCCTTGACGTTCGTGCCTAGGTTCACACTTCCTGACATCAAGGGCGAGATGGAGTATGTGTTTGTGGTTGATCGTAGTGGAAGTATGCGGGGAGAAAGGATCAGGCTTGTGCGGGAAGCGCTCGTAGTTCTCCTTCGAGGCCTTCCTACATCTGGAACTACTTTTAACATAATTTCGTTCGGCACAAACGCAACAAAGCTATGGGACACCAGCCGACAATACTCTCAAACGACCTTGGAGGAAGCAACGAACCATGTTGAGTAAGTTTCTTTCTCATGACGGTATATTCAATTCTTATTCATTCGCTGAATAGTGTAATGCAAGCTGACTACGGAGGCACTGAAATCGCCTCAGCCCTCTCCCTCGCCTACTCTTCTTTACCCAAACCTCTCGGTCGCCCCGTCGCAGTCATCCTCCTCACAGACGGAAGCGCCTGGGATGTCTCCACCTGCGTCTCACACACTCAAACTGCGCTTTCCACTCTTCCTCACTCTACCCCAGACTCCTTCATACGTGTGTTCACGGTGGGCATCGGCGACGGAGCGTCTTCGGATACTTGTGATAGTATTGCTCGCGCAGGGAACGGGATGGCTGTGTATGTTAAACAGGGAGAAGCGATTGCTGGGAAATGTGCGAGAGTAGTCAGAGCTGCAAGGTCGCCGCAGGTCGTGAACATTGTAGTCTCTTGGATGGGACACGGAGTGGATGGCGGCGGCGCGGACCTTGAACACGGTATTTTGGCTCAGGACGGAGACCAAGAAGGAATTGAGGGTAACGATGATGATTTTGAAATGGTGACAAATATACGGAATGAAGCTGAAAGTGATGTTCCTGCAAATGTTGCACCATTAAGCTTATTTAACATCGACGACGATGATCAACAAGCCACCGGTCCTCCTCCAGCACCAGACCCTCGACTTCCACCTCCTCCTACAATTCAACAAGCTCCTCTTCTTCTAACGAATATATTCCCTGGAACGAGAACTCAGGTCTACGCTGTTATTCGTACCCCCCAGTCCGAGATTGACTCTGAAGGCGAGCGGCTTCCGAAGTCCGTCAAAATAAGAGGTGTGGTTAGTACGACCGGGACTCTTGTCGAACTAGATGTGCCTGTATCTCGGCTTCTTCGTCCATTGAAGTCAGTTAATAATCTGGACAGTGGTGATGGTGCTAGCTCCTCCCTACACCACTTTGAACAACTTTTCCTGCATATCCTTGCTGCCAAAGCTCTTATAATAGACCGTCAGGATGGGAAACACGCGTTCCCCACTTCCATCGCCGACGAAATCCAAACCAATGATGAATTAAGGGAAGCGTATCTGAAGAAAGAAATTGTCCGTCTTGGTACGACGTATGGGCTTACCAGCAAACACACATCTTTCGTCGCAGTGGATCATCGAGTCGTTGGTGGTTCTGCTGTATCTGGATCTTCCTCAATAAATCACACAAGTGATGATAACATCATCCCTGTTTCTGGGCTTTCAAAAAGGCGGATAGCTGTACAAAGTCAACGGAGGGGAAGCGGGAAAGCTGCAAGGACACAGTTAGCCCCAATCGCAGCGAGAAAAGCTGCTACTCCTGTGACTGTGAATGCTCCTGCAGGTTCAGAGAGTTCCAGTAGTTCTAGTGATAAACCTTATGAGCTCAGATCCCGCAGGGAATCTTCTCGTGTTCATGTTGCATTGAGACCGAGACCAGTGAGCTTCGCAACTAGATCGTCGACAACGACTAGTCAGGACCAAGGACCAGATCAAGAAACGCCGCGAAAAAGGATGAGAAGTTCGAAATCATCTGCTGTTCCTACTCCTACTCCTTCTATCGCATCCCACATTTCCGCCCCCACTTCAATGATCATCCCGAAGACCTTGACCTCCAGTGACCGCCTCACCGCAATCGCTCGCCTTCAACAATTCAACGGTCAGCTATTCATGACCTCAATGCTCCTTGTACTTTTAGGAATCACCGAGTCTGTACAGGAAGTGGAGGTGAAATTGGCTGCTGTGAATATTGATGGAGACGTTGGTGCAACGGTCTTGGCGTGGGCGTGGATGGATGGTGCGGAAAGCGTTGGTGATGAGGTTTTGGGGATGAAGGAGAAAGCGAGGGAATGGGTTGAGGGTCGGATTGAGAGAACGGAATATTTTCTGGATGTGAAGGAAAAGGTAGTTCACGCAATGACTAGTTGGATGTGGTAGAACACGGTAGAATGGTAATACAGCAATACAACTATCCTTGGGCATAGGTGCATTATGCGCCCCGGCCTTACCAAATATGGTGACAAAGGGCCTGCTTGAACCAGACTGATGACTATCTGAATCTCCTTGAACAGTAATCAATTACGATGACACTCCTACGGCTTGTACTGCTAGTTGCACGACTTCAACAATTAATCAAGGTATTTCTGCAGCTATTTCTGCTGAGCAGATTTTTGTGACTTTACGGTTTGTCTCTTGCTCGTCATTTCCTCGAATATTTTGGTCCATTCAACCAACTCTTTTGGATCCAGCACCGGAACATCACTCCCAGGCTGATTAATCAGTGTCAAGTAGAGGAGGACAGTATTGATCCAATCCAAGTCGTCCCGTATGAAGCCAACCGCGCGTTGTAACTTTAGATCACCTGGCAACGTGAGGTCCTCATACTCTTTCGCCTTCCCCCTCAGCAATACATTGGTCTGTTTGCGAAGTTGATTAACATTTTTGATCACGGCATAGTGTTGGTTGGAAAAGTCCTCATTGATGAAATGAGCTGTAAGGGGTTGATTGTCGGCCGCAAGATTCCTCACGCGACTATAATCAATTACTTGGCTTTTCGACCGGCGTGGTATATCGACCTTTTCGAGTCGACTATTCTGCCATCTTGAGCTATCCGGGGATACGACCTGAGCCTCATATCCAATCGTAGACAGGTGTCCAGTAGAGAAAAGAGGAAGTTCGGTTACCAGGTGTCCAGTAAAGAAAAGAGAAAACTGGTCGACGGCTTCAAACCCGTCCGCAACGAGTTTAAAATGTTCCTCGCCTGGGCTCCTCCATGCTAACTTGAGTATCATATCTCCGACTGGAAACAGATATCAGGCTTCTGAGCGTGCACGACATGAACATTGACCTACAATTGATTCCTCGCCTTAAGTCAGGTATCGGATTGGCGACCACAACGGTGCTGAGCAATGCAGCCGAAAGAAGGTATACAGAGAGGATACAATGTGAAGTTATGGACGGTCGAAGACGCATGTTGCTGAAAAATGACCATAAATTAGCTTGGTATGGAGGTTTACGAAAAGACACTCACATCCTACTGGTGGCTTGGCTAAATTGAGAAAAACAAAAACTCGACCTGCGAGCTTGATGTTCGTGAGACTGGGGAACTAAGTCAGAAGAGAAGGAGGGGTGGATTTATATAGACCATAGATAACGTTTAGTGGATCAATTTCTCCCGTCGCACTTGTCGACGAGTCCTGCGGGATGCGTAAGTTGGTTTCGCTTCAGGACGCCATTCCAGCATTCCACCCCGTATCATCCTCACCCGATGAAGTTGTCCATACGAACAGCTGCGACCAGGCGTGGTTTGAGCGATTTATGCTACGATTGATCATCTCCATCTCCATTATAGGCTGGCAACCATCAAAAAAAAAACCCGCTGTTCGGCTGACATTTCTTTCGCTTAGAGCTTCCATCGACTGTAACCAGCTGTAACCTTGCCCGTCAATCGAGCGACGAATATCAATGCTGTTCTACCAGATATTCCTCATTCTAGGTCTTGTTTCCGCCGTCGCGTATGCTGCACCTACACGTAGACTTCTTCCCGTACTTGCTAAGAAAACCTTGGTTCATCATGATGCTCTTTGATTTCATAGGCCACTCACATAGGTGTAAGTCCTGAGCTCGGAGTTTCTTTGTTATTTCATGTAAACTTGCAGTGATCTCGAATATCTCGAGCCGCGACTGGTGTTGAAAGTAGTCGCCGGGGACAGGGGAGGAGTCCCGATCGGCTTCGACGTCTCGCCCAACGTAACTTGAAACTCCCTCGAAGTGCTTCCTTCTTTCTAGCCATATGATACTTATCTTAGCCGAAGGCCTCGCCTCGTTATACGTTTCACAAGAACATATATATTCACCATATCTACAAAATCCCCCCCTCAGTCATTCACACTTAGATCTTGTGTGTCTGAGGGTGGGTCATCACTTATATTGTTATCTGTATACTTAACTTAGCTCACGGTATGTTTAGATCGCGTAGCTCACTATAGTTTCACAACTGGTTAATCATCTGTATTGGATTGCGATTGATGCATCATGTTAGAAGGCTGTTCAGGAGGGGCATCAGGTCAAATTTTGTATGTAGCTGAGGGTGACCGAAAGAAGGTAACAAAGGATCACAGAAGCAACTCGTACTAGTACTGTCAGTCATCTTGAAGCTTCAAGATCCCTCCTGGAATATCAGTCTCCTTGGACAATATCTTGTCCAGCTCTGCTACACCTTTCCGTTTGAACGTCAGGGACTATAAGAGCAGAAAGAGCGAGAACATAAGTGCGAGCAGCTTTGTGGATGTCAATCATTTGTCCAATTTGGATAGAATGGTATTCCGGAGCGAAAAGCAACTACATCAACCCAGGATACTCGAGGAGTACGCAAGCGGTGGAAACAAGAAGTTAAAGTATACGCCAATATGTAAATGCGTGATATAAATCCAAAATATTTTTCTGTGAGAACTTGAAAATGCAGGTTCCATAGGCTGGGAAAGAAGCTTTGCATCATGATAGAGGAATTTTTTGGTCGAGTGAACGACTTTGATATGGATAAGAACGACCTGAGGTTATCAAATATGCCCAGCAGCAATAGCCTGATTGCCAAGTACAGCAATGCCCTTGTGCACGCCGCGGAAAGCGTTTTCAGATGATATTTGAAATCGAGTGTAAGCTTAGAGCCAACTTATAAGAAGGATTGGGCTTGGGATGACACCGAAGCTGGGAGCTTGTATGTAAAGCAAGGAGAAGAGTAAGCATTGTCAACATTCAGAGTCCTTTTCATAACAGCTGCACCGTGCACGTACACTGCACGTCTTGTTTTTCAAAATCTCAGCAATCTCAGTTACTATGTAAAGTTCTAAAATAAAGACTCGTGAGAAACATGAAAATCCCATCTTTGACCACTTGCCGCAGCTCTCATCAACTATGGCAGATATTATCAATGCGACCCAATGGACCTCGGTTGATCACGTTGGAATTTCGGAAGCTCTTTCACAAGCGCGAAAAAGTTACAACGAAGGCGGGATTCCAATCGGCTGTTCACTTATCAGCGCTGACGGAACCGTCCTAGGCAAAGGCCATAATCAGAGAATACAGAAATCATCTCCGACTCTTCACGCGGAGATTGCTGCGGTCGAGGATGCCGGAAGGTTAAAGGCTAGCACGTATAGGGATTGCACGATTGTGAGTATCATCATTCAAGAGATAATAGGGGCTGTTCATAATAGAAACATTGTGGTTTGGCTGGCTTTGCAGTATACAACACTTAGGTGAGTGAAGCGGGTTTTTGGGATGGACATGATCACGGTTTTTTTTTCACCTTTTGCTACCTGTAGTCCATGCAGTATGTGTACCGGAGCAATCTTGCTGTACAAAATTCCCCGGGTTGTCATTGGAGAGAACAAGAATTTCTCAATGGGAGGAGAGGATCTACTCAGGCAACACGGAGTAAAAGTTGTGATCCTTGACGATCCTGCGTGTACAGCGTTAATGGCACAGTTCATCCGTGAAAAGCCGGAGGTATGTCGTTCAGTTAGACCACTTGTGGATTACTGTATTTTTATTCTTGATAGGAATGGAACGAAGACATAGGGGAGGTGTAGGGCTTTACGCTTGCTATGGAACATGTAGATATCTCTTACTTCTTCTTTGTCTTCATCTTTCGTTGACTACTCATATCTTGCAGGAATAACTTTATCTTCACTCATACTAGAACGTGGTCAAATCAAGTTTTCACCTGAGTCGCGAGTGTCACTTATAATTCAGCTCGAGTTTTCCGGATATCATAACCCCTATCAGTCTCATTCCAAGAGATAGATGTTGCAATGCAACTGATGGCGCAGGACAATTCTCTATGGGAGCGAAAAGCTTGGTTGTAAGCCTGCAGGCGCAAATATCGCGAAATTGATATTAGCGAAGAGCCATGTTCGAGCGATCGAGATTTTACAGCTGTGATTTATTCGTTGGATCACCGGAGACCGGCAGAATATTTGTGCTCGAAGGTAGCTCAGACTTTGTTGGTCTGAACAAATATGAACGAAAATGTGAACACGCATCGCGCTAACTTGAACGTAATCACGTTCATCTATCTTGTCTTGTACATACTGGACTTCTTGCCCATCTCACCTTAGTCCGAATACTATCGACTGAGGTGAGCTGCTTACTTTTACATCGCTATACCTAGATTACACTTTAGCTTATATTCAAATCCTTGGTACGTTGTTTAAGTCCGAATAATATCGATTAACTAACTACAGACTTTCTTGACTGCCTTGCGGAAGATTGAAGGAACTGGTCATTGAACTCTGAACGCTCAATGTACCTTGAGAAGAACTCTCCCATTCTCCGACTTTTCTGTTATGACAAAAAGGCCACCATTTTCACTCACCATCCAGCGTACCTGCGTGAGTAAGTTTGCGGCCACGGGACATTACCCGCAATAGATTGTAGTATCTGGGGCCTTATAACATCATTGGGGCGAGCTGCTAATCAAATTTTACCCTGTTCTGGGTTGGGAGAGGTGAATAGAGCATGATGCTCGCGCTTCAAAGAATAGGGCGTGACTAAACCATCATCTTTGCCATAGGCCTAGAGCCGCTGTCAGGTCTTCCCGATAATGAGGAAAAGCGAGAGTGTAGAATTGTTCACACCGAAGCCGTTCATGATAGTGAGGTCGGAAAAAAGGCCGACTAGGTGCAAGAAAATAACCAGATGCATCTTACGTAGAAGGTAGGCGTGAAAGCGAGTTCGGAGACATCAGACGAGGGTATATGTAGAAGGAGTTGGAAGGAATGAGCTCTTGAATTTTGTCAGTAAGTATGCCAGGGTCTTCTGTCGTTGTTTGCATCAACAGCAGCTAGGTAAGACGGGCCAAATTACCACCACCTCTTTCATGATTTCTGGCTTCTCGATGACTCGTCAAGATAAAAACTGTAATTTGTATCATTGGTCATTATACTCAAAAATGCGGATCCATCGTGCTAGTTTGCACTGGCTTCCCTCAGCAAGGGAGTTCTACAGCCTGAACATCATATTCAGTATCCTTTGTCCGACAGATCCTCCTTCATCCATGCTAGTTGAGAAAAAAATAGACTGATCACCGGCTCCCTTGATATCCTGCACTCAAGCAGGTTTTATCGTAACCCTATTGGACGGGTCAGAACCATTCCCAACGCAGCAAAAATGACCAGGTCGACTAGATCTACTCACGTAGCACCTCCGATCTGAATAGCCCCTGTAATTGGCTGGGGAGCAGCCGCAGAGCTTGCCAAACACGCCAAACTGGAGCTCGCAGTTGAGTCGGATGCTACTGGAGCTGCTGCTGCCGCCCGATTGCTTATCCGAGATAATTGTTGAGGTAGAGATGAAAAGGACGACGAAGGGAGGGCATCCCGCCGTTTTCGAGCCTGTGAGCTGGTGGCATTTCCGTTCCCGAAGCATTTCTAAGTTGAATAGATAGGTGTCAGCGTATGAGGAAGATCGAATGAGACTCCGCAGGCAGAGAGCTCGGATTGGAATATAAATCTGACCTTGAATAGCACGAACTCTTTGCTGAACAACGGTACCTGGGTACTAGCGTCGAATAGATCGAAGAACTTGCCATCGGCACCTGCGTTTACAGCTAGTCCGGTGTCAATCTCAACACAACCGCCGAATTGAAGACCGGTTGAAGATGTAGTTGTACTTGAGCTACTCCCATTAGTATTCACAGTGGAGTTTCCAGTCGAAGACGTTGTGCTAGCCGTTGCGTGCGCAGCGGGTGAAGAAGCAACAACAGACACCGATGAGAGGGCAGCAGCCTGTTTCGCAGACGAGATAGCTTGAGGGATTGAGGTCGGTTTCGTAGAGGCTGCCGCTGCGCTTCGTTTGTGAAAGTTGTAGTAGTAGTCATTTGCATTACGGGTAGTGATGGAAGTGGCAGAGGGAGACGTGGAGTTGAATGCAGATGAGGATGGCATCGGATAGTAAGCAGAGGCAGAGGCAGAGGCAGCACTGCTGGTCATGATCTCTGTCGGATTGCTTGTAGAAGACGAACTGACGGTCTCTGATGTTCCAGTGGAATTCGTCGTCGTCGTCGATGTCAAGTTTGTGGAGGATGAGCCGTTATCAATGGTGATACTATTGCTATCCACAGCATCCAGAGAGAGCTGCATCGTAGCGCTAGCATCCAAATCCAGAAACACTGTTGCAGAAGCGAGGTTATCCAGTGCTTGGACACCAAGGTTGAGACTTGGAATTAAGTGTGCGGTGAGAGAACCAGTGGATTTGACGGAGGGAGTAACGGAGAGAGTAAGAGCTAATGAGAATATGTGTTTAGTTTTGATATTGATTCCACAAAGAAGGGAATTGAGGTTAAGATCAAAATTTGGCGAATTTAGAAGTGAGGTAGAGAACACGTACGAGTATCACCAACATTGAAATTGCCTCCGCTTTGATTATTCTTATCCGGAAACACCAACTGGGCGTTTGAAATATTATACACAATGCCTACTTTCAGATCCGCTGCTAAATCAAGCTTGGCGGTCGCTTCGGCCTTGACATCAAAGCTAGGACCAATGGTGAGGATACTGAGCGTCGAGAAACGTCAATTTAAGTGATATTTCGAGTTTTAGGAGAGAAATACCCAGGAAAGTCGAGGCCCGGAATACCAAGAGGCGGGACCACTTCAATCTTCCCAGTGTCAAATGTGGTCTGGACGACATGGATAGATCCGTTCGTTAGTCTGATGTTTGACAAGAATGTTAAGATGACGCACAGAAACACCAGCATTCAGATCCAACGTCCCATCGATTACCGCGTTCATCCCCACAGTCACCGCGAAATCACTAAGCGCAGGTGGGATAATCGTCCCTTGAGCGGCAACCCCAAGACTGATTTGAGCAGTGGCTTTGCCGTCGACACCCAAGTCTACGTTGATGTCCACGTTCCCACATTTGATGTCCTTGTTGAGGAGAGTGGCTGATTTATCGACGCTCACAGGAGGGAGAGCAATAGTTTTGTTGACATTGATATCATCGAGGCCTTGGAGAGCTATTGATGCCAGAGAGGATGAGAATCGAAACTGGTAGGAGGGAAGATCTCGAAGACTTACAATTGATGGCATCCTCAACAAAATAAGACATATCCCGACTAGCAAGTCGACTCCTTCTACGGGAAGACGTGGTAGATACCAAAGTTCCATTGACGTCTGCTCCAGGGTAGTTGGCTCCTTGGATAGCAATGTTGACGTTTCCATATCTTAAATGAATTGTTTGGGACCAAATGTAAGCACCCTTAACAAGCGAGAAAAGCGTCGAACTCGAGTTGAAAAATTACGCACTTAGACGGATCTACCGCACTGAAATTCGTATCCAATGATAATCCCTGAACTTGGGGCGGTGTACTGTTGCTAGTCCCGTTTGCTTCTCGCCTAACAAATCGCGCAGAGAGGTTTGCAGGGAGAGACTGATCGCCTGATACATATGAAGTAACAACCCGAGCGAAGGGACTCATTCCGCACTAAATGATCATGAATGGGTTAGTTATTTAGTCTTGATCGTGAATAAGCAGGGAACGTACGTTTTCTGGCAACCTTACCAGCTTGCCTTCGGCACCACCAGATTGAAACAAATGATCGCAGCCAGCTGCCTCTGTATCACTGCTCATACACACCAAACGAATATCTTGAGCCATTGCAGTAGCTGAACAGTTAAGGATTTGCCATCCAGCAATAGTGGTGATGTCTGAAATCGCATTGGATGAGCCCCACTAGAATTGACGTAGAAAAGTCATTTGATTTGATTCAAAGCATAGGAAAGAGACACGCACGATTTGCATGGTCCCCGACCCATTCTGACCAGGTGCAGCAGTCAAAGAATACTGGCAAGTCCCATCAAAGCAAGGAGTATTCCAATCGTTTGCTGCGGATGCAATACTAATGTGTGAACCAGCAATGAGGAAAAGACGCAATATTGATGAACCAAAGCTGAGTTTGGGCTTGGGTACTGAGAACAGGCCGGCCATTGCGTACGTTTGACGATAGTGAATGCAGGAGCGAATAACGAAAAAAAAAGGTTTAATCGGGAACAGTAAAGCCGGCCAGGGCAGAGAGGGTGAAAACGAAAGGAAGAGGGGAAGGAAAAGAAAGGACGAGACGAGACAAAAAGGAAAAGAAAAGTCAGTCAATCGTCTACGTTGAAGAAGATGGGGAATCCAACGGCTTAGAGGTAACTTATATATGATATCCTTCGCCAAGTCAACAAGTTTACTTTGCTCGACATCTGTGATTTGATGAAAAATTAAGAGCCATGATTGATCAATGTATTTGAAGAGATCAAAGCAGCTTATTATGTAGGTCAGAATATGGCGAAGCTGCGTCGTCGCATGGCACCCATAGCGATCTTTGATTTACAACCCGGAACCACAGGTTCAGCATTATTGAGATGATGAATCGTCGGTGATGTGCACGGGTCCGTTGAAGGCAGAAAGAACTATCACGTTGGATACGAGCGAGGCACTGCTGAGGGCAACCAAGCTCTATTCAACTGGAGCAAAGATCCAACAGAAACAGTCCAGAGCGTAGCAGCAGCATCCAGAATGAGAAGAGTATATGATTGAGGCTCGGAACATTTGTGGAAGATGGGATAACGGGAAGTATTGGTCCGTGCGTAATTTACAAACCACGGGCGCCAAACACTAAAACCACGGGCCAACATTTCACAACCAGTCATTTCCATTACAAAAATCTCTTTAAGTAAAACCAAAAGCATTGATTTGATATGATGGGTTCACTGTAATAGCAGCGGTGGTACTCTTCAGGGCTAGAATCATAGGCTTTGTACTTGTTTCTCTATCTTGAGGAGGAGGAGGAGGAGGAGATAACATTCGAGTTGCATAATAGACACTTGAACCAGAAACGTCCGCAAGAGTATCCTGAGGAGACACAGACAGAGGAACTTGCAAGTATCATCTTCCACTGAGTGAGTACATGTATAACATCGTCTGGAATGGCCTAAGTTACCGGAGCTAGGGGAGAGGGGGCGACTATCGTTCGGCGGTACCCTCCGCACTGTTATTCTTAATCCCAAGTTGATTCGAGCTTGTCCCATGGATTTGATCTCACCATCATGAGTGGCCTTACGGAACAGAAGAAATTTGCGGTGCTGAATGGTGTATCATACGTGACGACGCAAAAAAGACCCAGAATCTGGTGCAACAGCATTGTAGTCCGTCGCTCGACGGACGGGAAGCCAGTGCAAGGTTACAGTCAATGGAAGCTGAATTCTGAGCAAAAGAAATGGCAGCCGACTAGCGAGCTTTTTGAATGACTCAAATTTTCCAGCTTACTTATAATGACAAGCCATGGTTGCAGCCGATCATCCAATAGCATTGCAAGATATGCAGGGACAACTTCATTGGATGAGGTGGAATGCCATTCCACCTCAGAATGGCACCCTGAAGCGAAACCAATCCGTCGCACTTACGCATCCCGCAGGACATCGAGAAGGGGCGACGGGAGAAATTGATCCAATAGATGCACTAAACGGTCTATATTATGCCTTCTCCTCTAACTTATTAGTTTCCCAGATTTCTGAATATCAAGCTCGCAGGTCGAGTTTTTGTTTTTCTCAATCTAGCCAAGTCACTAGTGGGATGTGAGGGTCTTTTCGTGAACATCCAAACCAAACTAATTTACTGTGATTTTTCAGCAACATGCGTCTTCTACCATCCATAACTTCATATCATATCCTCAGGCTCTCTGTATATCTCCTTTCGGCTGCATCGCTCAGCATCGTTGTGGTCGCAAATCCGATACCTATCTCGAGCCAAGCAAACAGTGGTAGGTCAATGTTCATGTCATGCACGCTCAGAAGCCTGAGTTATATTTCCGGGCAAAGATGTGAGACTCAAGTTAGCATGGAGGATCCCAGGCCAGGAACAGTTTCAATCTTCCCGTTCTGGACGCGGTTTTACAGCAAAAGACCGGTTTTCTCTTTTCATTACTGGACATGCATTTGTGGCTGGTCTCGAGCCTCAGGTCGTATCCCAGGATAGCACAAATGCGAGACATATTCAAATCCTACCAGTCGCAGTGCCACGCACGGGTAGCGGAAAAATTGATTTGAAGGATTTTTCAGCCAAACCCCTTATAGCTCATTTCGTCTTCGAGGAATTTTTCTGGGAACATTATAATGTAATCAGGGATGTGGATAAACTTCGCACACGGACCAATTCATTGCTGGAGGAGAAGGCGAAAGGGTTTAAGGACTTCACGATAGGGGATCCAAATTTCCAACACCCAATTGTCATAGAGGATGACTTGGATTGGATCAATACTGTCTTCCTCTACTTCACACTGATCAACCAGCCTGGGGGTGATGTGCCAGTGCTGGATGCAAAGCAGTTGGGAGGATGGATAGCAATGTTCACTAAAATGACTGACTTGAGAAGTCTCCATCGGAAATCTCTCAAGCCGAAGGCTCTCCAATAAATACTGGGACTTATCATTGTACATTCCGAGACTGTTCAAGTCATGCAAGTAGCAGTACAAGCCATAGGTGTGTCATCGAAATCGAAACCGATTGCTGTTCAAGGGGATCCAGATAGTCATCGATCTGCTTCAAGCAGTTTTTGTCACCATTAGGGATTTGGTAAGGCTGGGGCGCACAAAGCCCCAAGGGAGAGCATTGAATACAACCGAAGAAAAAAAGCAAATCGCCTTCTTGAACACCTCCAGCGGTACTACATGAGTTCTTTATCAGAACTTTATGAAATACATCATAGCTTACATTCTGTACAGATAGTTGCCATATCAGATCACAGTGCACACTCAGACGAATTGTTTGCAACTTATAGCCGCTTGTAATAAAGTGGCACCTCCTTTGATAAACAGCGCTAGACCAGTAGATTAGTAGTTGTATTGCTGTATCACCGTGTTCTACCACATCCAACCAGTCATTGCCTGAAGTACCTTTTCCTTCGCATCCAGAAAATATTCCGTTCTCTCAATCTGACCCTCAACCCATTCCCTCGCTTTTTCCTTCAGCCCCAAAACCTCATCACCAACGCTTTCCGCACAATCCATTCACGCCAAGACCGTTCAAGGTTGTTGTATAAGGATTTGGATGACACTGAGGAAACTCACCGCTAGGACTTTCCATTATGCACAACTACAATGTTGTAGCATTCGGCCCAATGCTCTTTAGGCTCAACTCAGTTCTTCAAAAATGGACAAAAGTCAGAAATTTTTGGGTGGCGGAAATTCGGGTATAAATCGCATATTTGTCAGGGGTTCCTGGTTAATACGATGCTTTATTGTTATTGGTTCAACATAAATCAAGATGGTTACCTTGTCCACGGGACAGGTACGCATGTACATAGTATCTCCTCGATTGAAAGCAAAGAATTAGCTCGTATCCCTTTCTTTAGGGCGTATTCATGGACAAAGGGGGTCCAACAGAATTGACGTTTACCTTTGTCAAAACCTTTGTTAAAAGCCGTTAAGAGCAGATTTTAATGCTGTTGAATGACGCTCTCATCGCTTCGAAATGTCATCAATCAGCAACCAATCAGGGCACGATTTATCACATCTGGTACCATGGTTTCGGACAGCTCGCCTATTCAACCCAAGAACAAAGCCTGCTCGTGTATAAGAGGGAGCCCTTGCACCCGTGCTGTTTCCATTCCCTCCCTGCCACCCAAACCCCTCATCCACTTTTTTCATTTTCACTGTAATCCTTCATTGGACTGGTTTCCTTTCTTTCCGCGAAAGAAACAGTTTTGCACGCTCTTTCACCCACTAGTATTCTTCTCAAGCACTCTTTCATTTTCGTACCTCTTCGGATCACCCCAGAACTGCCAGTCATGTTCTCCAAAGTTTTCGCCTCTCTATCTGTTCTCTTGGCTATCTCAGCGCAGGTCAATGCACATGCTGCTATTGCTCCTGCTCTTGGTGTCACTGGAACTCCTGTCCGTGCGGACGTTCAGAGACCTTCGAACGCGAGCCCCTGTGGAACTGTTGATGTAGCATCGAACATTGACACGTCCACGCCTGTTCAAGCTGCAGCGGATGGCACTTTTACCGCCACTGCTACCGATTTTAACGCGTGAGTCGGTTCGTGTATGTCCCATATTGCGTTGTAACTAAAACGTCGACTTTATTTTCAGTGGTGCTGATGGATCGCGATCTGTCTCTGCCAATGTCGATCCTACTGCTCAAGGGAAAACCTTCAATACCGCGGTTACTGTCTCGCAGAATGGGGATGCTGTACGTTTAAAAATTTGGTTTTACTGTTACATTGTCGTTCGTTATTCACGCGCCTTTTCAGGCCCCGACAACTGTTGGCTCTGACCAGATTGTTGCTGCTCTGCCAGCCGGTACCACCTGCTCTGGTGGAACCACTGGGAATCTTTGTTTAGTCGTAAGTAACTGTTCGTCAGCAGTCTATCCCGTGTCACTGATCAACACTTTCCTCCATAGCAATTTGTCACCACGGCAGGTTTCGGAAACTGCGTTGTGGTAGCCCAAGGAGCTGCCACCGGAGCTGCTGCTGCTAATGCGACGGCTGCGGCTACCAATGGTACTACTACGGCTACGACTGGGACCGCCACAAATGGTACTACTGACGCAACAACCGGAACGACTGCAACAAATGGAACGACTACGACCACCGCTACAAAGCACCACCATCACAAGGCTGCTCAGGCTGCTGCCGCTGCTCAAGCCAACGTCAATAAGGCCGGCACACGTGCACCTCGAGCACTCCTTGCTAATCTCGAAGCTCGAGACGAAAATGCCCTCCATGTCGTCAAACGCGGTTTCTTGAGTTGGGTTTGGGCTTGAGCCGAGTGTGATTCTTCGGAACTTAAAAAAAGAGTTTTCTTCATTTCACGTTTGTATAGATCCTAGTGACACTGATTGTCTCTTCCCTTTGCGTCAATGAAAAAGTGATTTGGGGTTTGTTTCCTCTGCGTTGTCTGCATGACATGCGGTATGTCCGGCGTGCCTTTTCCGACAAGTTGCGCGTGGTAAGCTTGTGTGCACGTTGGCGTTGTTCGTCTCAGGGATAATAATATTGTTGAAATATCGAACCTTCGGAGCTTGTTGTCATCGAGTCAGCAATGGGCATTGCATTGCATTCTCTGAATTTGAAATCGCGAGAGGTCACTGGTATAAGTCTGGTACGCTTGAGGATATGGATGTGTGTTCTATGTTCTAACCACTTGACTAGTTTTCAGCACAAATCGAAGTTACTGGTAACTGAGTATATTTATGTAGAAGAACCTAGAAACTTCGTCCTGGACCGCTATAGGGCTGGCTTGTTCGCCCAGATTGCACATGCATTCGAGTCGATATTTTAAGCGCCGGATGAGTTCCGTCCATTTTTCCGGCAGGCAGAAAATTTTCTAGGGGTTTCGGTGACTTCATCCATCGAGAACCAAAAGCGGTTCTCATTTTTTTTACAATGGCGGGATATAAAAGAAATTGGAAAGTTAGTTTAGATTCGTCAACTTTACTCAACAATAATGTCGGAAATTCTTCTAGACCAACAACTACCTTTCTATTCTCCTTCACGTTCACCTCCATCCTACTCACCACATATTCTTGATGGAGAAGAAACACTCGCTCGAACCTGTCGTTTCCATTCGTCGTCGCATGCGACAGGAACTTTCACAAAGCACTCTGGTGATGTTACCGTCGTTCTCTCGGAACAGGACGAGGATGCAAACGTTCCGTCATATGGCCGTCAGGGACTCCTTGCCGGGAGTATTATCCTTGATTCTTCTCTGAAGACTGAAGATATCGTTGCAGTTGTTCTCAAAGTAGGTTCACAACCTATTGATTCCCTTTTCAATGTGTATTAACGGACAAGGCAGGTCGAAGGAAGAATTAAGCTGAACGTGTCTGGCGCCAACGCCGTGTCCAAGACCGTGAAAACCGTCGACGAGCAATACGAACTGTGGTCCTGTCATACTCCCAACTCAAGTACCTCTGCTGCTTGTCCGAGGTTGATTCCTTTCTCGACCGTCTTACCACCAACTTTCAAAGACGGAGATCGCGAGTATCCGTTACCACCTTCATACGAGGTGAATTTTACAGGTATGTAGATTTACGCCTTTATCGCGCGTTTGAATGACCAAGTACCTGTAGGTATTCCTGGACTATACGCTAAATGCTCATACGCCATCCGTGCGACTGTAAAAACACATGGACCCCTATGGGACCACAAACAAACGTACGTGCTTACTCTTGAATCTTATTGAGGTGTTCAACAGCTCATGTCGATTGTTCAGGGTTTCCACGCCATTCATCTACCGACCCAGAAAGCGGCCTCCACAGCCTGCTCTCAGGGCGGCCTTTCTTTCGTCGATCAAGGCGTCTCCAGAGGAATGGTTCCAGACTACTTCTGTACTCCAGGCGAGACCGAGTACCAAACTCGAGTCTATTAACGCCAATGTAAGTTCCAATCCACTTTCTGAGCAAACTATCAAAATCTCACGTACAGATGCAGCTCTTCCTCCCTGCTGTACGAAGTTTCGGTCTACAGGATATAATCCCATACCATATCCAACTGACTGGACCTATATCGTCTGTCAAAAAATTCTACTCCGTTGTGCAATACGAGCCTGAGCTGTCTTCCACCACCTCTTTCTATCCTTCCCGTAGCCGGTCGGCTTTGACGATGGGTGTTTCGCTCTGTCGACAGGTACGGGTAGAGGTGAAAGGGCAGGCGGTATGGAAGAGCTCCATCATTGGGAATGGCACACTTACTGCCTTGCCACCATCCATTGACCTTATGCCGAATTTGAGTCACTCGACCCAAGAGATGGCTATTGACTGGGAAGGTGAAATACGATGCCGGGATGATATACGTGTAGGACACTTCGATGCAGGGAGGATTGCTACATCTGTAGGTTTCCTTTGGTCCTGCATGACCCGTAAACGATTCGCTAATTTTCTTCGTTCTGCTAGGATTTTCTGGTGTTTTCAATCTCTTCAAAGCCAAATTTTGGAGCCTTCAATGCTCTCCGCATGATTGTTCCTATTTCGCTCGTCACCGATACCTGGGTCGAGCATTAGCCTGTGCTGGTTCCTCCTGGCTTTCGTTCTGTTCTCATAGTCCAGTTTCATTCCATGCTCTCACTTGACCACATCCACTCTTATTTGTTCTGAATCACCTCATCCTGATTCACGTCGAACCAGAAATTGCGGCCATGAATAAGGGCCTTTCCGCCTCAATTAAAAGTACTCCTTGTTATTGTTCTTTGTCATTACGCCTAGTACAGCTCTACAGTTTATGCTGCTACAAAACCTCAGTTATTACGAATCATCAATATAATATGATAAATAAACCAAACACTTTCAACCGTGGCCGTGATGATTTGAAATCTCGAAAGATCGAGATCTCGAATAACTCTCGAAGGCGAGAGACTAAGAATTCCCCTCTTTTACAAATCAAAGGACGAGTGTTATTGTTACGATCACCTTCGATGGCTGACATTGTCTCTTCGCTCAACATTGAAGACCGGGAAAAACCCTGTCCCGCACATCGGGCGCTCGCCTCAGGGAAGACAACACTCTGGTCACAGAAGCTGCCATTGGTTTTCTATCGAGAGATAGTAAGCATATGTTAAGGTATGTTCTATGGAAGATAAGCTATTAAGACTAGTTGCAGCGAGCACAGAGAGTTAATGTAGTGGTATGTAGTCCGTAGAACCTTCCTGAAATCTTCCTCAATTCGATGCCTTGATGATATCGGCAGCCTTCTCCGCAACACCGTACAACGTTGCACTCAAGTGCGCACTGATTTGCATTGGCAGGATAGACGCATCAACGACACGAACATTACTCGTGTTATAAATCTTCAACTGTGCATCGACAACACCTATTAATGATGCTTCTTCTTCAGTTATATGTCCCTGAAATCAAAGCAGAAAAGACTTGCCGCCCAATTCCTGCCTCATCATCGCGGCGGTACCTATTGGATGGCTCACTGCCGCGAAACCAGCATTAGGATCTAGGATCCAGGACTTCCAGCGTTGGTCTGAACCAAAGTTGCCATTGGTGTTTGGGACAACCTGAGTTCCAGGAACAGTTTCGCCTGTAGAAAGAGTGCTACGGGTATAGGACAGAAACTTTCATCAGTCACTACATACTTTTTGAAGCCACACGTCGACCCACCTCAAGGGCGGACTGTCAATGATTCTTCGTGCTAACCTCGCACTAGCGATTTGCACATCCAAATCCCAAGGGATGCCAAAGTAATTGACGTTCACAGCCGGTTTTGTGAACGGATCGGTATTCTAGACGAGAAGTGTGTCATTGAATATGTCAAGGGCTAGAATACGCTCACAATAATGGTGACATTTCCTCGACTGAAAGGGAGAAGCTGCCATAAGTCGATACCTATGTCACTGAAAACGAACGTCAGGTTCTTCAATTTGAATAAACACAGATGGGATACGCACTCTGGATACCCAGTATCATAGAAGAGCTCGACAATGGGAGCTGAGCTCGCTGTCAGCCACAAATCCGATCGCTCAAATAAATCCACGAACCATTGCCATCTAAAATCAGGCTGGCTTGCACCTCATAAATTTCTTCTAACGCCTCCTGGCTATACGCAGATGTAACCTGACTTGCTGCCCAGCTGCTCCTGGTGTTGCTGTCATTCAATTGTTCCACGGCTATTTGCAACGCGGTTTCGTTCCACCCAAAGACTTGATAGAGATTGGGGTATGCAATGCAATCCGAAGGCCCTTCACCGCCCCAGTCAAAATTTCCACCAGCACCAAGAGAATTCATTGTCTACAAATCATTTGATGATCAATCGAGGCGGAGCCTAATTTCCACCACCCTCACCTGTTCCTGGAGATTTCGGCCAACGCCTCTCATGTCAAGGTTTGTCTCGATACCCAAAGAATTGAGTAGGTTTGAATCGCCTATCCCAGATAGCTGAAGCAATGCGGGTGACTAGAACAGGACTCGTTGAGCAAGGAAGAGACTCCAACAATGACCGTAATTACCTGAATTGCACCAGCGGCAACAATGACTTCCTTAAGGGCCGTAGCAGTATATCTCGTACTCCCGCCACTTGATGGTGCAAATTCAATCCCAGCAGCGGTAAGAGGTACACTGTCAGAATCTGACCAAAGAATTCTAGTGACCTACACATGATTCAGAGGAACAGTAGTAGCAAAAAATATCGAGAACCGCACAAGATTCTCGGTCAAGGTTAGCCAATTTGTGCGCTGACTCTCTACAGGCGTAAGATACGCCTGACACGAAGATGATCTATGATCACTATCATGCCAGTCAATGGTCTTGAAAAAATGGAGTTATAAAATGGAGGGCGAGGAAGACGTGGTGTAAAACTGACCAGCGGAGTCATCGAAACACAGTTGCTTGCTCCACCGTTCACGTCGGGGCAATGTTCGATACCGGTCAGATTGACAATAGTAGTGATGAAATCCGGTTGCTCAGGACCACCATACATGGCATCTGGATACGTAACCTGAACGGGTCCAGAATATCCATGGTAAGCCGCGACACTTTCAGCGCCCTTTGCAGCTTGCTGATCATTAGGGGCGGAAAAGGCCTCGGACTGAATGAAGGGTAGAAAAAGAAACATTAAAGAACCAAGTTTGACAAACCTTTTGCATATACTGAAAGATTCCTTCCCAATCCCAGCCAGCGTCAGCATCGGATGTATCAAGGAGCGTAGTCCAAGCATCATATTGAGCTTGCATACCCCGAGTGTAGTGAGCACCATTTATAGAAGTACTTCCACCTAGTGTTTTTCCACTATGGCACGAATTTTGGATTGTTTGTAGATATCGTGCATGAGTCAAAACTTACCCTCGAATAGTTTTCCCTTGATCAGTTGGCCATGCCCAGTCCAAAGCCGTTCCAAATGCCTGACTGTACGCGTAGACGTCATAAATAATATCATCCGTTCTATTGTCAGAGCCTGCTTCCACAAGAAGTACAGTGACTTCAGAGTTTTCCGCAAGCCTGGCCGCGACCGTTGTTCCCGCTAAGCCGGCACCCACGACAATGTAGTCAAAGGACTGTCCATTGACTACAAAGGGGTCCGTGGTCACACCATACGAGCTCAAGGATTGGACCGCCCTGAAACTCGAAGAAGCGAGCGCGAAGACAGTCAGGGCTTTGCCAAATGGCATGACAGAGTACGCAATGGAAGATCGCTCTCAATTTCTTGAAGGCGTATTATACAGTTTTCCATGTTTCATACACAGGTTTCCATATTTCCTGTTGAGAAGTTGCGGTCATCAATGGCCGCAATGACAAGACCTGAAGAAACCACGTGCTCTCTTCCCGAACGACATGCCGACTCATGCCGACTAAACCGACTAAACCGACTTTCCAACACTGTCTGCAAACCGCCGACCCCACTTCTGAGGAGTCTGTACTCAAACGGTATCATTCGCCCACATTTGCTCTCTCAAACTAGAGACAACCGTTCTGGCAGGAGCTTTTGAACAGCCTTCATGGTAACATGTGCGGTTAGATCGAAATTTCGTACATACATCAGGCCTCAGGCGGTTAACCGATGGATGGCGACACATCTTCACCGCTCATACCGCTCATAAGGCGTAATCTTAGGTTTTTTTTTTCTACAAAAGTGTTGAAACTAGGTAAATCGCCGTACCAGTAAGTGTATTGAGCAGATTGTGATATAAATTCTACGCAAATTAACAAGGGAGGTCATTTCACAAAAGGTCAATACGCGTCAGGATTATATCTCAGCCCTCGTCCGGGAAGAAGTTCGCCAAATCATATGATCGAGAACGTTGAGCGGAGGCGCCTTCGCGTGGATAATATGCAACATCTTCAAACCCGGGCACCTTCTGCGAGTATTCTGCTAATGAAATGCTACGGAAGTTCGCGATTTCCCGGGCAGACTTTTCAGCGTGGTCAAATGTAAAAAACCGAGACGATGACCTAAAACTCAAACGATGAGCACGAGTGATGGAATGAATGGTCGGTCGAGGAAGCCTACATCATTTCCGCGGTTGGTTGTTCAACGTTTGAAGATTGGAATACCGAAGATGGTCGAGAGTAAGGTCGTTGTGGAAGGGTTTGTGCCATCGTTCGAAAGCTCGTTGCGGGCAGATTCGACATTGGAGAGTTTGAACCATATCCGTTACAAGAATGCCGCAAAGTGGACGGGAACCGTTGTTCAGGTCGGCCGCCACAAGATGAATTTGAATCTGGGAAGCAATGAGACCCAACTGTAGAATCAGGGGTGCTAGTGCCAGTAGGAGATATGGGTGATTGGAGCCCGTCGTACCCTGTAGAGCAGGGTGATGAAGGCGACGGCAAGGACGCAGACATAGAGGGAGGTAAGATAGATGGCGAAACATATCTGCGAGGGGGACATGCTGCAACGGTGCTGGGGATCGTATTTTTGAATTCCAAAGACGAGGAAAACTGGTTTTGGCCGACCAGGGGATAAGACATTTCTGGTTGAACGGAAAGTTTGGGTTTAGGTTTGTTGGGACCGCGAACACGTCCTTCCTTTGCGTACTCGCACACAAGACCTCGATTCAAGCATCGTTTACACGATGGGTGCTCGCCGCTGCACTGAATCAGTGTAAATTTCCGTAAGTCCTCAGAGAACAAACTCCTGTATTAGAAATTCACCTTTGCCTTTCTAGTACGACACTTTTCGCATGCTTGAGCTGTTCGAAGACGTGGGTGCTCAGGTGTGCGGTAAAATACCCCAGTGGTTGGATCTAATGATCCGGCAAGTGTATGTTGCGTACCAGGATACAGGTCCGAGTGTGTAGGCCCAGCGTTCTGAAAGATGGTTTGTGACGATGACTGGGCGCCGGTCACAGCAGCATAACGGGAGGGATTCAAATGAGTTGAGAAATGATAGACTGGACTCGCAGCGCTGGACATGTAATCAAGCTGATTGTTCTGGGGATGGGAAAGCCATGGATTACTGTTGCCTTCAGGATGGTTCAACAGTGATAATGAAGTCCCATGATAGTAAAGCTCGGTGGAGCACAATTCGTGGGCCTGGTTGACTGCATGCTGATTCTGTACATGTAATGGATCTCGCTGGCCAGAGTTGCGCCCGTATTCGGTATGCGACGTCTGGTCGTGGTTGACAAAAGGAAGATTAGACCCATTATATTGTCGAAGATGTTGTAGGTCTTCGTATAAGTGCTGTGGGGAATTTACAAAAGACATTTTGGCGGTATGATGGGAATGAGAAGGTCAGTTTGAAGAAAATTGTACGATATAGATGAAGCTGAATGCCGATCCTCTGACTAGATATACCTAGGATGAAGTAGAAAAGAGAGAAGTTCTTATTTACATTTGTGAAGCTATCCGGTTAAGCCACAGTATGTAAAGCAAGCTATCAACATGGTTATTCAAATGCTCTGGCCTTCATGCGTCGAAGTTTGTTGTAACGCAAAATTTGAAGAACGAAAGCTAAGAAAACTGTACAAAAAGGAAGAGTCTTGAGAGTTCGAAACGGCCTACCTGTAACTTGATCGCCAGCACTCAAATCTTGAGATCCGCGGGGCAGCCAACTCTCCCATTTTTCCCTCATGCCCCAAATCACCCGGTTCATCGTACCGAGTGAATTCTCGAATTAAATGGCCACAGGTCGAAAATATATCGCTCACTGACACCCAATGATCACGAAGTAACAGCTAAATCAACAAGCTCAAGCGGTCTTTCGAGACACCTCTATTGCCTTTTCAGAATTGCTTTCGCAAATGAACACGGGGGAAAACTCAAATCCGCGAACAGTGGCACAGATGACGCTGCTATTTGATGATTCTTTACCTGTTCTGAATATGAAAAGTAGGGGTACATCGCCGCAGCGTATGAGTCCAAGTCTTGACTCTTGGTGATGTAAAATGCCCTTAGATGGATTGGCTGTAGGTATCATAACCCTCAGCCTACAATTGTTGTTGCCTTGGCTATCCTTGGACGATGTCAAAAGGAAAGGTCATATACCTACTACCCCAACGTCTCCAATCCGAAGTATGGAGTGCACCGTGGTTGAATTAACTTCAGCCAGAAGGTAACGTATTGATCGTACAACGTCCCTGTATCTAGTACCTGTAAGTTGAACCTGCTTCAGGCTGGCACTTGGACCTGATTGATTACACTTACTACCCTGATGTTACATCCTTGCTGAGTTCGGTCGACCACTTTTCATTCTGTTTTTCCTGTGTTTTTGACGTCTTCTCACTGCGTATCCTCCATCAAAACTCAGCGTCCCCATTTTCGAGCTCCTTCATTGCTTTTTTCTGCTGCCTCGGGAATATTTCCTTAGAAATTCCGGAGCAGGTTGCCAGTACTCGCCTCAACCCCGGTATCCGAGCCAGGAAGCATGATATTGATCAATGTAAAAAAGCAAGAGCCTGTAATCTTCTCTGCGCAGCCCCAGGTGAGTTAAAACCTCCTGTGCACCTTTTTTTCACTCACCGGGGCATACAAGTGCGGAAAGTTGAACTCGCAGATGGAGCTTTCTGGCTCTTATGCACTGATCGTGAAGACTGAGCTTAACCTAAGGTCAAAAGAGGGATCAACATTTGTCGTTCGCGGGAGCTCTTCACTAGGATATGTAATTTAAAGTTTGGAGACCGGGAGCAGGAAAATGACCGGTCTGTTCACAATCACTGGAGAACATAGTGAAGTAAAAAAAATTGAGGTCGAAGAGGTGAGTAGATTTCTTTGCCCAGAGCGATATGCAAAAGGGGTAGAATAAAAAGGAACAGCTCCTTCGAATTCATGCTGGCGCTCCGAGAGCGGTCAAGAGATTCCCGTAAAAAATTAGCAAGCCAATCTCGGTGGCTAAGAGAATGACCTGAGTAATTTCCAAGTCAACTTGAAGGCGCGTGCTTCGACTAGTAATCATCTGAGGGTCTTTGAGTCAAATCCAACTTTGGGAGAGGGGAGTTGCACCGCCAATCACTCACGATTATGTGACTATATCTTTCTGTGGTCAAGGCACCGGTTCGGGGCTAGATATATCCTGGAACAAGTCAAACACTCTTGATAAAGTATCCGGCAACTATTCACTGGCGGAAGACGATCATTACGCTTGAGAAAGGAGTTTCAAGAACATAACCTACATTGCGCCTGCACAGATAGGCGTACATAAGCTGACTTCTTCCGCCGAGCGGTCGTCTTCGTTAAAAAATCCTGAGAATTATCCTCATACGTGATCACATCGAAAGCAGACTGTATAGAGTTGGGTCGTGAATGATATGGCTTGAAGGCATGAAATAAACGAAAGCAAGGTTGGGCCATTGAGGGAGTTGCTATGGATGAAAGCCTGAGCACAGAAATTGGAATTCGAAAATCTACTTGCACATACTTAGCTCGACTCGAAACTTTCAAGCTAAAGAGTTGTCTTTCCCACGTTTCTCGGTGTGATCAGCCGTTTAGTCTATAAGTTAAACTCAAAATTCAGTAGACTCAAGGATCCTATTTATCATTTTAACTCGTACAGAGGGGCGATTGGTGCAACTCGTATTCCTGGGAAGATCAAGGAGCAGGCATACCGATGCTTGGAAGCGCTGGAATTACCTGTCGCGCCGATGGGGAGAAAAAGCAATAGCTGGCGTCAGCCTGAGCCGAGTTGTACACTGCAAGCGGACTGGCCATCGTACCGTATTCCGTACATCTTTGTCTGTCTGTGACGTGAAAAGACTGCGATGAAAAGGCCGTAGTGTGCGTTATGTTACCTGTAAGAATAGGGGGAACTGTTGACGAAATACATTTTTGCAAAATCGACGATAAGAACGGTCATGTAAAATGAGTCCCATTCATTGCAAGGAAAGACACCGTCTTGACCTATAGAGCTCGCCGCGTTTCTGGGGTACAAAGTTGAACGAAAGGATTAACTAGACATCGTGCAAATGTTAGTACTCATAAGAGGTTTGGATTTGGATCGAAGAGAAGTGAGGATGACGCACTGGGTTTTAATATACATCAGCGTGGAAACCGCTCTTCAGTTTTGTCGGTCCCAAAGGTCGAAAGCCGACATAGTTTGAATAAAGCACTGAGCATTACAGGGATCTGTATGCACTCATTCACTTGAAGTGTGCGTTATTCGTATAAGGCTCAACTACATATTCTGATTGCGAGCAGACCGTATTCATTGGGGATGTTATTTGGCACTACAGAAAGGAGCAGGGATTTCAGGATACTTAGTCTTCGTAATTTCGTGATAAGCCACATACTGTGACAGAAACGCGTCTCGATGATCATCCAAGAGAATCTGTGGCGTGCACAGAAAGACTATTAGTATCAGGGACATGAATTTCTGGAACCAGCAGGAAGGGAAGTTTGAGTTTGTATCGAGTAAGAAGAGAAACACGCGTAACAGTCCAGACCAATCCTGGCGTTCAGTTTAATGCCCGTTTTCTGGAACTTGAAGCTTGGGAGGTTCCATCAGTTCAAGCTGAGAAGTGCAAATACAATTTGAAGATCCAACTCCGCCAGCGTCTATTATCGGCGCCTGAGGGTCTCAGTCCTACCTCTACCTCTAAGTACTCTGCTTGTTTTTGCTAGCGTGAAAGCTCTGGACTTGTTCTTTCAGGCTTCAGCTCTAGTTCCGGAGCATATTTAAATACATCGAGTGCAAAGTTTGCGGCCGAGCTTAACGGATTGGTACTTCCACAAGGCTGGATCATACTATAGTTTTCTGAACTGTGTTGATGATTTCCAATTCTCCGTGCTTGGCTTTCAAGGTGGTAAGGCTACGCCGTCTCTCTATTGCATTCATCTTGACCTCCCGCATAGGCGAACTCTCACCGGACTTTGTCAAGGCCCCAATGATGTCAAGATGGATATTGTATTGTTTAGTCCATGCCTAATGCAACTTGGCGAGGGACGTTACTAGGAACCATCTGTCCGTTCAAACAAAATCTAGGTTATGGAGATGCCAATGTGGGATTGGGTGTAAGAAGCATCGCCGACCAAGACGTGCTCGAATGATTTACTTGCCGAATAGAACTGGACAGTCCTGGCCAGCTGAACGGAACCGGAGACACGACCTAGGTTAGTCAAGTGACGATACCTTCTTGCGTGCATTTGCTGCCTATAAAGACGCCTGGTACCAGCTCGTATCTCCTCAGTTTTCAAGCGAAAGATGAAGCTCCTTACCACACTCATCGCGTCCACTTTGTTACTCTTTGTCGCTGCGTCTCCCACTACACGAGGTTTGTCTTTTTGGCCTCCCTATCGTCACCAAAATCCAACATTGACTTGGAAATTCGAAAACGAACGTTTTAAATTTTGCAGACACTGTCATTTGTGCTGGGGAAGAAGTTCTTTCGGAGACATACATTGGTGAAGAAAAGAATGTGAAACTTCAGCACATCACGTGCCCGGCTACACCTGTCAAGAGGGCTCTCGCACCACGACAGACTGATGTCTGCGGGAATACTTGTACTATCTATCCACTTTATTGCAATGGATATCCATAATACTGATTTTGCCCAAAGGTACTACCAATTGCTTCACGCCTAGTGGTGGAGGGCCTGACCCGAACGACTGTCATGTTATTGCAGATGCTTTGCGGTTCGATAGTCAGAACGTCGGTATGTACACCCTAGGACAATCAATCGAGCGTCATGCAGATGCTCATTGATTAATTTTTGCATTTAGGAGCTTTGTTTGAGATAGGCACTGGTGTATGTCCTTCCATTTATTTGTGTAGCAGATGCGACTCTATAACTCGATCGCAACGATAGTCCAACAACACCATCGCACTCACCTACTCCAGCTGCGAATCCTTCTACGTCAACCAAGACGCTGTCACCCAAATCTACTGTCGTACTGACTGGGTAAGTTATATCTCCTAAATAAGTAATGACAATGCCAACTAATAATGATAGGCTGCCGTGATTGACTATGTCGGTATCACCTGTAAACCTTTCGACCAGGATGATCTAATTTTTTTCTACATAGGTCGCGCCCAACTGCCAAGCGACGCAGAACGCGCACGGCGGCAACTGTGTCGCTACTGATCAACAGTTCTTTATTCAGTATGTATTCTTCAAGTGCTTTTCGGATGGACTTGTAACGCTCATAATCTGACCTTAAGGGTTCAACATTCCTGAATGGGCTAACGGAGGAGAGAGCTTCAGTGGTACTTAACGACTCTCCCTCCAGTGAATTTTTGTGTAATCATATTGGCTGTCATTGTCATTCTCTGGATCTCATTTTGGATCCGTGATTGTTTTTGGATCCGTCTTGTACATATTTTCAATAAGTAAATAAAGAATACAAAGTATACATTTATGGGTGCTCGGTCCGGTTCCCAAGCGGTTTCATATTTCCAGCTTGAACCATCCAAAAAAGCGCAGCTACGGGTTTGCCACGTGGTGAAATTCGAGCTAGTCTGTTATAAGTAGTACGTATTTGTTCAGCTACCAGCAGTAACATAGCATTAGAGCGCATATTCTTCTTCCAATCCTTCAACATCCATTGCTTCAGGCTCATTCTCTCTGTAAGCCTTCTGTCCTCTCGCAATACGATGACTGCCTCCTGATTCAATCAAGTTATTCTGTAAGAATCTAGCCCTGTGTATCTTGTCGTGAAATTGATCAAGTCACCCAGAATAAACCAACCTTTCAGCTCCGTGCAACCGATTACTTCATTATTCACGCCTGAGCACAGCTGACCACCGTGACTCCTGACATCGATGAAGCGCTCTCGGCGTCCCTATATAATATGTTGTATCATCCCCGGTCCCACTTAAGGGTTTCCTTTTCTCCCCCATGATCTTCCTTACCCTTGGGTTGTGCTTCGTGGTAGCAAGGCTCTCTTTTGGAGTCCTTGGTATACATCATTTACATTCTCAAGACGTGCTAGTCTCTGAGGCTAATTACCTAGCGGAAAGTGATCCTACGACTTTCTCCAAAAACTTGTCCAGCTGCCCAGGTGGGTGGTTGAGATTTCCTAGCTGTCCTGCGCGCGCCGGCTGATACCAACCTTTGATAAGGATACTCTTTGCACTCCCTCCAAGAAAGCAAAATTGGACTGATTGCGCAACTTTCCCTATCAGGACCGCCTTGCAATGCGTTTGGAACTGACTTTGAGAACCTTACAATTCAGGTCACATATGAGACTGATTCTCGGTACGTCCTTGTTCAACTCTTCATCGTGGATACATCTAACTACCAGTATATTCAAGTCTGCGTGTGCGTATCGCAGACAGCGGAAACAAACAGTTCACCATCCCAGAATCCATTATTGCTCGTCCACCTCCTCCAACGACCTCGTTCACTCAGTCGTCTGATTTGGTGTTTAACTACGAATCATCTCCGTTCTCGTTCTGGATCACTCGCCGATCTAATCCTGACGCAATCCCTCTTTTCGATACACGGCTTTCTTCGCTCCCTGAAACACCATTGGCGCCTGTCATCACTGATGATACTTCTACAGCTTTGGATGGGTTTCCACTTGTGTTTGAAGACCAATACCTTCAAGTAAGTAAGTCTTTTTTTGAAATAGTTCATCACCATTGAACTTTGTTTAGCTGACTTCTGCGTTACCACTGAATACCAATATATACGGACTGGGGGAGGTCATCGCAAGCTCAGGCTTTAGACGGAATGTGGCTTCCAATGGAGGGTCCATTCAAACCCTTTGGGCTCGCGATATCGCCGACCCAGTCGATCAGAATATGTTAGGTTTCCCCGCGACTTTCTGACCATCGATTCCTGAATTCGTTTTGGTTCAGGTATGGGAATCATCCCATCTATCTCGAGCATAGGTTCAATGAGACCACAAACGAAGCGCAAAGCCACGGTGTCTTTCTGTTCAGGTGCTGAGTCTTCGTTCTATTGTTCCTTCATCTTCTAATTCTGCTTGGTTTATTTTGCCTCATGAAGTTCGTCCGGAGCCGATATCTTGCTTTTGACTCCTCCGGGCGCTTCACAGTCCCTTATTCAATATCGAATGCTAGGAGGAGTGCTCGACTTTTACTTCTTTTCTGGCCCCAGTCCTCATGCGGTCATTGAACAATACGGCGCTCTCGTTGGACTACCGAGCTGGATTCCCTCGTGGGCTTTCGGTTTCCACCTTTGCAGGTCAGCTTCAATTTTAATTTTGAACCAAGTCTGAAGGAGAAGTCGTCTCACCGATTGGCTTTAGGTGGGGCTATGTATCACTCAACGAAACAATGCAACAAGTCCAAGCAATGAGAGCCGCTAAAATTCCACTAGAAGGTGAATAATCCCTCTTTTCGATGATAGAATTCTGTTCAAAGTATTGCAGTGATGTGGAATGATATCGACTTATATCATGCTTTCCGTGACTTTACATCTGATCCTGTTAGCTTTCCTGGGGACGAAATGCGGGCTTTCATTCAGGAGTTGGTACGTATCACTGGATTATCATGATTAACTTAGGAATTGCTGACCCACGGTCGTCTCCTACAGGCCTCCAATAATCAACACTGTAGGCTGTACAGTGTGGCTTTCTCAATAGCGTTTCCTGATTGAACTTCGCTCGCTCATTTCAGATATCCCTATACTAGACGCTGCGATTCCTCATCCCACCAATGTCACCGACGTCGTATGTGCCACTTCAACTCTCATCTATTCCTGTGAACTTCATGTGTTGCATAGTATGATCCATACATCCGGGGACATGAAATGTGGGACTATCATTCGTCTCTTCACGAGTATCTGTTACTCAACACCATCGTGCAGGGGTACTTTCATCAAGAATCCAGATGGCTCCGAGTACATTGGCGAAGTCTGGCCAGGATACACCGTTAGTGATATCTTCCGTTATTACCTAAAGGATATACTGATACAAAAAATCTAGGTCTTTCCGGATTGGTTCGCGAGTAGTACGCAGGGATGGTGGACTGAGTCGCTGAAGAACTGGAGCGACGGCGGTGTAGAATATTCCGGCATCTGGCTAGACATGAACGAGATCAGTTCTTTTTGCCAGGGATCTTGGTACGTAGTTTGCCTTTTCGCCAACGCCTGCTTCCTTTTATATCCGATTGACTGCATATTCTTTCGCTAGTGGAACGGGTGCCGATTTAAGCAACACTTCCGTGCCTTTCTTGCTCCCGGGAGATACAGGAGCTCCTGTCATCGACTATCCGGAATGGTACGTTTACTCATTCCTATTATACCAATGGTACTCCTAACTTATCCGTTGTAGTTATGACGCCTTGGTTTTCGGCCCCAGCGGTAATCTCACCATAAACGGAACGTTGACGTGCACGAGCAATAGCACTCTTTCTACCTTAACGAAAAGAGGTCTAGGGGCAGGAGCGGAAAAAGGAGTCAACCTCAATACCCCTCCGTATGCGATTCATAATGGTACTTGATCTTCTTAACATTCATCCCGTCGAATCATAAACAAAGCCTAAAACGCTAATTCAAGGCGCCGGCGATTTATCCATTAACACCCTTGCGACTAACGCTACCCATGCCGGGGGTTTCGTGGAGTTGGATGTACACAACATGTGGGGCATGATGGAGGAGAAAGCAACTCATCTAGCCCTTCAAGAACTTCAACCAGGCAAACGACCTGTCATCATCGCACGTTCTACGTTCCCATCTTCTGGCAAATGGTCCGGTCATTGGGTAAGGTTTTTGAAAAATCGTAGTCCAATCTTGCCTCTCTTCTGACAAGTATGCGCAGCTTGGTGATAATTTCTCGAAGTGCGTAGATTGGTTCAGCATCAATCCCAAAAATCAACGTCTTTCTTCAGATGGGAATACCTCTATTATAATATTCAAGGCATCCTCCAGTTCCAGATATTCCAGATCCCATTCGTTGGTGCGGACACATGCGGATTTAGTAAGTGCATCTGAATTATGTTCGATGTGAAGTAGGTCTGATAAACCATGTAGATGGTAACACTGACGAGGAATTATGTAACCGATGGATGCAACTATCTGCTTTCGTCCCATTCTATCGTAATCACAACGAGCGAGGTGCACTGTCCCAGGAGCCTTATCGGTGGAATAGTGTAGCAAATGCCTCTCGTACTGCAATTGCCACTCGATATACTTTGCTCCCATACTGGGTGAGCCAGTCGTTTATAGGCTCGTATCCAATTCTGATTGTCTGTTAGACTACTCTCTTTGCCAATGCCTCCTTACGTGGGACTCCGCCAGTTCGAGCACTCTGGTACGAGTTCCCCACAGAGCCTGAACTCTTCGCCGTAGACAAGCAGTTCCTGGTTGGTGGAGATATATTGGTAACGCCAGTGCTGACTCCGAACGTCTCCACTGTGGAGGGTACGTCTTTATGCCTGTTGCTTGGCTCGGTAGGATGCTTATAGTCTTTTCCCAGGTCATTTTCCTGGTCGTGGCCAGGTAACCTGGAGAGACTTCTATACGCACGCGGCGGTCAACGCGTCGAACGGCACAGCAACCCTTTCTGCTCCTCTTGGTCACATCAACGTTCATATTCGCGGCGGCTCCGCTCTCCTCTTGCACGCGATGCCTGGATACACTACCACTGAAACGAGGACAGGACCGTTCTCTCTCCTGGTGTCACTTGAATCCACTGAGCATGCATTTGGTACAGCCTACATCGATGACGGGATTACCAACCCACCCAGTGAAAGCCGAGATATAACGTTCTCGGCGACTACGAACCAACTTCATATCTCAAGTGATGGAAATTTCAATGTTGAGCAGACGTTGCAGCAAATAACGATTTTAGGAGTCAACGAGAGGCCCGTCAAGGTTTCTGTAAGCAGAGAGAATATCGAAAATTGGCAGTTTATGTCCGGACTTCAGAAGCTAGTCATCTCTGATGTATCCATTGACTTGAACAGCGCACAAACTGTATCTTGGTAGACTTAACAGTAACATCATTTGTTTTACAACACACAATGAACTGATAAAATTTGGTATAAGGTATAACACAGTCCGAGTTTGAAAACAAACGAAGGGCGCTAATAAAGAAGGACAATTTAGTGAAGCATGAAAACGCGAAAGAGATGTTCAGTTGGTTTGAACCCTGTTGGGCTATTAGACAGATCCATATCGCAAGGGACAAGCGTAAAACTTACTGAATGAACCATTGCTGGTCTTCAGCGATACAATTTCCTCCATGGGCATTCTGAGTTGACTGGCAGTTAGGCGCGATCTGAATGATGAATTTTAGTATTGTTCTGAATTTCTGATCATGAAATTGCTCATACATAGTCAACGATAGTAGCCTGATAGATGTACAATCAGAAACAGGTGAGATGGTTGCTGGATTCAGCTCACCCAGTCGCTGTAGCAATAGCTCTGCTCGACAGGATCCTGATTGACATAGAAGGTCTCGCAGGTTGAGTAGGTTAAAACCACGGTGTTGTTGGTCTAGAGTTTTGGGTGAGCTCGTGGATATCTCGACGGTGAAAAAAACCGCTCACGCCAGTACCGATAAAGAACGTATCGTCTTAGGATAGGTGGTCAGCAAACAATCTCTCAGTATTTGCTTCTCACAACTATACTCACTAACGTTCTGGCTGTAGAACCTCATTGCATCTGCAATGACGGTGCAGTCATTGGGGTCAGGCCCTCCACCACTAGGAGTGAAGCAATTGGTTTCGCCTAAGATTCAGTATTTAGAGTCATCAAGGTAAACGGAGAACATAAAGGCTGACAGGTGGCTCCACAAACATCGAGAGCGGTACCATTGTCTTGACGTGCGTTAAGAGTGGGTACCGTGTTCTCGGGGCAGTAGACCTGGGCAAGCTTGACATTGTTTTCTGCGCCGATGAAGGTTTCAGAGACCGTGACTTGACCAGGGCATACTATCTGTTCTAAGAGACATCATTGATTCAGTATCGAAATGAAAGAATTCCTGGAGTCATCCAAACCTCGCTTTGTGACAGCAGGGGTTGCCTTCACAAAGAGGAGCGAAGCAGAAGCAAAAACAATGTTGGAAACCTTCATGGGATCTGAGGAGAATGAGAACTTGGGGGTGCACTGAGTGGCTTCAGCTTATATATCGTTGGGATCCGAGTCAGAAAGAGCAAAAGCCGACACTGATTTATTTGGGACCTCCTGAGCCGTCAAGATGTATCACGAAATACAATGCGGGAAGTGCGGGGGGAGCTGCCCGTTTCATATCTGTTTCTACAGGAAAGTTCGTAGCATTGATGAAGCTGATTGTTATAAGACCTGTATATCCTGCTTACGGAATTTTGAATTGAACTGAAATAGACAAGTCAACTGAGCTGAACGGGTTCAACAGCCCGTAGAAACCATTTGTAGATCGAAGTCGAAAGGTCATTCCACTTCATCATTTAACTGTCAACTTTTTCAGCCCGAGGCTGCCCCGATGAATGTGGCTCTTCAATTGAGATTCAAGAACAAATATTCCTTACACTAGTGCAGTGTGATTTCAGAAGCGACATAGATACATCGTGACTGCCCAAAATTCAAGTTGAGCTCGGGCGACTTCGTGTAAGACTGAACTAGCTCTGAACATTTTTGATTTCGATGATATTTACTACTCGTATTATACATTTATTGAGAACGTGATGACACTACAGATTGATAATGGCAATATAATACTGAAAGTGTGTATCGACAGTATGGTCATTCACGTTGAAGGATGTTTTGTCTGATTAATAAATAGAAGCATATAGGTCGTGGAGAGCAGGGGAGAACAACTAGAGAAAGACCAAGCCTTGGCATTGATCACCTATAGTATTCTACTCACCATTTATGAGCTTCAATACACACAGGCAATGGATTGAACTCACCTTCGTCACTTAGATCGGTCAGAGGACTATCTAAGTCCATGCCTTCGGTAGAGATTTGAAACTCGGGTTGGATATTGGTTGTTACGGAAAGATTGCTGTGAGAAGATTTACGCCCTGAGATGAATTCAGCGTCGAATTGCCTGTAAGGAAGTGCAGCAAGATGATCGATAGGAACTCCCGCAATAGCATCAGTGTCGAATTCCTCGTGACCTTCGCTCGTCGATGTATGAAATTCCGTGAGAGCTCCGATGGTATAGCCTTCTGGCATTTTATGGCTTTCACTAGCGCTTTTATCCGTCTGCTTCATATTGGGATTTGAAGGAGGGTCCACATCTATAACCGCTTCGGCCCCATTGGGATTCAAGAAAGTTACTGCCGATTCCGAGTCCATTTCTATTGCAACTTCTCTGTCCGTCGCATACGAAGAAACCCGAGCGGACTGAGCGTTCATTTCCGAGTCGTCCACAATATCGACCTCTATCCCTTCAACCTCATCATTTACACAGAATTGTTCTTCAGCTTCAAGATTATGAACGAAACAAGTCTTGTCGGCTTCATCTTTAGTTGAAACCTGAACATCAATATCATCTTCCAGGTCGCTGATATCGTGAACTGTGATTCCTTGAGCGTTCCCAGACTCGCTCCAGTCTGCATCCGAAGCATTGTCGAAAAGCGAGACGGCGACAGAATTACTAGCGGGTATCGTTTTGGCCAGAGATCCAATTCCATCGGCATGAATAGGACGAGAGACGCTGTCGCCTGCTCTAAGTTCGAGAGGCGAAGTAGAGATGAGTGTTGGAGGAGGAGGAGGATTCCCAACGTAGTGAACCCTCTTCCTCTTTTGACTTGCTCTGAGATTTGCCTCCAGCGACGCATCATCAGCGGCTAACCCAGCATTGATATCCCTGTCATCCTTTGAGTCCCCTAAAAAGTGAATTTTAAGCCTTCCCAGTCCCCACTCAGGCTGGACGTTTCCTATAAAAACTCTGGATCTTGGTGGGAGCGGCCGGGCAAAGATGACGTTGTCGTTTTCGAACGAAGTCACATACGCTTTGGCGATAGCCTCGCCTGAGAAATTGTAGACCGCGCCCCAATACACCAAAGGCTGCGAAACCTGAGTGTCGATAATCAAGGGTGGGTGTTTGGCTATAGTTTTCAAACCAGATTGGCTAGGATTGGGCATGAACGTGGTTGGCCTTGAAAGACCTTTTAACGAAATGTAAGTCTCTCCACGTTTACGACAGCAGACATCGCAGCTGCAAATGCCGTTGCAACGGAAACAAAGAAAGTCTTCTCGTGTAGAGTCGAATGAAAAGTTGGCATAGCTAGAGGGTGTTCAACGTGAGGACAAGGAATCGGACAAGGTAAGAACACACCGAGAAGTGATACATCTTATACAATATTTAGCGTTGCAGCCTTTCAATTCGCATTTCATGAATAATCTGAACGATCTCCCTCGGCATTGATGGCAATAATACTCCAACATACCCTCTGGCCAATTAGTTCTCTTCGACGATACAAAGGCCATCGGAGATTCCGGGTCTTTCTTATCAATGATTCTGTCTCTTATTTCCTTCCTTCCTGCACCGTTCTTCAATTTAGAGTGATTGACTACGTCGGTGAGAGTTCTGGATTCATCTTCTTCCAGCTCCTGTTCCAGGTTTAACTCAACCCTCCTTGCTGTCTCCCTTTTTGGTCTTCTTTCCGTGACAGTCATGAGTTCGGAAGTTTCATCGAGATCAGTATTAGTTCCGAAAACTGGATTTGGAGCAGGTGTAGATCTTGATCCTCGCGCCGTGTTCTGAGAGGGACGTTTGGGTTTGTGAGAGATGTAGATTTCCCCGCGTTTACGACAACACTGATCGCAACGGCAGATGCCAATGCAGCGGAAACAGACAAAATCTTTTCGAGTCTCATCAAACGCGAGGAGGTCACCATAACTGCAAGATGTGTGGTAGTTGAGCTCAGACGAGGAAAGCGAGAAGAGAAGATGCGCACCGTTTGGTGATACATTTAATACAGTATTTGAGACTACAGTTCGAGCAATTCATACGTGATTTATAGGACTTCGTGCGGCAATGATGGCAGAGGCGTACACGTCCTTTCTTCTTCTCTTTGCCCTGCGCTTTTTGACGTTGAGCCTGTTTGGCTGTTGTTGAATCGTCTCCAACAGATTCGAGCACCACAGACCAATCCGCATCTGGGCGCATAGCCCGTCGCAAACGATGGATGTGCAAAGTGTCACTATCACCCTCCTGCTTGGAAAGATTTCCATTCGTAATCATTGGGGGCATGGAACGGTTCGAGCCAGGAATCATGGAAGCTGAGGGGGAAGACTGCCGGGGTGTCTGAATTCTAGGCGCATGGTCCGTCTGCGATTCAGATCCGCTGACGATGGAAACAACATCAGCGTCAGGATTGATCACCGACTTTGGTTTTTGTTGCAATGGTCCATCCGAGTTAGTAGAAGGAACCGGAACAATGGAAGAAACAGGAGGGGAAGCACTAGCATAAGTAGGAACGTCGATGTCGACACCGTCATCGCTTTCGGTGTTCGAATCTGAATTATCCTCCAATACGAGGCTCAATGCGCTGTTTCCGGGAACCGGCGGAGGGGGGAAATCACGTTGGACTACGGATGAGGTGGTGTTAAACCGAGTACTTGGGTTGTATCGTTTTGAAGCTTTCGGAAGAACACTGATAACTCTTTGTTTGCCTCGAGATGGAAGGGTATCTCCAGAGTAATAGGCCTCTTTCGACGAGTCAGGCATGGCGAAGACGAGCGATGGTTGTGCACTTTCCACTGGCGAGCGAATATCCTCCGAAAACAGAACTGAAGGATTGATGGTCGTTGTGCTGTTTGCGAGCTCGCCAAATGTGAGGGAGTAGTCCAATATGTGGTCGTGAAACCCAGGAAGCGTTCCAGAACCAGGGCTAGAACCAGAGAAGAGACCAGGCTCAATATTGGAGTTGACACCGCCGATAGCTCCGTCGTCACCCGCTCCCGCACTTAGGCCAGGAATTAACCACTCTGTAACATCATCCTCGGCGTTGTCACCGATTGCTTCTTGACCAGCACCAGGTTCTGGCACATACCCAGGCTCGAGGTTCGGCGACTCCGAGACAATGGTGACTTCTGTCATTGTACTTTCTGAGAATCCGTTTTGCTGAGGTGTTGGAAGAGAACAACATCAGTAACCGATGCAAAGTGAGAAACGTTGATCAACAAAGTGAGGAGTATCGAAAACATACCTGACTCACAAGTTGCTGTTCCTCCAAGGTTTCGATGATAGGTTTTACTTTATCCTTCTGTAACTCCCAGAGCTTCTCGACAGCCCAATTCGGGTCATCCCAAGGCGAACTCGAATCAAGATCACCTCCCTGTCTAGCCGTGAGATCTTCTTCTCCTACTCTATATCTTGTGTCAATCCTGTCGGATAGATGATGGTTCACGACTGCAGTTGGGGCAGGGAAAATCTGGGTCTGTGTAGCAGTCGTCCAAGGAGCGTGAACACCAATATTGTGACGATGGTAATGAGGCAGGTGGTAAGCGTGTGGATTATGGTCCCAGGTTGGATTTAAATTCGATGGTGCAGCCACAGGCTGAGCAGTGAAACGTCCTGTGGTCTCAAGAATATCACCAGTGTCCGAAATACCTCCTGATCTCACTGTAGACGAGGGATGCTGGTGTTGGGTCGTACTAAACGTAGCAGGTATTGTGGAAGCGCGGGGATTCACTGAACGGCCATGTTTAGCATGTGGCTTCGTTGCGGAATCTTGAGAAGCCTTTCGTTTTCCTAGCGCTTTCTCTGATGGTCCAGAAATACGGTGATGCAATTTTGGCTCTGGCTGGGAATGGCTCTTTTGAAGGGTTTGTGCCGACAACGACGAGGATAAGCATGACGGAGTTAGGATTGATAACGAGAAAGAGGTAGGTGCAGTGACTGTGAAGGATGATTGGGAATGTGAAGAGGATGGCGTGGTATGGGTTTCAGAGGATGTACTGGCGGAGCTCGTTGAGGAGTTAGAAGATTCCTTCTCGATCTTGAGACTTTTGAGCCGAGAGAAGCTCGATGATCCTGCATCTTCTGATGAACGGCGAAGCGATTGAACAGGATGAGCTGGTGCGATACGGGGAATCCCAGGTTTTTGCGTTTTCGGTTTCGGAGTCGATCGTGATGCTGGTGAAATAAGTGGTGGAGGCACCTCGTGGGCCATAGAAGGACCAGGAATAGAGACGGATAATTGAGCAGAAGAACACGAGGTGATTGCTTGGTTTTGGTGAATCTCGGGCAAGTCCCGATTCAGAAAATTATCTTTATCGTCTGTCTGATCACCGTCTCTGCGTGGCTCTTCATCCGAATGACGAGCAATCCAAAGTGCAGCCCTTGTCTCAGCAGCGATGGTGGATAAAAGCATACACTCTGCCCAACCTGGGTTCTCATTCGCAGCCGATGCCGCTCCTTCTTTCCCCTTACAGTCCCTCAAACCAATGCCAAAACCAATGCTACAACTATTTAAACCAGCAGGTAGACCTCGCTTTGCCCCAGGTCCGACTTTTCGATTATTCTCCGTTTCTATATGACGCGTATTGGACTTTACCACCAGTGATCTATGAGGTTCACGGTCTTTCCCTTTAGGAGCGGTTGAAGGAGATATACGAATGCCTTTGTACGACCCCCGCGCAGCTTTCGACCAACCCAGACTAGAGTAATCCCCATGCGTGCCAACGTAGAGCAAAATGTAATCGTCTTTTGTGCTTTCCTCGGTTGGTATGATATCACCTGGGCGATATGAATGCAATGATTTTTTGGTCGTCGCATTTTGTTTGGGAATCATAGAGGTAGAACCGGTGCCATGAGATGAGATGGAAGTACTGGATGCACTCAACTTCAGCTTTTTGGAAGAAGGCTGGCGAGCGCCATCGAGGATTTCTCTTTTCCCTTTACGCGGCATAGAAGACAATGAGCGTCGAGCATCGGCCATAGACTCGAGATAGTCATCTTCTGCGTTATGGGATGTGGAAGCGTTCAAAGCATCTTCAAGATTTGTGTACATCTGCTCCCTCGATGCCGATGAAGAATATTTCGCAGAAACAGAAGAGGCAAGAACGTGAGATTTCGGTCTCGATTTTGATTTTGGGCTCGTTTGAGCATACGTCCTGAATGATGGCGGTGACGGCAAGTCTTTGAACAAGATAGATGGAGAGCTGTATCTTGTGATCTGATCCAAGATTCTGGGATGTGGCTTGAAGTAATGTGCAAAAGTGAACTCCTTAGGCAGAAGAGGTCTGGAGACATGAGAGAGGAATATATTTGTGCCCGTTCCCTGGCCGTGATAGGAGTTGGGATCAAAATCCTCTTCGCTCTTTTCCTGCTTCTTTCCCATCGACTGGGGCTGCTGTTGTAAAGGCGAAAGCGATCTCGTTGTTGATTGAGGAGAGGGAGTTGCACCGAAAAGAGAAATGGTATCCAGCGCAGGAGGTGTGCGAAGAGATGAGTTTTCTTGAGGGGGGGTGAATATACTGCTGGTATTTGTCGCTTTCGTAGAAGCCTAGATATGAGAATAATGATTCAACGGGAAAGAGAGGTCATCTCCGTCACAAAGCTCACCAGCGCCGGGTCGGAATCACACTCTCTGGATTTTTTTACTGCGCTTGTGTGATTCTTACTGGCTGTATCGTTGACCTTGGCAGAGGAGCGGCATATCAGCATAAGAGCTTAAATTGCAGTAATTAATATCATACTTGAAAACTTGTATCCTCTTGTGATGCGATAGACTGCTCAGACGATATCGATCTCACCACATTCCGACTCTGCAGAGCTAACGGCTGTTTCAGAGAATCTGAACCATCCTCCAGCGAAATATTTTCCTCATTCTGTATGCGTACTGCGGGTAGTTTTGTTGTGGAAAGCGTGTTGTATTTGTATCTTGCTTGAAATAGACCTTGGCCACCATCCCAGTTACTAAGGCTACCGCTGGAGGATGGCATTCCCAGCATGTAAAGTGCGAGCCAATAATGCACGGGCGTGCTGGCTTGATAGTTGAACGAGTAACAGTCAACGGGTATTCAGGTTAGGCGCGTATCAAAATCCCCACAGTCTGATGACTCCTGGGCGCTTAAAATCCCCCTCAAGGAACTGTATTCATTCCAACTAAGTACGGTATGTTTAGGCTTCCATTCAGCTAAAAATTGGCTGGAAATCCGGGGTTTTGGCCTTGACATAGCTAATGAAGGTATGAGCACGGAAGCCGTGATCTTTCACCGCTAACCACAGTCCGACTTCAGAAGTGCTGTGAACCTTCAACTTGTGACTAGGGCTCTTCACCGTGCCGCAAGTTACGGTGTACGGTACGGTCCCCGTACCGTACCGTTGAAATTTCTGAGGTGTCTGGACCGCACCGCATACGCTCCAGTGATATGCCGTAGTTGCCGTACCATGCACCAGATTACGGCCGTATTACGGTCTGCCACGTCACTTCTGCTTACAAGAACTTCATGTCAACAAAGTTGTCCATAGAGTTGGAGTCAAGGAGTGTGTTGAACGAAATTGGAATGTGAGTGGAATTGTAAGGAATGTGTGTAGATAAGCATATCATAAAGGGTTTGGCATGTTTCGAATGAGTGGATTGTTGAGAACAAATTCCCCATTGGTAGTTTTTTTTTTTTTTTTTTTTTTTTTTTTTTTTTTTTTGTATCATTGTTTAGTCACCTTTGTGCCGTAGCATATGGTAGTGAATATTCTACTGTTTCTATGTGCTAGGGATTGTCTTCGTATCATTGTTTGCCCGTCCAACACTTGTTGTTTCCATGAGGAATACAATAACGCATATGCGTCTAACCTGTAAGGTTTGTAAGTATATGTGCTGTGAAGTCCTTATACCATGTGGTATCATTGTTGAACATTATGTGTCCGCTCTGTTTTCCTTTCCTCTTTTTCCCCCCCTCCCATCTCTTTTACTCTTCCTCGTCCTCCTTCAAGCCCGGTAACTCCCTGTTATAGTTGTGCAACCGGAGAGGATGGGTGCGAGGCTCCGAGGCTCCGTGGGAGGCTCCGAGGCGTGGGAACTGTGGTTGGCTGCACGGTCCTTCGGAAGTGTGATGGGACTTCAGCGAAGCTATTAGCAACGCTCCCTATACGCTATCTGGGTGTCCCAGTGAAGTTCAATAATTAAGATGGTTCCGGAGGATCGCACTGTCCGCGCGTCCGGTGGATCCGAGATTTATGCGTAATCAAGAAGGAGTAATGGTTAAAAGGGGTGTAGTAACTTTTTTATTTCAAGCTGGGGAACAATCCGAAACAAGTCTACTTAAGTACTAATTCTTGTAGCTAACCAGAGTAATAAAGATAACACATGTGAAAGTGTTAGATGAAGGAATGTATAGATGTTAACTACAAGTAAAGGACCAACCGCATCCGCTCCGGATCGGACGGTCCGATCAGATCGTGCGATTAGTTAACAAAAACAAAGTAGAGTGTGAATGATAGTGAACTCCCTTGCATGAATAAAACAGTAACACGTCTGGAAGCGCACGGATCCGTCGGATCCATCGGATCCTCTAACCAGAGATACATAGCCAACAATGAAGTGAAAGCAGTGTGGTTCAATCATCAATTCGATCGGACCATTGCAAGGGTGGTTTTGGCATAGATGTAACAGTATCCCCCTTCTAGGCTTGAGCCCCCGAAAGCCTTTGCCCAAAGTGTATAGAGGTAATTGAGATGGTCATGGAAAGGAGAGTGAAATTTCGGAGGGTCCGGAAGGGTCCGAAAATGTGCGAGAGGAAAATTGAATATGAATGAGAGTGAAGTTCCGGAAGGTCTGAAAGCATCCGAAAATGTGCAAGAGGAGATTCATGATAGACGTGATTGAGTGGCATAAACAAAGGAGTGTGAGTTTATGAGATGGAAGGAAGAATGTGGACAAGATGAGTGATCGGATCAAATGGCAGCAAGAGGAGATCCGAATATGAAGGCGAGTGAAATTCCGGAAGGAAATTGTCAGAAATTTCCGGAAGGTCCGAGGTGTCCGAAGATGTGCAAGAGAAGATCCAAGTAGAGAGCGAATTGGATAGTGAGGATGTCGAAAACTTGTCGGATATCCCCCTCTTAATCCAGACATCCCATTGGCTGGTAAAGGCAAAAGGATCTGGGTAAGTTAAAGAGGAAAGGATGAAGATGTGGACAGATGTCCGGAGATGGAGAAGGATGACTACGAAGACAGAAATCCGAAGGTCCTTCAGTACAAAGTACTGCCAAGATGTTGGTTAACACAAAAGCTTAAGCGAACCGTAAAGGTAAGTAAAAGGGTGCACGCAAAGTGATGCAACGCAGAGTGATGCAGAGCATCGTATGGAATCCAATAGGCAAAATGCTTGGAAAATCCAAAAATGAGGAAGAGCTCAAGAAAAAACAACACAAAATGAGTTTGGAAGAAGTGTTTCAGTATGCCCGGTAAATCAACGGATTCTAAGTGGGAGTAGAAACGTATCCTATGCAAATAATGTGTGAAGTTCCAAAATGTAATAGCTAGTGTGCAACATAAGAATGACAAGTGTGAGGAATAAAGGTGACTTGGATCAACAGGGTTTGAAAAACATAACAAAAATGAAAGTTTGAAGTTGAAAACCAAAAAAAACTTCGGACTGAAATCGGAAGGAAAAGCATCCGAAAATCAGATGTAGCTCCATGCGAAATCGGAGCCGAAGGAGCATGAATATGAAGTTATAAAACAACAAAAAACAAAATATAAAGCAAAAACTCGAAAATGAAAGAACACATTGTAAAAACACTTCCCTAGTCCTATAGGGTCCGATTGGCATCCGGATCGGAGCCCTGATCGGAGGCATCAGCTTGTGAACCATCGGAAGAAGTCCTGATGGTCAGAACCAAAAAACATGTCGAAAAGGAAGTGAGTGATAACGTATAGAGTGTGTAGCTTGAAATACTGTTATAGTCGTGCAACCGGAGAGGATGGGTGCGAGGCTCCGAGGCTCCGTGGGAGGCTCCGAGGCGTGAGAACTGTGGTTGGCTGCACGGTCCTTCGGAAGTGTGATGGGACTTCAGCGAAGCTATTAGCAACGCTCCCTATACGCTATCTGGGTGTCCCAGTGAAGTTCAATAATTAAGATGGTTCCGGAGGATCGCACTGTCCGCGCGTCCGGTGGATCCGAGATTTATGCGTAATCAAGAAGGAGTAATGGTTAAAAGGGGTGTAGTAACTTTTTTATTTCAAGCTGGGGAACAATCCGAAACAAGTCTACTTAAGTACTAATTCTTGTAGCTAACCAGAGTAATAAAGATAACACATGTGAAAGTGTTAGATGAAGGAATGTATAGATGTTAACTACAAGTAAAGGACCAACCGCATCCGCTCCGGATCGGACGGTCCGATCAGATCGTGCGATTAGTTAACAAAAACAAAGTAGAGTGTGAATGATAGTGAACTCCCTTGCATGAATAAAACAGTAACACGTCTGGAAGCGCACGGATCCGTCGGACCCATCGGATCCTCTAACCAGAGATACATAGCCAACAATGAAGTGAAAGCAATGTGGTTCAATCATCGATTCGATGGGACCATTGCAAGGGTGGTTTTGGCATAGATGTAACACTCCCCGTATATGTGTTGTAGTCGTCCCATTGTGTTTACGAATCGGAATAGTGCTGGTAGTGCCTTCCTCGACGTTAACATGGGTCCTAGTCCCCAGTGCTGATTGGATAGCTCCCATTGCATCTTTTCTCTGGCTCTCCGGTGTGCCGGGCATTCTAGTAGGAAGTGCCTTACTGTTTCTGGTTTGCTTTGGCAACACGGACAGAGCGGCGTGTCTGCTTTCCCGATGCAGTGTAGGTGTTTCTGTAGTGGGATATGTCCTGTTCGTAGTTGCGTGAGGATGGATAGGATGGGCCGTGGCAACCATTGTGCTAGTTTCCAGTATTTGCGGCTGACCTCTGTCGCTCGACCTGGGTCTATCCTTTGAAAGGCTTGGTATCGCGGGGACTCTTTCCACAGTTTGTTGTGTCATTTTTCTAAACACGATCTGAACACTCTAATCGCCGCCGTTTGGCTGTGCGGTAGTGGTTTCCATAGACACCTTGGGAGGGTTTCCTTCCTACTCGACCCCATCTCTGCTGCTCGTTTCGCCTCCTGATCCGCTCTCTCGTTCCCTTCTACTCCTAGGTGTCCCGGGATCCATGATATAGTGACGTGTAGGTCCGGTGAGTTCCCTCTCAGGGTCTGTAGTAGCGCGTGGAACATGTTGAGGATGTAATGTGAGGGACCTGTTTTTGCACTATCCGTGGCGGCGATGGCCGCTGTACTGTCCGCCCATATTGAGATTTCTTCGGTTTCTATGTTGTGTATGGCTGCCAGATGTAGTCCTAAAATCATGGCGATACACTCACCTTCGTACACCTCGTGGTGCTTTTCTTTCCCCAGGCGGAGCTGTCAGCGACTCAGTAGCTCACTGCTAAGCCAGGCGTCACAGAGTCAAGATAAACGAAGTGAATGAGAGTTGAATGGTCTTTGATTCTTGTCTAGCTACAGAGGAGAATAGACGAGAACAGAGATAAAGACTACTCGACGGAATATACTGTCTTATATACATATTCTAAGATGAATCCATGGGAGTCATCATGAGTCGCTGCCCCGAGGCTATACAATAAGAGTCGCTCGTATCCATAAGTAAGGCTGTCCGTATACAACGATGAAACAATGAGGTAATATGAAAGAATGTATGTAGACGGCCTAGATCTGTCAATACCTTGACAGACACGAGAGAGTCGCGTCGACAATTGATGACAGCGTGGAAACACGCTTTATAAATAAAAGAAAAGGAAAAGATAAAAGAATAATACAAACGCTCATGTAAGCGCCTACAGCGCTAATATTCCTAAAGAGTGAATGAGCGTCTAAAGTATTAAGAAAAATAGAAAAAGAGTCTGTTCGTAACAGGAGCCTCAGTGCTGCTATTTCTTCATCTCCTTCATATATCACTGCTGCCGCTCCTACGTGTTGTCTGTATCCTGACCCATCCGTGAATATTTTCCATCCCGTGTGATCATTCCTGAGAGCCTCTAGTGCCTCCGCCTTATCATCCCATATTCGTATCTCAATTTTTGGGTCCCATGACGCTTCATATCTCACTGCTTTCTTTTTCTCCATTGTTTTGGGGTTTAGTCCGTAACGTCCCATCAGGTCATGTAACGGTGACGGGTGCCTGATCCTCTGTTGATACCGTGCTGCTTCTTTGACTCGCTTGGCAATTGGATGTTCATCCGGCATGGTTAATAGCCGAATCGCTGCACGGTGTCTTTGTCGTTCTATTTCGAGAGGCATGGGTAGTAGCGCTGCGTGTATGTCCAGGATATCGGTGGCTGTGGTGGACATGGCTCCTGTTATCATGATGGCTGCTTGTCGCTGTATAGATGTGAGCTTGCGTGTGATGCCTCTGGTTGTTGATGCCTGTTTCCAGGTTTTTTCCCGTTTTCTGGATGTTGGCATGAGTGTAATGTCAGCGGCGTATAGAATTCGCGGTAGAGCCTCAGCTTTGTATAGCTGTCGGAGCAACTGTGCAGTCATCCCCATTTTGAGTCCCGTAATACGTTTGAACTGTGATATCCACTGTTGCCCCTTTTTGATCATCGCAGCGCCTTGTTCATTCCATCGAAGTTGTTGGTCCATTAGTACTCCTAAGAACTTTGCATATGGGACTGGCTTGATTAGTGTCCCTTTGAGTTGTACTCCTGGTCCTGCTATTCGCCTCGTTTTCCCTGGTGTCAGCGGGTCTGTCTCCCGTCGTCGGCTGAAGTCGACCAACATGAATTTTGGTATCCCGAACTGGCAGTTGTGTGTTCTGGCCCATTCTGTTACTCCTTCCCTTTGATTCATCATCCGTTCTATTCCGCTATGTGTCTCGATCAGCTTCCTTCCCCCTTTCATTCCCGCTAGGTCGTCCATGAATGCGGTGCCGTCTTTGTTCCGGGTTTCCTGTAATCTTTTTAGTATGCCTGCTCCATAGAGTATGTAACTGACCGCTGAGAAAGGGTCCCCTTGGTCTTCGCCTCCTGGCACTTCAAAGGGTTCTGACAAGTAGTCATCGAATGACAGTTGTGTTGTCCGATTCTTGTGTCGTCTTTTCATCCAGTCCGTTATCGAGGTTGGGACCCCTATCTCTTTCAGCTCGTGATATAGCATGTCTAGGTCTACACTTGGAAAAGCTCCCTTTACGTCCATGTATAATACCATTGCTACCTGTCCCTCTCTCCATAGCTTCTTGATTCGGTCGACCATGAGGTGAATTGAATCGGTTGTGTTCCTTCCTGGTCTGGCACCAAATTGCATGGCTGGGAGTAGTCCTAGGAGTTCCACTCTCTTTGTTATTTCTTCTGCTACGACACTGTTTAAGAGCCTGCCATGTCCATTTGACAGTGTGATGGGCCTCCAGGCATTGGCGTCTCTGTAGTCGGGTTTACTCGGTTTTTTTAAAATGATCGTTTCTGTTTTGGACCAATCTTCGGGATATATGGCGAGCGTGAAGGTAGCTCGGTATATTGGGCCTAGGTACGGGACCACCAGGTTGCTGACTGCTTTGAAAGCATCATTGGGGATAGTTCCTGTTCTTGTCGCTTTCCCGTTCTTGAGGCGCCTGATGGCTTGCAGAATTTGTTGGTCTGTTGGCGGTGCGAAAACCCATTTTGGTTGAGGGTATCGTGGGTCTGTGGGTACGTTAGGCGTGTCTGGTGGAGGAGGAAAGAATGCGCTTCTAAATATCTGTTCTTTCTCTGTGTTATCTTCGACTATTCTCTCTTCTCCTTCAGCGTTGGTGATTCAGAGTGCTGGGACCCTCATTTTCCCCCCATCTGTGTAGCCGTTCTCCATGAGTCTGCCGATGTCCCACACGGAACTGGTGTCCGCATTCTTGATGTACTCTACCCATTTGTTGATCTTGGCTGTTTTTAGTTCCATGTTGTACCCTTGTCATAGTTGCCGATATTCTTCATGTATTGGGTGTTCTCGATCGTGTCTTTTCCGATATGATTTGTTTGCGAGGTTGTTCATCCGCTGTTTCATCTCCTTGAGCTGCGTATTCCACCATCTTCGTTGGTGTGGACTTGGTTTCGCTTTAGGGACCAGTTCCTCTCTGAGCCTGATGAAAATATCATCGAAGTTGTTAAGGGCGTCATAAAACTCATCTGTATTGTTCAGCTCCCTCGGATGTGGTATTTTTTCTAGTTCCTCTCTCATCCTTTCTTTGAATTTCTCCCAGTCAGTCTTCAACCAGTTCCATTGGTTTCGTTGGTCAGCGTATAAGGCTCTTGTGTCTATGATGGTTTGTATTGGTATGTGGTCTGTAAGAACTGGTCGTTTTGCTGGTATCGTTCTACAAACGGTGATGTTCTCCATTAGGTCTTCTGAGCAGAACACGTTGTCTACTCGGGTGTAATTTCCTGAGTTGTGGGCGCATAGCGTCGGTAGGTGTTCTGGTAAGGCCATTTGCATTCTATATCGCGCATTGATACACCCTGAAATAGTCTGTGCCTAAAACCCTGGAATTTCCGAAATTCTACAAGCATTGACAGGTGACATTTCTAGCAAGTCTACAGTACATTGTACACTACATGAATTGTACAGAAGGCCACTACAGATGAACTGTGAAAGTTCTCAGCAGTCATACTCAGTTATAATTAGCTTGAAGTAGTACTAAAACCCATTCTTTGTGCACAACTACACTTGTAGAAAGAGGTCTTCTGTGATGATGATGCATGTTAAATCCTATAAGCCAATCCAGGAAGTTTACAATGATGCAGAAAAGCAAAACTCCGAAATTTGTACAGATGATAATGATTCAGATGGCAGATTGACAAGCTATTTGACAGCTAAGGGTCAGCCAACAGAATTCTGATTAGAAAAAGGGTCATGATAGACATATGACAGCTGTAAAGTGTCATAATAGAAGTCTGACAGTTGCAATGTGTCATGACAGGAGTCTGACAGTTGTCATGACATGTTCTAGAACTGTGGAGCTGAGAAGCTTCTGGAATGATTAGTAATATGTAGAACAGCAGATCTGGATCTATGGGTCAGGATATAAAAAGGGCTCAAATCCAAGAAGAGAGACAAGCTTGCTTCCCCCCCCACTTTTGTTGTGAGTGCTAGTCCAACAAAAAGGGAAGTTTAGTTTCAGCACCAGAATAGGAAAAGCACAGAGATCAGAAGTCAGACAGATTGTATAACAAAGAAAGATTGTACTCATAACTCAGAAAAGAAAAGAAAGTAAAGTTATTCAGAGTCCAGTTTAGTAAAGTTATCCAAAGCAAGTCAGACCAAAGAAACCAGTTGCAAGCCCAAGTTTGATAGAACTTGTGTCAGAAAAACTATCAAAGCCATTGAATACAGAGTTGTGAGGATTGTACTTAGAAATATAAATCCTCTTTGCACCCTTAAAGAACTTGTGTTTGAGTGTTGGTGTGTGTGTGTGTTGGTGTTAGAGTTCTAGCATCTTCATTTTGCATTCAGCCCTCAGTCAGCATATCAGCATTGAGGGAAAGGAGATGTTGGGCCGCTTCTAAATTCCTCGCCGTGAACAGGTGGTGATTCCTGGGCTCGTCCCATATTGGATGGTGGCGATTGAAATCCCCTACCCATATGTAGTGTACGGGACCTCTAGGTCGTTGTCTCGCTGCTGTTGATTTCATCCATTCTCCTAGAGCCTTGAGTGTGTTGTCGTTATTGCAGTCATTATATATGTTGAAGATTCGAAGGGTGCCACATGTTGTTTTGATTTGGATTGCTGTAATGTCAGTGCATGGGATTTCGATTTGCGTCCAGCTTCCCGTGGAGATGCGGGTGTGCACCATCATTAGCGAGCATGAACGTGGTCTGGTTGGGTCATCGAGTTGTTCTATGTGTCCTGTTGGGTATACCACCCGAAGGTGTGGTAGTGATCTTGTGCATCCTTTTGAGTCGATATATGGTTCCTGTATTGCAAAAATGTCAGCTTGTCCATCGTCATCTCTGAGAATATCATGCGTAGCATTGTCTGATTTATTAGTGTTTATCTGCTTTATTTCTATCTTCTGTTGGTCCTCCTGCGTTTGTGTTACTACCATCCTTGGCTCGAGTGTTGCGACTGCTCTTTATTGCTTGGCATTGGTTCCTCGCTCCATCTCCCCGGCGTTGCTGGCGTGATCGCCATGGTTGGTGTTTGGCGGGGTTGTGATGCCGGTGGGGGTTGGAGATAATGTTTGGGCATAGGTGGGGGCATTGTCATCGTGTGGTGAGGTTGAGGTAAGAATTGCGCTGTCGGTGGACCACCTTGATATGGCATCATCGGCATTGGTGTGAACATCTGCATTGGGTAGGCCATTGGGTTTGGCTTTTGTTGGGTGCCCATTGGTTGTTGTGTTGACGGAGGTCTGGAGCCTGACGTGAACCGGTATCTGTCCAGTGTTTGTTGATTCCTTCCCCTGGTCTGCGATCTTCGTGGACCCCTGCTCCGTCCTCGGTTGCTAGCTTCCGGATTTGGTGTTGGCGTTCTTGAACCTGGTCCTCTCCGTATGCTGTTTCCACCGCCTCCTTCTCCCGGCTTTCCGCCTGCTAGTCTGCCTCTACCCTTGCCCCGTTGTACTGTTGTCCATTCGTTGTATTCGTCTCTGACGTTCGTTCTCCATCCTTGGTCGAAATCTTCCTGGGCTGGTTCGCCCATACGTCCCCAAGTGTTTGGGTCTTTGGTGACAAATAGGCGGTAGTTCCTCTCGGTGTCCCATTTTGATCGTTCCTTCAGCTTTTCCAGGAAAACTGGGCATTCTCTACTGGCGGCTCCATGTCCCGCTTTCCGGCAGTTTGCGCAGAAGAGGTGTTGGTCCGTCACTTGGCAAGTGCTTGTTCTGTGTTTGTCGGCACATCTGGCACATGTGTCGTTTTCCGCCTTGCAGTGTTCCGCGATGTGGCCGAAGGTGTTGCATTTGGCACATCTTTTTGGATCTGGGTTGTTCTTCTTTGCTCGGAGTACTTTTCCTTGCACCACGACTCGACCTGTGAGAAGTTCGTTAGCGTTGTCTCTGGAGTCCATTGAGAAGATGGCATGAGCATGCCGTTGCCCGTCTTTCCACTTTTCAATTCGTTTTATCCAACGTATGTGTCGTGACAACTAAGTACCTATATCATTTTCTTTCTTCTTTTTCACATGCTTTAGTAACCACATGACCGCGTTCGTTACTCATCGCTCAGATGACCACTCACTCCCGCGCTGTCATTAGTTTATTGTTCTTCCCTTGTTTCTCATTCTTTTTTTTTTTTTTTTTTTTTTTTTTTGAATCCTCGTTTATTGCCCGTTGTCCCTAGGGATATGATAGGCATTACACTACAGCAATAGGTAGCTAAGGTATAGTACCATGTAAAACCAGACTGTATATGAAAGAGCATCGTTACAATAGAACACCACAGTTAGGAGCCTGCCGAAGCAGGGCTCACAGCGCGAAGGCGCTTAATTATGAGCTACCAGACTGTAACGTCGTGGTGCCATGAGAAGTAAAAGGCCTATAAAGAAGAAAAAAGACAAAATGAGAGAAAAACCATCCAGACTACCCTCAACATCCAACCCCCTCTCCTCCCGACCCTCCAACCATGACCTCTACCCTATCCTACCCCTCGGTCCTCAGCCTTCTACCTCGCCCTCCTTCTCCACCGGTGGGAGTAGCCCGAATATATGTCGAAAACGTTGTGTATCATTGATAAAACAAAACAATGCTTCAAATGAAGCTCGATCGTCTAGCAGTCCTTCAAGGTTCATCATCTTTCTACCCACCTCTGCTCTCAGCCTGGATCGTGCCCCGCGATGTGCCGGGCACTGTAACAAAAAATGCTCTGTTGTCTCATCCTCCCGTTTGCAACAAGGACATAACGGCGAAGCTGTCTTCCCGATCCGATGAAGATGGCGGTACAAAAAGTTGTGTCCCGTTCGCAACTGGACTAATATGCTCGTGTGTGATTTCTTCAAGCCTTTGGTGATACGCCGAAACTTCCGTGCCGTCGCAGTTGCCTCACCTATCGATATACGCTGGAGACGGTCATGACGTGGGGACCTCTTGAACATCTGGTCCCATGCACCATTCAGTTCCTTGGCAAAAGTCTTCTTTATCGCCGAGCAACTGATGGGGAGGGGTTTCCGAAACACGCTAGGAAGCAGCTCCTTGGGACTCGAACCATGCAGAGCTGCCTTTTTGGCTTCTTCATCCGCCGCTTCGTTTCCTTCAATTCCTTCATGTCCAGGCACCCACCCCACTGTTAGCTCTATTGCCGGATGACGCCGTTTGACCTGGTGATAAAGACTGTGAAAATGGTCCATGAGGTAGTGTGCCGGACCCGTTCGATTAGAACCAGTAGCTGAGATTGCCGATGTATTGTCGATCCAAAGGGAAACTGTCGTGACGTTCCTGCGCCTCTTGAGAAGCTCCAACCCCAGGGTTGGACCTACCGATTCGCCCTCAAAGACTTCGTGTTCCTTGTCTGAACCCAACTGTAGCCTGATTGATCCCACTCTCCTCCCCGCCTTGAACAGCACTGCTGACCCTCCAACCATGCCTTCAATCCCCGACCCATCTGTAAACAAGCTGTACTCCGCCTCATCTTCCCTAATTTGTTTCATGGCATCTTCACGGTCTTCCCACACCCGAATCTTGATCTCTGATCTCCACCCCGCTGGGTTCCGAACAGGTTGCCTTTTTTCAATCTTCTTGGGAGATAGATGGAAAGTGTTCATAAGGTCATGGAGGGGCTCAAAGTGTCTCTTGATGAATCGACCTGCCGCTCTCTCTGCGTACGGTGTCAGGGGATGTTGTGGTGGGAGCGCTGCTATCCGGACTGCTGCTCTCTGACGTAGCTTATCAACTGCTAGAGACATGGGCAAGAGGTCAGCATGTATATCAAGAAGGTCAGTAGGAGTGGAAGGTAAAGCCCCCGTAATCGTCAAAGCCACCTGCCGTTGGATAGATGCCAGCTTGCCTATCACTGCTCGCTGCGATTTCTTGCAAACACTTCGGTCGCCAGAAGTGGCTCCAGGGTGGTGTTGTGGGGAGAGGAACACATCCGCCCCATACAACATACCACTCATGAGCATTGCAATATACCATTCTCGGACATGGTTCGCTGCTGCTCCACCAGTTGTCCTTGATAATCGCCTGAACTGAGATATCCATGCCTGACCCTTGGCCACCGCCGCCGCTGATTGTTCTTTGAATCTGAGTTCCCGGTCAAAGAGTAAACCTAAGAGTTTTATCATGGTCTTCACTGGTATTACCCTATCTCCAAGAAGCAATGGCTCCCCTTGGTCCAGAACCCTCTTCCTTGGTTCTGTTGGATGCAAAACTCGTCGTCGTGTGAAATCGGCAAGCTGGAACTTATCTAGCCCAAAGGTACAGTTGTGGAGTCTGGCCCAATTGAGAACGCCCCCGGGATCGTTCATAAGTTGCGCTAGCCTGTGGTGAGTATCCAAAAATGAATATGCCCACACTACCAGAGTTGAGTCGTCCATGAACAATATTCCCATCTCATCCGCCTTGTCCCGGATCAACTTGAGGAGGCCACTATTGTAAAATAGGTATTGGACCACTGCGAATGCATCACCTTGATCAAGGCCACCTGGAGGGGAAAACAAATCAGTTGTATAATCATCAAAAGTGAGACGGGTCTCGCGCCGAGCATATCTCCTGCCCATCCATTCTACAATCGGTGCCGGTACTCCTGCCAAACGAAGCTCATGGTAGAGCACCTCCAAATCCACACTTGGATACGCTCCCTTCACGTCCAAGGCAAGGGCGGACACTACCTTCCCCTTCCTCCATGCCCTCTTGATGGTGGAGACTAACAGATGCAAAGAATCTGTCGTGCTCCTGCCAGGCCTACCGCCAAATTGTGCCGTTGGGAGTAACTTGTTGATCTCCGCTTGTTTCACCACCTCCTCCGCTACAACACTGTTGAGAAGTCGACCGTGCCCATTCGAAAGCACGATTGGACGGTATGCTCCAGGCTGATGGTAATCTGACTTTCCGGGTTTGCGTAAAACAACCGTCTCGGTCCTGGACCAATCCTCTGGGTAATGGTTGAGGGTGAAAGTCGCACGATATAAAGGGCCCAGATATGGTACGAGCCATTCGCGGGTCTGTCGAAAGAAGATGTTAGATATTGTTCCTGGGCGTGTGGCCTTGTACGGTTTCATCCGAAGGATAGCATTTGTGATTTGATGATCTTGAGGTGGTTCGAAAGTCCACGCAGCTGGTGGGTACTCAATACCTGCTGGTACGAGAGATTCCACTGGTGCAGCTGGATAAAAGGTTGATGTGAACGCGCGTGCCTTTTCATTGTTAGCACTAGTCTTCTGCTTCTGACCCTCCACCAAAACCTCAAGGTCTGGGACCCTTGTCCTACCTCCATCTGAAAGTCCCTTCCGCACCATTCGCACCGCATCCCACTTCGAGTCCTGCTCCAAATTCGTGAGGTATTCTTCCCAGTGCTTCCGCTTCGCATGTTCCATTTCTCTCGCAAAGTCTTGACGATATCTCCTGTATTCCTCATGTATGGGGTCGTCCGGGATATGTTGCCGCTGGTGTGACCGTTTAGCCAGTGATTTCTTCTTCCTGTTCCATGACTTGAGTTCATCCGAGTACCACCGCCTTGAGAAGGGCGAGGGTTTGACCAACGGAATGTGATCCTTGACCACCGCCTTTATGAGATTGTCGAGCTCTTCCAACTTCTGGTCGAAGATTTCGCGGGTCGGAATTTCGGCTGGTGGTCCTAAGGCCTCTAAGCCTTCCTTGAGGTCATCGATGATGGGGTTCCAGTCTGCCTTCTTCCAGTTGTGCTTGAGGTGTTGTGGTGCTGTATCTAGAGTCAGCTCAATCTCTGTGATGATAGCATAATGATCAGTGAGAGGTGGACGCAGCTCTGGTGCAACATAACAGTTGACGACTCTTTGCGATAGCTGCTCTGAGACAAAGACATTGTCCACCCTGGTCTCATTCTTGGTATTGCTCGCTTCTAGTGTCGGTATTGTTGGTGGAAGTGCCATGACCAAACCAAACCTCGTTGTGAGCTCGATTAAACTCTGCGCTGCTCGTAAATTTGCTGCGGTGAAAAGGTGTTGATTCGTTGGCTCATCCCACATGGGATGGTGTCTGTTGAAATCCCCTAGCCACACATAATGCAGGGGTCCTCGTGTCGTCAAAAGAGCCTCGGTAGATTGTAAGTAATTTCTCAAAGCCACCAGGGCTTCGTCGTGGCGACCGTCGACGTAGAGATTAAAAACCCGCAAAGTTCCGTAAGCCCCGGTTAGTTGTATTGCCGTAATATCCGGATGTTGAATCGGGATAGCTGTCCAGGAGCCAGTTGAGAGGCGAGTGCTTACTAATATTACTGCTCTCGTTTTTTTCTTCATCTCTTCGCTGTCTAGGTGAGTAGCAGGATAGACAGAGTAAAAACGGGAAATGCTTTTGGTGTTCCCATACTTATCAATATTAGGTTCTTGTAGGGCTAGGATGTCGTATGATTTGTCCGTGTTGAAGACCATATTAAATTGAGCTTGGGCCGATTTGTTGAGATTTTGCTGCCAGATTTTAAGACTCTTCACGGGTGCGTTGCTTGGTTGTTGATTCATGTTCATGAAGACCGATTCTGGGCCCTCGCTTGACTAGGCAGTGAGCTAGAACGCGACCGTAATCCTGTCCTAAACAACTCTAGCTCTTCCCTATCGACATCCCAAACCGCGGGGAATTCTTGGCGAGCCTGCTCTATATGCGCTCGGGCTTCCTCTTGGATCTCTTCACGACTACGATGTTGGGGTAATAGCGGTGTTGGGACCTTCTGCGGAATCGCCTGACCCCTTTGTTGCACCACCATTCCTCCAGCAAACAAGCCATCAAGGGTTCGTTGTGATCCAAAACCTCCCATGGCTTTTGGTGCTGTCGGTGCTCCCTTTGGTGGTGCTGGCCCACTTCCGAAAGCTCCGGTGAGCCTTCCTGTACCTTTCCTCTCCACCCTGGTCCAGCCTTCGCTCCCACCGCGTACTTCTTCCTTCCACGAATCATCAAAAACTTCTGGCTGTCTATCCTTGGATTTCACCCACGTCTCAGGAATGTCCGTGACGAAAAACCTATATTGGATGTCCGAGCGTCTCTCATACAACGCCCGAGTACGACTCATGAATGAGGGGCAGGAGCGGTCCGCAGCTCCATGACCGGAAGTGTTGCAATTGGAACAAAACCGTTCATTGGATGAACAGCTGTTAGTTGGGTGTCGTCCAGCGCATCGCCCACACATATCTCCTTCCCGTTTACACTCTCTTGCAAAGTGTCCCAGCCTCTGACACTTCAAGCACCGTTGCGGCTCTGGCAGTGAACGTCGTGCTTCCAGAGACTTCCCTTGGACAATGATACCATTCGAGATCGCCTGATTCGCTGACTCCGGGCTGTCGAAGGAGAAAATCGCGTGGGCAACCCGTTGTCGACTGCTCCGTCGTTCTACAGGCTTGATCCATCTGGCCCTCTTGATACTCCCCTCCTTCAAGGAACTGACGCGTTCCACCTCCTTGAGGGACACATCGTCTCCAAGGTCTTGCGAAACGGGAACGAACTCTACAACTGTCTCGTATGCCTCAAAACTCACCTTTATTCCTGCCTCCCATTTACTCGCCCACTCCTTAGCATGCTCTCCATCCTTCAGCCATCTCGCCCCGTGCTCACTTGACAAGTAGAGGAGAGCTCCTCCTGCTATCCTTCTGGCTGACATGAAGTTCACCTCGGCCAGGCCATTCCTGGCTCCAGCTACACCGGCTTCCTCCAAAGCTGTATTTGCCGCCGCCACAAGCTCTTTCTCTGACATGGAATCCAACCATCCTAACTCAGACAGCTGTCCACTCGGCCGAATGACCACCTTCCGGAAGTTGGCTTTTGCCTCCCGAATCGCCTGCGCATGAGGTGCTCGCAGAACACTCCCTGCTGCCTCACTTGCTACCTTTTCAGCCTTCTTGGCCGCCCCTGCTTGCAAAGCCGCAGCAAAACTCAACTGTGTTTCACCATGGGAATTGACTATGCTCTCTAGATTGCCATTGACCATGTCCCAGTTCTCGTACATCTTCTTCCTCTCCCCCTCGACCCCCACAACGTCAATGACCAACTTATCCATTTTTCCCCCCATCTCACCTATCCTCTCCTTCGCTTCCTTCATCATCCGTTCGCACCTGTCCGTGACCTCTTCAGCTGCCTTCCAGGAAACGTCGATTTCTTGCATCATTTTGTAAATGGGATCTTTGAGACTTTCTTGGATCTTCTCGGATATGATTTGTGCCACTGCCGAATCATCGCTGAACTTGAGTGATGTCGCCTGACCCACAAGGACATCCAGTTTGCTCTCGAAACGACGGTCGAGCGCTTCGACTACCTCTTCCACAATGCCATTTACTTCGAGTGGTGGACCGCCACTCATCCCTACTCGCAACTCTACCTTCTCCCCTACCACTTTGGCGACTCGAGCAACCATCTCATCTTCCCGTAGAAGGGTAAAGTGCTCCTTTAACACTAAACCCGCCGCTCTAACTTTTTCCCATTCCCTTTTCTTCGAAGCATTGGTGGCACCCACAATCGTTCCCATGTTGCTCTTCGCCGACTCGATGATCTTGGACAAGATCTCTTGCGTACCGTTAGGTCCATCGACAGTCCATCCGGACTTTTTGAGGAGTGCCTTTGCCTCTTGCAAGTCCTGGTGTTGCATCGGGGGCGGTGGTGATGCTGATGGTGGTGGTGATTTATCGCTCATGCTGGAGTGTTGAGTGCTTGTAATATTCAGATGTGCTGTGATCTGTATCTCGCTGTTGTATAGCTGATGTTCCTCGTCGTCTGGCGCGTGAGTGGCGTGAGAAAATTGAAGAAGGTGGTGGTCGCAGACAAAGAAAAGTCCTGTTTCTCATTCACTTTCCAGTATTTCACTCTCGCGTTCTTGTTCTTTGATATCTATTGTTCTTTGTTCTTTTACCCTTGTCCCTTACCTGGGTTCCTATTGTTTCAGACTCGTATATATAGTACAGTAGACAGCTACCAGTTCCCTATCTCGACCTCTTGGTCTTTGGGAACTAGGTTCATGTTTGTATCTTTGTGTACACTCAATATTGACTTGGTCTTTGGGAACTAGCTTGCCTTATTTGACCCTTGTGATTGGCCCTTCGTGCTATCACTGTCGCTGAGATCACTTTTCCTTTCTGCCTTTGTGTGTGTTGAGCGTTACTCACACTCAGGTTTGTGCTTGTGCTGTGCTTTGATCACTTCCCATCGTCGCTTCCGCCTACGTCGCGACATTAGGTCGAGATCTATTACTCGTACCATCAGATCCATCACTGATCTTACGAGGAGTGGAAATCGGAGTCCACCGATTCTCCACCTGCTGCTATCACCACGCCGACTTTCGGAGTTAACTCTGACTGTTCAGACTACTATCACGCCTTTGACACCGTAGAACATCACGACGTCCACTGGTCAACTGAAGACGAACACAACAGACACTGGGAGCCTTGTGACGAGAACCCTTGCCCCAATCGATACTTGCTTACAGTTGATCGAGACTACGATCCAACTGGTCGTCACATCCACATCTCACGACCCGCCTCTCCAGTAGTACCTGAACCTACTGCAGCCTTCACTAGAGTTGGACGATCCTCAAATCCCAGCTCCCGCGCATCTCCCACCTTAGTAACAACCACTATCACAGTACCTGAACTAGAATCAGAATCCGAATCAGAACCCGAACCCAGATCCGACTCCGATACCGAAATGACTCACAACTTCTCCGCCCAAGAACTCGGAAACTTGATTGGGCAGTTAGTCCAACAACAATCGCAACTCCAGCAGGTAGTATCTAGCATGGTGGGCAATATTAGCACCAACAAAGGGGTCAGCAAGCCTCAGCCCTATGACGGGAAAAGAAGCGATGATGCTCGTCGCTTTATAGCTGCATTTGAGCTATGGGCCAACGGAGTACAAACATTGCGTACGAACGAGGGGGAACGCATCAAATCCGCAATTTCATTCCTCGAAGGTGATGCGGCAATCTGGGCTACCCCAGTTTCCGAAAACATTAGCCAGGTAGCTAGTGGTGCTGTCGACACTCTTGTCTATCCCACCTGGCAGGTGTTCAAGGATGCCTTCAAAGCCCGCTTCGAGACAGTAAACCCAGTTGTAGATGCCAAGGACGCCTTGAAGGTCCTCTTTCAGGGAAAAACCACTGTCGCTGCCTATGCAGCATCGTTCAAACAGTACTCAAGCCGTACTGGATACTCAGATCCAGACCTCCGAGATCGTTTTTACCAACATCTAGCATCACGTATCAAAGACGGTCTGGTCCTCTCTTCAGCTAACACAGACACCCTCGACAGCTTGATCAAAGAGTCCATCCGAATTGACAATAGACAGATTGAACGAGCCAGGGAGAAGGGACAAAACCTGGTAAACTACTCCCATTCCCAGAACACAAGCGCCTTCCATCCAACTCCATTCACTCCGGCCCGGGACCCATTTGCCATGGACGTGGATGCCACTAGCACAGGGCGATCTGCAGAGGACTATCGAAGGTTCATGACAGGGAAATGCTACGGATGCGGATCCAAGAACCACCGAAAAGCGGATGGACACCACGAACGGGACATCTGCAGCCACTGTGGACTCACAGGACACATAGCCGCAGTTTGTCGAAGGAAATTCATGGGTCTCCCTAGACCAAACATGGTTCGTACTGCCGCCGCCACTTCTATCATTGCCGAACCTGCCACCTCTATTGCTGCTACACCCACCCCGTTCCCTGACTTTTCCTCGATTCTACAGCAGTTAACGGACAACCAGAAAGCGTTGGCGGACCAAATCTCAGAGCTCCGGCAGAATTTTTAAAGTGGGAACCTGACTCGGCTGCTGCCGGGTTCCCCAAACTGTACTCTAATTACGATTCTATCTCCTCATGTATCCTCGGTTCCACCCAATTCAGCGATGTTTCCCATTTTCGCGTACCGATTAAGTTACAAGGAAGATTCAAGAGTACCAGTAATGCAGCAATGATAGATTCTGGGGCCACAGGTCTATTCCTACACCAACGCTTTGTGGATAAGCACCACATCCACACACGTCCCCTCACTCATCCCATCACTCTCTACAATATTGATGGAACGCTCAACAATGCAGGCAAAATTACCCATTCTGCACGACTCCTTTCGACCGTAGATCAGAACCCACCTCAACCTCTCGAATACCTGGTCACTAACCTGGGCTCGGAAGACATCATCCTAGGACTCCCCTGGCTCCGGAAAGTGAACCCTAATATAGACTGGAAGGAAGGACGGCTAGCCCAACTAACCACCAAACGAGCACTCCCAGCCATGACTATCAAGGAGATCCCGGATTTGAAGGAAGGTAACATCGGAGGGACAACGGACGAACTCTTGGCAATTAATCCGGAATATGTTCCGCTTCCACCACCACCCATAAGTGAGTCTGAAGAACTACTGGGAATTTATGAATATGAGGAAGGCACACCCCTGTATCGACTATTGGGCAATCGAAAGAGAAGGAGAGCACTACTGCGGGCAGGTATCATCAGTCACACGACAGAAGAGCTTTGGTGCGCAGCGGGATACACCTACTCTCAACAATTGGCGGAGGCAGCACACAAGGACAAACCGGAGAAGACTTTTGAGGAAATGGTACCCACTATCTATCAGAAATACGCTAAAGTCTTTTCAGAGAAGGAATCTGAACGTCTACCAGAGCACAAACCCTGGGATCACGCCATTGATCTTAGGCCTGATGCACCCGAAACTTTGCGCACCAAAATCTATCCGATGTCACCCAATGAACAAGAGGAACTAGACCGATTCCTGGATGAAAATCTCCGAAAAGGATACATTCGCCCCTCCAAATCTCCCTTAGCATCTCCAGTCTTCTTTGTCAAAAAGAAGGATAGGAAACTTCGTTTTGTACAGGACTACCGGCGACTGAACGAATACACTGTCAAGAACCGGTACCCACTTCCCCTGGTTACTGACATCATCAGCCGATTACGAAAGTCCAAGATATTCACCAAGTTCGATGTACGGTGGGGATACAACAATGTGCGGGTGAAGGAAGGACATGAGTGGAAGGGAGCGTTTGCAACTAACCGAGGGCTCTTCGAACCCTTGGTCATGTTCTTTGGCCTAACAAACTCGCCCGCTACGTTTCAAGCCCTCATGAACTCAATTTTCGCTGACTTGATTGCCTCAGGAAAGGTGGCTGTATATCTAGATGATATTCTCATCTTCACCGAAACCCTAGAAGAACACCGAACCGTAGTTCACGAAGTCCTCACCCGTCTGGCTCAACATGACCTCTATTTACGACCCGAAAAATGCGAGTTCGAACAAACGTCCATTGAATACCTGGGACTTGTCATCAGTGAAGGGGAAGTACGGATGGACCCGGTAAAGATTGAAGCAGTGAAAAACTGGCCAGTCCCTACTTCACTCCGTGACCTTCGAGGTTTCTTGGGCTTTGCTAATTTCTACCGACGGTTCATTGAAGGATTTGCAAAGAAAGCGCGACCACTTAACGACCTTACACGGAAAGACATCAAATGGCAATGGGGGACGGCGCAACAGGAAGCATTCGAATCATTAAGGGACTCCTTCACCTCAGCCCCGATTCTGGTCTTATGGGACCCAGGAAAGCCGACGCGGATTGAAGTAGATGCCTCAGGATTCGCTTCAGGGGGTACACTGTTGCAATTACAGGACGATGGACTTTGGCACCCGGTCGCATTCCGATCCGCATCCTTGAATCCAGCAGAACGGAACTATGAAATCTACGATAGGGAAATGCTTGCCATTATCGAAGCACTCAAGGATTGGAGGCACTATTTAGAAGGCTCACCCGAACCATTCGAAATCATTACCGACCATCAAAACCTGGAGTTCTGGAGGACGGCACAAGATCTTAGCCGTCGACAAGCAAGATGGGCCCTCTGGCTTTCCCGATTCGACTTTCGACTCAAACACCGCCCCGGGAAAGCGAACACACAAGCCGATGCTCTCTCACGGATGCCACACCATCAGGTAATTGTTACGAACAGACTCTTTTTCTATTTTTCTTAATACTTTAGACGCTCATTCACTCTTTAGGAATATTAGCGCTGTAGGCGCTTACATGAGCGTTTGTATTATTCTTTTATCTTTTCCTTTTCTTTTATTTATAAAGCGTGTTTCCACGCTGTCATCAATTGTCGACGCGACTCTCTCGTGTCTGTCAAGGTATTGACAGATCTAGGCCGTCTACATACATTCTTTCATATTACCTCATTGTTTCATCGTTGTATACGGACAGCCTTACTTATGGATATGAGCGACTCTTATTGTATAGCCTCGGGGCAGCGACTCATGATGACTCCCATGGATTCATCTTAGAATATGTATATAAGACAGTATATTCCGTCGAGTAGTCTTTATCTCTGTTCTCGTCTATTCTCCTCTGTAGCTAGACAAGAATCAAAGACCATTCAACTCTCATTCACTTCGTTTATCTTGACTCTGTGACGCCTGGCTTAGCAGTGAGCTACTGAGTCGCTGACAGAAGAACAGAGATCTCAAACGAACCACCCGTCACATCCTACTGGTTCTCGACATTTGGTTGGGCACTGGACACCGCTGCGTTATAATCTTACTCTTTTCATTTCATCACTGACGAAGTTTATACCTCCTTCGTCTCCCTCCATTATCCACTTCCCATTCCTATAGTTTGTCTGTACTCAGGACCAGCGTATAGACAGCGGTTATAGTGTACATACCCACATCGAGACTTTGTGGTACGGCTCAACCCGTGCTGAGAGGAAAATACTCTCATTAGTGTGCCTGACTCCTACCAAGGAGTGTAAATCAGGGCTAATAACAAACAATCGAGTTTCTTCTTTGGAAGATTCGATAGTGGGCGTTGGAAATATAAACGTCTGCACTAACGATCCGAGAGACAACACTGCGCGAGGAGCGAGTGTAGACAGTCTTCTGGACGAGTACATAAATCGACACGAGCTCCTACCCCTAAGCATTCACTCCTTCATATCCTGGCATTCTCGTCAAGACCTCAGGACTTTTCACTCCCATACCCACCTCGCTCTCCCTCTCCCGCATCCTCGGATTCAACTGTCCGTTTAGGATCACCTACTCCTACTCCTTCATTCACTACCGAACTTGGCTCAGAAATGTCTGACCCTGACAACACATCCATGCATGCCAACACCTCCGCTACTACCACTACCACCAATACTTCCACCACCAACACCTCTACCTCCCGAAAAACCATCGTGAAAGAACCCGATGTGTTTACAGGAGACGTTTCCAAATTCCGAGCGTGGCTTAGGACTCTCCTTGCCTATGTTCATGACCTGCGAAGAACACGACAGGTCGACAATGACAATGAAGCCATCAACGTGGCAATGTCTTACATCCGTGGAGGAAGAGCTGATGACTGGGCAGAAGTATATACCAGTGATCACCAAGACGAAGTCGCGGGCGACTGGAACGTAGACTTCGCCGGATTCCTAGAGGAACTGAAAAGCAGTTTCTCTAATGTCTCCCAGAAGAAGGAGGCGATGGACAAGCTGAACCGTATTCAGCAAGGTCGTACGAAAGCCGACGACTTCTTCAAGGAGTTCGAACTCCTGCTGAAGGAAGCGGGTTACGACAAGAAGAGCGAGTATGTCCTCCAGTTGGCTGAAAGAGCAGTCAACCCCAACATCATGAGCGACCTAGTCCGAACGAGGACAGAGGAGTTTGACAGCTACGACGAATTAAAGAAACTCGTCACAGGAAACGACCTGATCCGCCGCCGCTACGATGAGCAAAGGCGTGGATACAACAATATGAGCTGGGGTAACAGCTCACAAGGACAAAGCCGTGGACAGGGATCCACGCAACAAGCCTACGGTAGGCAAGAGCCGAAGAAATGGGAAGGCGCGCGAGCGGCGGGACCTCCCTCTATGATAACAAGACGCGATGGGTCTGGAATAACCTTTGGAGGTTCGGGACGACCCATGGACTTAGATCGAGCAAGGGTCAATGGCCTTTGCTTCAACTGTGGCGAGAAGGGCCACATTAGTAGGAACTGCCCGAAGAAGGGCAAAGCCGCGGTTCGTAGTGTAGAACTCACGAACTATGATAGCGAGAGAACGGACAACGTTAGTAAAGAAACTAATGTAAATAGTGTAGATGTAGCGCCAGGATTACCAGCTGGCATGGACATGAATTCGTTCACCGCGTGGGTGAACAGTATGGGTTTTGTAAGAGCTCCCCAGTAGATATAGGTCTGGAGGAGCCCGTTAAAATAAATACTTCGAATATAGTAGACAGCGGACTGGATTTCGCTATAAAATATGGTAATGTAGAAAAACACGCTTCTGCATTTACCCATAAAAAACCCGAAGTACTTAAAAAACCTATACGGTATATACCCAACACGGCAGAATGGACTGTCCAAAGGCTGAAAGAAGAAGATCTCATAAAAGCCGTCGGACTTTTAAGGATATGGATGCCCTCCTCGCGAATAAGAGAAGCTTCGGAGGAAACCGTCATGGAAATACGCGCATTAAACTGGAGAACCGCAGTCGAAGCCGTTAAGAGTCTTGCGACAAAGAAAAGCTATGTCCGTGGAACACATGGAAAAAGCTTGAAGCTCCCAGTCATTGTCGAAACGTTAGAGGACAACCGGCAAATAGTTACACAAGGACTAGTCGACAGCGGAGCTACAGGTTCATGCATTGACGCAAACTTTGTTGAACGACATAGGATTCCGACCAAAGATCTACCTATTCGAGTACCTGTCTACAACGCTGATGGAACACTCAACGAGAACGGCTCCATAACCAAGTATGCTGAAGTCCGCGTAACCATCGGAGATCATTCGGAACGGATTCAATTTGGCGTTGTTAATCTTGGCGAGCAACATATCTTCTTAGGACTAGACTGGTTGCGACATCATAATCCAAGTATTGACTGGATTAAATCAGAAGTTACTTTTGACCGATGTCCAACTCGGTGTGGCTATGATCCTCATTTCTGGACACCCGAAGACATACAAACGCGAGCATTACTCGAAGACGGCGAGAGGCTTTTCATATTTGATTGGGATCGATATGTACAAGAACAGGTAGATTCCAGGAAATGGACGAAGAAAAAAGCCGATGAAGAAACACGGAAACACTTCGACACTTCTACTCCGTATGTAGAAAAATATCCCGATGTTTTCAGTCAAAAGGAATTTGATCAGTTACCACAACGACGCCCTTGGGATCATGCAATCGAACTAACACCTGGTTCTAAACCACTCGATTGTAAGATCTATCCTTTGAATCCGAAAGAACAAGAAGCGTTAGATGTATTCCTTGAAGAAAACATTCGAACTGGACGAATTCGACCCTCGACATCCCCAATGGCCTCACCATTCTTCTTCATTAAGAAGAAAGACGGTACTCTTAGACCAATACAAGATTATCGCAAACTGAATGAGATGACAATTAAAAATCGATATCCACTTCCTCTCATTCAAGAGCTTATTGATAAGTTAAAAGGCGCTAAAATATTCACAAAGATGGACATTCGATGGGGATTCAACAACATACGGATAAAAGAAGGTGATGAATGGAAAGCTGCATTCAGGACCAATCGAGGATTATTCGAACCAACCGTTATGTTCTTTGGACTGACCAATTCCCCGGCGACATTCCAAGGATTCATGAATCATATCCTTCGAGATTTGATAAATAAAGGACACGTCATAGTCTACATGGATGATATACTCGTATTTACAAATGACTTGAAAAGTCATCGCATAATTGTAAACCGAGTCCTCGACATTCTGCGAGAACACAAACTTTTCCTCAAACCTGAGAAGTGTTCTTTCGAGAAAACATCCATCGAATACCTTGGAATAATCATTGAGAACGGAACGATTCGAATGGATCCAAAGAAAGTCAAAGCGGTGAAAGAATGGTTGACCCCGTTGAAGAAACATGATATCCAGCAGTTCCTTGGCTTCTGTAACTTCTTTCGACGGTTCATTCGAGGATTTAGCAAGGTCGCCAAAGCCTTAACAAAACTAACCGGAAACGCAGCCTGGGAATGGACAGCAATCCAACAATTCGCATTCGATGAACTCAAACGTCGAATCTGTGAGGAAGTAGTCCTTCTTATTCCCCGAAATCACGGAAAGTTTAGGCTTGAAGCTGATTCATCCGACTTCGCAAATGGTGGCTGTCTCTCTCAATTTGTCGATGGAAAATGGTGGCCTGTAGCATTCCGATCTCGTTCACTCAATGAAGTTGAGAGAAATTATGAGATCTACGACAAGGAGTTAATGGCGATTATGGACTCGCTCGATGATTGGCGTCAATATCTTCTTGGAGCCGAAGAACAGATTGAAATCTTTACCGACCATGCAAATCTACAGTATTTCAAGAAACCCCAGAAATTGAATCGACAACAAGCTCGATGGGTTCTTGAACTTGCGGAGTATAATTTCATTCTAGTTCACCGACCGGGAAAAACAATGACTAAAGTCGATATACTGTCAAGGATGACAGGTCTTGAAACGGGAGAAAAGGACAATGAGAACATCGTCCTTCTAAAACCAGAACTTTTCATTCAAGCCCTTAATATTTCCTCGCCAGAAGATGTGTTCCTGTCGGAAATCCAAAAGAACCGAAACCATGTTGATCGACTTGTAAAGAACAACCTCGATGCCAAAAACCCTGAATGGAAAGAAACTGAAGGGATCGTTGAATGGAAAGGACGGATCTATGTACCGAAAAACAGAGTATTGAGATCCAAAATCCTTACTAAGTATCACGATTCACCGCTCGCAGGACATCCCGGACAGTATAAAACAGCAGAACTTGTCACTCGTGACTATTGGTGGCCAGGAATCACTCGAGATGCTGGGAAGTACGTAGAAGGTTGCGAGAAGTGTCAAGCAACAAAGTCTCATCGAACTCGACCTGTCGGACATCTTCATCCTCACACTGTTCCAACTGAACCTTGGCAAGTAATCGGTACTGATATGATTGGAGAGCTCCCAGAATCTGGCGGTTATAATGCGATTGCAATCTTCATCGACCACTTCACAAAGAGACTGAGACTTGTACCAACCCATACCACAGTCACTTCGGAAGGGATGGCGAAGATTTATCGAGATTCCATCTTCTCCACCCATGGACTTCCACGTAAAATAGTTCATGATCGAGGCCCACAGTATCACTCGAGGTTTATGAAGGAACTTTATCGACTATTAGGCATTGAAGCGAACTTTACTACAGCGTACCATCCACAGACGAACGGTCAATCGGAACGAACAAACCAGGAGATTGAACAATATCTCCGTTTGTTTATTAATTATCAACAGAATAATTGGCACGAATGGTTACCCCTAGCGGAGTTTAACTACAATGACAAGGTCCACTCAGCGACGAAAGTCTCTCCCTTCTACGCAGATACAGGAAGACACCCATATAAAGGCACGGCAACTCAAATGACTTCGGACAACCCCTCAGTACAAGCTTTCGTAGATGGGATGAAGAAGATACGAAAAGAAGTAGGATCAGCTTTGGAAAAAGCGAAGGTAGAGATGAAGAGGCAGTATGACGGAAAGAGGAAGAAAGGGATAGAGTACAAGGTCGGCGACAAGGTTTGGTTGGAAGGAACCAACCTTTCAGTAGATCGCCCGATGAAGAAATTAGGCGACAAGAGGTACGGACCGTTTACCGTCCAACAGAAGATAGGCGCCAGTTCCTATAAACTGGAAATCCCACGTACATGGAAACATGTACACAATGTTTTCAATGAAGTTCTTCTTACTCCGTATAAAGAACCTAGTTTTCCTACACAACCCCGAAACACACGCCCGTCTCCTGTTGTTGTAGGAGGAGAAGAAGAATTTGAAGCGGAAGAAATACTTGATTCGAAGAAAGTAGGACGGGGAATCAAGTATAAAGTCCAATGGAAAGGGTACGGATCACACGAACAAACCTGGGAACCACGGTCAAATCTCACAAATGTAGACCAATTACTCAAGGAATTCCATGAAAAGAATCCGACGAAACCAAAACCCGCAATATTCCGTCGAATTGAAATTCCAATCTCCTTATTCCCTACAGAATTGTTTCGACCTCTTCCTCCAATCGACACAGAACCCAATCCCGCTTCACTACCCTCCGAAAATTTTCTTTTACGACAAGCACATCGTGGAACTCGTGCCCTAAGGAGAGGGTGATGTTACGAACAGACTCTTTTTCTATTTTTCTTAATACTTTAGACGCTCATTCACTCTTTAGGAATATTAGCGCTGTAGGCGCTTACATGAGCGTTTGTATTATTCTTTTATCTTTTCCTTTTCTTTTATTTATAAAGCGTGTTTCCACGCTGTCATCAATTGTCGACGCGACTCTCTCGTGTCTGTCAAGGTATTGACAGATCTAGGCCGTCTACATACATTCTTTCATATTACCTCATTGTTTCATCGTTGTATACGGACAGCCTTACTTATGGATACGAGCGACTCTTATTGTATAGCCTCGGGGCAGCGACTCATGATGACTCCCATGGATTCATCTTAGAATATGTATATAAGACAGTATATTCCGTCGAGTAGTCTTTATCTCTGTTCTCGTCTATTCTCCTCTGTAGCTAGACAAGAATCAAAGACCATTCAACTCTCATTCACTTCATTTATCTTGACTCTGTGACGCCTGGCTTAGCAGTGAGCTACTGAGTTGCTGACAGTAATCGATGCGGAAGACAACAAGGAGCAAACGGTGCTCCAACCACAACACTTTATCAATGCGGCGCACATGGTACTATTCCAAAACCCCCTATTGGAGCGAATCCGACAGGTTAGCGAACGAGAGGCAGAGGTATTGGAGGGATTAAAGAGCCTGAAGGGACCACGAGTGTTGACAGGGGGATTGGATGAGTGGAAAGAAGACAACGGTTTGGTGTACTATCGAAACAAGGTATACGTACCACCCAACCTGGAGCTCCGGAAGGCGGTACTGGTACAATGTCACGATTCGCCTACAGCTGGACACCCGGGGATGCATGGTACGTTAGAACTCGTTAGCAGGCAATACTGGTGGCCAGGGATGCGGTCATTTGTGGACAAATATGTAGAAGGATGTGACCTCTGCCAATGGAAGCGACTCAATCCACACCACTCCTCTCCGCTTCAGCCTCTTCCTGTTCCGGATGGTCCGTGGCAGGATATTGGCGTAGATCTCATCGGAGAGCTCCCCATGACCCAGGACGGACATAATGCTGTAATAACTTTTGTTGACCATTATACCAAGATGATCCACTGCTTCCCAACCACAACAGAAATCACTGCTGAGGGCGTAGCCGACTTCTTCTACCGCGAAATATTCCGACTTCATGGTCTTCCTCGACGGTTCATTTCGGACAGAGGCCCCCAATTCGCGGCAGATGTAATGCGGCAACTCTTGAAACGACTCGGGGTAGAATCAGCACTCACAACAGCATACCATCCTGAAACCAATGGTCAAACAGAACGAGCAAACCAGGAGATTGAACGATACATTCGCATGTATATCAGCCGACGACAAGATGATTGGGATCAACTACTACCTACCGCTGAGTTTGTTATCAACTCTCGAATTCACTCCGCTCACGATCATTCTCCATTCGAAACCCTCTATGGATACACCCCCGAATTTACGATTCCAATCCAAGTTTGGAACAAGTACCCAACAATAGATCAGCGGTTGACGTTGCTACAGCATGCCCGGGAGGATGCGGAGGCAGCTCTTAGGATGAGTAAGGAGCGCATTAAGGGAGATGACACGAGGGAGGTTCAGACATTCACAGTTGGACAACCGGTATGGCTATCACTACAGAACCTAAAGATTCGACAGAAAAATCAAAAACTTGGGAGTCGGCGACTCGGGCCATTCGAAGTAGCAGAAAAGACCGGACCTCTGACATATCGCCTTAACCTACCAACTTGGATGAAGATCCACGACAACATCCATGTTAATCGACTATCACCATGGAAAGGGAACGAGGTTAATGGAGTTAGGCCACCACCACCGGATCCGGAGATCGTGGAGGGGGAAGAGTTCTATGAGGTGGACAAAATTTTGGACAGTAGGTTCTATGGGCGATGGAAGAAGCTACAATTTTTGGTACGATGGAAGGGTTATGATGAAGGACAGGACAGTTGGGAAAATGAGGAGAATGTGAAGGGATCAAGTGACGAAGAAATTGCAGACTTTTATCGGACACACCCCAATGCACCACGGAAAATCTCGGCGGCCATTTTTAATTCGCTGCCCTGGCAAGCCTATGAAAACCTTACAGAGCTGGTCGCTGGGACATCGACTGTAGAAGGGGGGTAATGTCGTGACAACTAAGTACCTATATCATTTTCTTTCTTCTTTTTCACATGCTTTAGTAACCACATGACCGCGTTCGTTACTCATCGCTCAACTGACCACCCACTCCCATGCTGTCATTAGTTTATTGTTCTTTCCTTGTTCCTTATTCACTCTTCAGTATTTCACTCTCGCATTCTTGTTCTTTGATATCTATTGTTCTTTGTTCTTTTACCCTGGCCCCTATTATCCCAGACTTGTATATATAGTGCAGTAGACAGCTACCATGTCGTGACAACTAAGTACCTATATCATTTTCTTTCTTCTTTTTCACATGCTTTAGTAACCACATGACCGCGTTCGTTACTCATCGCTCAGATGACCACTCACTCCCGCGCTGTCATTAGTTTATTGTTCTTCCCTTGTTTCTCATTCGCTTTCCAGTATTTCACTCTCGCGTTCTTGTTCTTTGATATCTATTGTTCTTTGTTCTTTTACCCTTGTCCCTTACCTGGGTTCCTATTGTTTCAGACTCGTATATATAGTACAGTAGACAGCTACCAGTTCCCTATCTCGACCTCTTGGTCTTTGGGAACTAGGTTCGTGTTTGTATCTTTGTGTACACTCAATATTGACTTGGTCTTTGGGAACTAGCTTGCCTTATTTGACCCTTGTGATTGGCCCTTCGTGCTATCACTGTCGCTGAGATCACTTTTCCTTTCTGCCTTTGTGTGTGTTGAGCGTTACTCACACTCAGGTTTGTGCTTGTGCTGTGCTTTGATCACTTCCCATCGTCGCTTCCGCCTACGTCGCGACAGTATGCTCTTGATGGCACCTGTTTGTATGCCGCTTGATGATTCTATTCTTCGCTGTTCAATTGGGCTGTCAATTGGTGTCTCGATTGGCAGCGCCTCGACCACTACTTCAGCGTAATTGGGTCTCAGCGCCGCTGTTGATCCCCATGCTGCTTCAAATTGTTCCATTCTGTCGTTCTGTTTGAACCACTGTACCTCGTCCGTGTTCCTCAGCAGTAGAAAGGCTCCTTTGCCTTGCATTTTCGTGGCTGCTAATACCGTTATTTGGGTATCCCCCGTCCCTTCCTCTTCGGTCGCCCTCGTGATTGCCAAGTTTGCCTTGGCTACCAGTTCCCTTTCATTTAGATCCCAGTCCGACAATGTCTGCGAGGTGATTATGATTCTCCTGTCCTTCATTTCTGCTTCTCTGACTGCTATGTTGTGTTGGTGTGTGGATTGGATCGGACGATTGGTGCGTGCGGCGTTAGCGTACGTCATTTTCATCGCGTTCGGTGTGAGCTCGCCTTCCTCGTTCTGGGTGGAGGTCGTCCTTTCCGTCATGGAGTTGCTTGTCGTCGCTATCCTTGTAGACAGATCTGTTGCTCTGTTTGTAACTTCTTCTAATTTCTTCCATGCTTCCTGAGCTTCTCTAACTATACCTTCTATCTTGATGGTGATTCTGTCTACCTTTTCGTAAATCTCTTCTTCCAAGTGCTCCATCAGCTCATGTCTCCATTCGTCCGTTTTGTCCTTCCACGACCACTCCTGCAGGATTTTCGCTATGAGGATTATCTTGTCCAGTAATTCGCTTTGGGTCGTGCGTGTCCTCCCGTTTTCTTTTGCCGCTGCTGCCAATTGCACCAGTTTCGTCGGTAGTATGGCGCTAAGGTTGTCGCTTTTCGACATCAGTTTCCATGCGACTGCCTTGTCGATGAGGGTCTGGAATTCCTCCCGCTCCGTCTCGGTGTGGCTAGGACTGGACGTTCGCTCGGTCATGTTGGCCCTCGCAGGGAAGTTCAGCCTCTTTTGGGTGGGTGTGCCATCTTTTCCGGAGCTCAATGTGTTTTTAGACATCATTCGGGGTGTATTGTCTCGACGCGGAGTTTTTGGTATGAGTAGTAAGGTGTAGAGGTGTGTTATTACTCTCGGTCTGAGTTACGTCGCCTGCCAATGCCCTATTCGCCACTGTTTAAGCGTGGGAATATTCGTAGGTGGTGGCGGTACTAGACTAAGGAGTGTCCTCCCCATTGGTAGTACGCACCAGTTGACACAGCTCTTGCGTCATCCCGGGGTACCATAGCTGCGGACTATGTTTCTGAGCCTACCAGTAGCAAGGTCGTCGGAATCAATGGAGTCGCAGATTTGGATGAAGGGGTGTGAGGTTGTCCTGCTCGATCAGTTTGACAAGCCATAAGAAAAAGAAAAACGGAATTAGTTCAGCGTAGAGAGTACAGCTTTAATATACTGTTAGGAGCGTGCCAGTTTGAACCAGGTCAATATTAAAGCTTAGGGCTTCTACCTATGTCTGCAGGTCCTTTATACTATGTACGCTATCTCCGATGTCGCTGTGAGATATCCTAAAGTGGTTACAACAAATTGAGAGTAAAGATAATGAGTGCGGATAGGAAGAAGACTAACTAATAAGGTAACGGTGGTGGTCTAGGTGTATAGCCCATCCGAAGGGATAGCGATGGAATATAGGATAGGGGAAGATAAGAGTTGCAGAACCAATTCACCTTGATCAATATCATCAGTGCGTCGCATCAATGATGGACTTGTTGCAAGTCAGGTTGGTGAGTCAGATCGATAGTTCGATCGATGCGCGCAATTGCAGCAGTATGCAGAGCTGGATCAATAGTGGCGCCGCGGGAAAACAGTACAATCCCCACAGTGGAATGGGTACATATAAGTACAAAAAGTTTTCCTGAAACTTTTTGTGAGCGGGAGTATATAGGTAGCTTGTGGATAGATTTGTCCTGGCCATAGCCTTGTCCTCCAATTGGGACTTTTGCACAGGCCTCCCTACTCCTTCAACACCCTTTATATTGCTTATTGTTCTTTATTGTTCTTTTATCAACAATTATGTGATTTAGTACTTGAGTAGACTGTCTAGTATCATTTCCCCAGCTTGAAATAAAAGTTTACAAGCTAATCCTTCAAACACTAATAAAAGGCCAAGACACTCACAGTTTACTTCTACATCCTTCCGTCTCAAATATGCATGCATCCCTATGACTTCTGACACCAACCTTCATCTTTGACATTATCCTTGCGTGGAGCAGGGCAGTTCAAATTTTTTGCAATGAAGTGAATTTCTCCTTGATGAAAATCATAATATACAGTATAATATACAATACAACCAAAGCACGAAAGCAATCAGAAATGTTACATTACCCTTGGCGACCCCGAACCCTGAATCTATGAAGGGATTCTAACTTCAATTTACTAATACATCAGGTGCTGACACCAACATTGAGTCCGGTTGCATCGTCGGCGACTGCGATTTATCAGGCGTGACAATTGGAACATCATGATTCGTCGGAGGCTTGAAATTACAGGCATGGCACATCCATCCACTCTCTGTGTGGTAAAATTTTGGCGTAAACTGCGTCAAGCATTTCACACACTCCAAGTCCTCTGACGAAGTATTGTTCGTGAGGGCATGTTCAGGTCGGACAGCAATTAGCTGATCAAGCCGTCGAGCTTTACGGAGAAGAGCGTGAGTTTGGTTTACTTGAGGTGGTACTTGTTTGTATGCCCTGCAGTACACTTGTAGGGCACTCTGCAAAGTGATGTTGATGGATATTAGCGCTAGGAATTCAAGCTATGAGCAAGCTCGAGTCCTTACCTCTCCTCCATCATCAGTGTCACAAATTTCGTAAATTTGGCGTCGACTGTGGTCGTGCCCTTTACATGAGACAATAGCGTTCATACATCCGGGTTCTCCTCTGAACATCGTCGTGATGTGAGTCTCTTTCCGAGTTCCCTTGACCTGAAAAGAGGAAGACTTCAGGCAATGTTCACTAGTAGTGTCCACCCGATGCCTTACTGGTTGGATTTCAAACCCGAATGTATGTCCCTGATTCCATGCGCAAGATGCATGATATTCCTTGTAACAATCATTACACTTGATCACAGCGCCTCCCTTTTGCTGGCAGATGACACATTGCTGCGAAAACAAGACTGACATTAGAGGAACACATGATGGTGCAAATAATTTGGAGGAACTAACTGTGATCCACCTCTTATGAGGAATACTAGTGATCCCTTCTACAGATCTCATCGTCGACGAATCCGTGAAGTTGATTTCTGGGGTAAAAACAGAACACAGGACATGGGCCCAACCATGGCTCTCCGTCACCTTGCACGCACGAAGGTATGATCCAGAACGGATATGCGCAGTGCCACGCGGGCGAGGACATAGTAAGCAGTCATGATACTAGTGATCACATCAGTCTATTTACAGGCGCTCACAACGTGAACTTACAATAGATGCTTCCTGTTCCTCCTCGTTCTCGCACAAATCGCATCGCCAGTCATCCAATTTGTCAGCGCTCAGAGTTGTCCCGATAGATGCTACAACCATGATAATTACAGAACACACTCAAAAACGAGTAGTATCCTTACCGGCATGCACTGAAAATCCACAATTCTTGCACTTGATGACTTTCCCAACTGGTCCATTCCTCGAGCATGCGCAGCAGGAAAGTTGAGGAACATTGGATGAGGGTGGAGGAGGAGTAGATGTAACAGACGATGCAGTCTACGATCGGCGAAGATAAGATTCCTGATCAACACCGACATGCACAAGAGATTTGAAATGCTCACCTTCGATCTCTTGGACGCAGGGCCAACAAGCGGTGTCCCCTCCCTCTTTTCTGCGGTAGTACTTCCACTCCCATTTGGCCTTCCTCTAGTTACGCTTCCTTGGCCCGAACCTGAGGGTACAACTCCCACAGCCGGTGTTGACTCATCCCTCGTCGGCCTCATGTTCAGGTCGGCGTATTTCCGATAATTGACACCGCAACTGTCACATAAGATATTAGATTGAAGTCCTTTCGGTGCCTTCCACCATATCTTGCTATCTCGTGTCCGACAGGCACCGCAGGCTGGTGCTTTGGAGGGAGGGACAATGATGGACGATTCGTCGTCGTCGAGACCAATTGTCTGGCAATTATTCAGACCGTCAGGTTTCGAGTTGGATTGTATTGATGGGATAGGTGTAGACGGACGGCCATACGTGCGAATCCGCTCGTTCTCTTCGCCAAGTTTTGAGCTAAAGTATGACATTAAGTTATAGTTTCTCAAAAGGTCACCACCACTTACTTTTTCCAATGTCCATAAAATCTCACCACCTCGTATATCGACCTCACTACCACCTCGTCTCTCACTGCCCGTAATTCAGCTCCATGAACCGCGATAGCATCCTCAAATGCTACAATTTCTTCCCGAGACCATTCTTTGTCAGTGTAGTGTCTCGTCGGTTGAGCTTTCCACTATTTTAGTGGTCAGCGTTAGTGATTATTCAAATACAAATCCCTACCTTCTCAATTCGTGGAGTATTGAGTGTCTTGTAAGTGACAGAAGATAATGATTTTCCATTCAGTGTGGCATCAGAAAACTGTCGCACGACTTCAGTTAGGAAATCGACGGAGCTGCGTGATTTTTCGTCATTAGTGATAGTCCGAAGACACGCTTCCACTGGAAATAGCTGAATGACTTTGAGGGGGAATTTGAACGAATATACATACTTTCGCTCACTGCACCATTTAAATTAGTAAATTCATGAGGGTAGCCTATAATGGTGGAAGACTGACTTTCCGCGGGAGTAAAATCATTAACAGCTCCTAGAACCTCTACGGTCTTGTCGCCCCCTCGTTCTTCGTCTATGAAGTTGAGTGAATGTTGTAAAACTACTCGAAATGAATAAACGAACCAGGACCAAGGTGGGGGCTACCGTTGTCTGGGATTCCGGTAACTTGGTATTTCGGGCCAACGCGAGTCGCAGCTCGGGGAAAAATAAGGTCTTCTGGATCTAGAAACAAACCGTCAAAAACAATACACAGAGAGTCTAGGATGCGCAAGTGAGTAGAGCACACCTAGAGTATCTCCAACTAGAGTATATTGCCTATAGGACCATTCAATTGTCATTAAATGGTATTCGAAGATAAGCATGAGCACTCACCCGAAATATCGGAACGGCCACAACCTAAAGTGTTTCACGGGAAAATTCTCCTCCTTTTCTGCCTGGGTACGGTCTTTCCGAGGACGGCCACGACCTCGAGGGGCAGGAGCATTGGATTTGAGCGGTGGTTTAGCTGTGACTGGTGTAGCATGGCGTACAGCTGCGCGCGAATCAACCTCTTCTTCGTGTCGACGGGAACATGGCGCGCATGTCCATCCGTATCCACGTGAAGGTTTAGCTTGCAGCGGAGGTTGTACGCAGTGCATGTGGAAGTACTTCTTGCACCGATCACACTGAACGGATTCCAGGCTGCAAATTTAGGTTGTGAGATCCGCTTCAAATCAAGAAAGATATTGGCACGTACTTTGCACACCAGACTATACATGTATCACATACACGAAGCGCGTCAGTGAGGTCCGGAACCACTTCTTTCTCTGCAGCAACATATTCGTATCGCTCAACCAACGTGTTCCTAACGTGTTCCGGTACTAAGAGGAAATTTGATCAACCAACTCGACCTCCACAAGGCTTTACAGTGATTATAATCAAAGTTCCATAGTCACTCACCATTTGTGACGTCCGTTGTCTGTACAATCTCAAATTCCTTTTTGAGATATGGGTCGAATAGCCTCACAAAATAAAACCGATCCGGCCGCTTCTTCCATCCCGCCAAATCACTGATCTTGTTTCGATGTACTACGAAACATTTAGCTCGAACTTGATTAATGTCGCAAATTTCGGAGTAAATTGCTGCGAGTAACAGGCGGGAGTCACCAGCAGGGCGGTCAGAAACGTCGCGAGGGCGGTAATACCATGCCAGGCGAACGCGGGTGTACGGTAGAGCATCAAAGTCGAAAGAGGAGGAGGAACCTTCAGGTCTGAGAAATTCCATGATGCGACCTATGGAATATGGGGTACCCTCACGAGTTGACCAGCTGGGCGAAACGTAGACATGGTCTGTGAAAGATGATTTTCAGAAGGTGAGATGAAGGGTAGAAAAGTCGAAAGCAGAAATTGAAGAAACAAAAATGCAAATACCGTTTACTTTGACTTCTACGCCACTCTTGAGAAGGACTGTGCGTTTAATTTGAATATTCGCTGATGAAGACTCTCTTGAGTCAGACGCCATAGCAGTGACGGGAAATACAAGGAGAAATAGAAAGTATAAAATATAGGCTACGTATGTAGTGTCAGCTACAAGTAAGATTATCGAGAATTTGACCTGCTTTGAACAGAAATGGGGTGGCGAAATATCTAGAAGAACTGGAAGGTCGAGAGCGAAGATTCAAGGGGACCTCCTCATGAATCTGATCGCGTGCCGGCGGAGTGTGAAATCTCGGCAGGTCCTCTACACCAACTTCAACTATGTTTTCTGTATTATTTGATTATAAGCGGGAACACTGCGCGCAAGGACACTTCAAAGCAGGACGTATTGAAAGTACAGTAGGATGTCCGAGCCCTCAAATTGAAGGTACTAAATACTGTGTAAGCACTCTAAAGCCCCGGAGACTAGAAGAATGGATTTCGGAAGCCATTCACAAAGATCCTGGAGGATTTTGGGTAATATTAACCGCACTCAATATCTGTTTACTTAGTCTACTTAGAACTTGTGCACATTTTCTCTCAGTGCGCGGGCTGTGATCTCTAGATTCGGAAACATACTCTGCTCAGAAGGGGTACAGTGAGCTTTGACTGCTTGACAAAAGCTCGAAATTTGCTTGCGGAACTTGCAGTAAAACCAGGCATTGTCAAACATTCCAAATTGAACTGTGTGATCTCGAAATATGATTGAACCACATTGAACGATATGAAGATTGAGCCTGAGCTGCCTTGAATTCTACAACTTGACACCGTCAGGCGTAGACCTACATAACAGGGCCGTGAATCACGCTGATTCAAGAACCGTCAACTTGAAAACTAGCCTGATGTAACAAAAGATCTCCAACTTGGAAAGGTAGAATTGAGAAAGAAAGACCACAACGGATATCTACAATGGCACTTGGGCTACAGCACAACTAAACTCTAGCAATGACTAGTACTAGTAGTACCATCTTTCAGCATTGACTTTCTTTTATGACGATTCATATCTCTAAAGACTTTCCATAGACATGATCAACTTTTCAGCATCTTTGGATCGCGGCTTGATGGTACACTTGAATGGCAAGGGCACGCTTGGTAGAAGTTCAACAAGGATTTTGAAGTGGATGAGCAGAAACCCATACCTGATTACTGTGGAGGTATATTCGTACGTTGGTTCGAGTGAGACGCCATTCTCGTCAATCGCACGAGTAATATCGAAAACAGTTAGAAGAGAGGCTATGGCAATCCAGGCAAAATCATAGGCAGCGTATCGTCCTGGACAATACCTAGGATGAATTGAGTAACGATTTCATGCTTTTTGGACGATCCAATCCCGTCGTACCTTCTACCAATACCAAATATGACATCCCGGGGATCACGAATATCAGGGTTCAATGTTCCATCTGGGCGTAAGAATCTTTCCGGTTCGAAGTTCATGGGATCGGTATATACATCCTGTAGAAGGTCGATAAGCAGCATTTCGTCTACAGTGGGTCCGGGAACATACGGGATCATGCAACAAAGCCCTTGATACGAAATTATATATCAGTTCCCGGCCGACCTGAACATTAAAAGAGAGGGCTCACCAGAGATTGGAGATAACGAAAGAACCTTTAGGAATCACATACCCTTTGTATATGTCTTCTTCCGTCACTCGATGAGTGAGAGCTGAAAGGAGTCTTTATTAGCTGAATCGATAATTCACTAGGATGACTACTCACAGATAGGAGCAGGATCATGCCAGCGAAGAACTTCCTTTACCAAAGCAGTGACATATGGCAAGTCGTCCTCATGACTAAAGTCGGGGAGGACTCCTGCACCCAAAACTCGGTCGAGTTCCTCTTGCGCCTTCCGTTGGGCCTCAGGATTCGAAAGAATGCCTAAAAAGGCTGATTGCAGAGGGGCAATATTCTGTACATAAAATAGGGCGCATATCAGGGTAATGTTCCGATTCTGAGAAAGGCAGAAGTCCTCACCGTATCCGATCCGACTACCAGCATGAGGAATCAGCATGAAAAATGCGAAAAGTGCGAAGGAGATTAAGAAAGCACAGACCTAAGAACATTGAAGCAGCGGTGTTCTTGACTACTTCCTCCTCTTTTGCCTTTGCCTCCGGTGTATCGTCCTTCTCTGCGATCTGATCGAGACTGAACGATGTGAATGACGGAGTGAAATTTCCCATTGCCTAATTTTTTTCAGAAATGACAGTTACAATGAAACGAGCAAACTCACAATGCGTTCCTTTGCAGCTGCCCACGGTAGGTCGAAGGTATCGTCTGTTTCCTTCTTCCATTGCCTCGCGAGACGCTGGAAGCCCGCACCTGGGACCCATTCAGGCACGTATTTGAGAATAGGTATCATATCCACCAGGAATGAACCAGGGACAAAGGCACGTACGACGCCAGCGACGGCGCGTTCGGAGCAGGCAATAAATGGATCATCTTTTTCTTGTGGTTTCATACCATACGCAATATCCATTGAAACCGACCCCGACATACTGAATTAAATGCGGTAAGTGTGCGATCAAGGTTGCATGGAAAGAATAAATGAACATACTGGCGAAGATGCTCTACAAAACTTTCAGGCTCTTCAAGAAGTCTCGTGAGAAGCTCCCGACTAGCCGCTAGCATATGAGGTCGAAAACGTTTTGAAGCAGCGGGGTTAAATTCTTGGTAGAACAATCGCCGTCCCGCTCGCCTGGTGTAATGTGAAAATTCTATTATGGTTTTCAAGGAATTCAATACTTTACCATTCTTCTCCTGTCGTGTCGAGCGATTAGCTCATGCCAATATAATAACATAAAGCCTTACCGTATGTCATGCTGTGAAGGTTTCTAGACCACCCCATGAGCTCGTTCACCATTATATGCCGAGGTCTTTCTCGAAAATTAGATGGTGCACACGAAAAAAAATACTTTCGTACCTATCAGAGTAAATAGCAGATCGCTTCACGAATAAATCGTTGATTGCCTCTTCAGAGTTGAGGATCACCATTGAAGTATTGAAGATCTTGGCGTAGACGACATCAGAACCTTTAATCAGGTAGAGTGAGCGAATAATCGATAATTGCCCGCAACTACGCACCATACTCCCGACTCCACTCGGCGTACTTGACCCAAGGCGTCACCGTTGGATAGTCAAAGGCGTTTCCAACGATGGGCAAACGTTTGGGACCCGGAGGTAAAGGGAGTCTGCGACGTCTATACAACACGTAGCTTGCGGCCACAGCAAATAATGCTAGGAAGATGTTAGAGTTGGAGGTAAGAAAGTCAACCGTAGGCATGATTTTCGGGAGATACAAGATACAGGCTGTAGGCTGTAGAGGCTCTTAAAGCTTCTCGAACAGCGTAATTGATCCGATTCTGATACAGAGACCGAATGCTCTTTGTATCAGACATAAAAGGCCGTGTAATTGAGCAAAATTGCATGCGGCTCCGCATTTTCTCCCATCTAGGGTTAAAGACGAGATCGTCCGCGAACCGTCATGCATTCTGATGTATCTCAAGAAGCAAGATCTCACAGAATCTGGTTTCAGAAAGAATAGTACCTCAGGTGCATATGTCCCTTTCCTTCCCTCCCTCCCAGAACTGAGCCGGGCGGCGTGATACGGTATCTCCTCCAGCTTCAGAGCCCGCCCTGAGTAGGAGTAACACAGTCACCATCTAGTGCTTCTCAAGGCTACCTCCTTTCGTCATTTGAAGCAAGTAAAAAAGTATACCGCATATATAGCGATTTAGCGCCGTGAAAAGAATTTGCGCTTCGAAGGGGTCACGATTCAGTGTTGGACGGGCACGGGCACGGGCATAGGCATTGGGCAGCTTGACGTGAATAGTCACAGAAAACCTGACATAAACGCCTGCAGGCGCCTAATGCTTGCTCAGCGCATTCTCGAGCGCATTCTCTCACAGGCATCGGCGGGCCTGGGCCACCCGGCATCAGCACTGAGCACTGTAATGTCCTTCAACAAAGAAATAGCTTGCTCGCCGGAAACAAACTGCATAATAGGATCAAAAGATTTCCTGTCTACTATAAGTATTTGATTCTAGGCGCGTTTCCCTCTCCCAATGAAAGGCCATTCAATCTGTTTCGACATGTGCACCGATTCATCGAGCTCTTCAGCGAATTCCCAAGCCGTTCCAGGTTTTTCGAGGAAATTGCGGCCAACAAAGCACATATCACCACGCTTCTCCTGAAGGTACTGCTCTGCTACCTTCCCTGATGTGATACCGCCTAGACAGCCAACAAATAGCGAGTCTCCTACTACGTCCTTGATCTGCTTGGCATATACAGATTGGATGTTGAACACATTAATGGTCTGAGCAGCAGATTGGCCACCCGAAGATACATCGAGAACATCAACGCCGTGCTTGGGAATGATCTTGGCAAGCTCAATGGTGTCCGGAAGCTTCCAACTGGGATAGCTTTCGTGCTCCAGACAGTCGGTTGCCGAAACGCTGATATGCAAAACCATGACTTTTAAACTCTGAAGAAACATTGAGGAAAACTAACCGGAGAACAAGGGGCATCGTGTCCGGGATCACAGCTCTCACTGCGTCAATGATCTCCAAAACAATCCGGATGCGGTTTTCGAAGCTCCCGCCATACTTGTCCGTTCGCTTGTTCGCAACTGGGCTTAAGAATTCGGACAAAAGATAGCCGTGCGCAGCGTGTATATTGATGACATCGTACCCAGCAGTGACAGCCCGCTGGGCAGAGTCTTTGAATGCCACAACAATGTCTTCAATCTCCTTGATAGTGAGCGCATGTGGAACGGGATAACCTGGCTCAAAGGGAACGGCGGATGGAGCGACTATCTTGTCGGGCCAGCCACCTGCCGCAGGAGTTGCGACTGCACTAAAGCTCAACCATAGTGCGACGCATGAGCCTTTTCGGCCAGAGTGCATAAGCTGTGAAGTGTGTAAACATTCAATTTGTCGCGAGAGAAGACGCAGTATACCTGGATACCGATCTTTTGGCCTTGAGAGTGTGCAAACCGGACTACCTCCTGGTGACTCGCAATTTGGGAGTCGTCCCAGAGTCCAAGATCCTCGGGGGTGATACGTCCAATTGCCTGAACAGCAGAACCCTCGACGAAAGTAAGACCAGGTCCTAGACACACAACTTCAGGATCTCTGATAACACACGTTGAGCTCAGGGATCTTACCACGGATGAGGATTCCACCGAGATATGCCATGTGCCAAGGCGTCATTTTTCCATTATCAGCGGAATACTGTTGCATGGGGGAAACCTAGTCGCAAAAGTGCATCAGATCAACGCACTCGTCGTTGAAAACCTATTGAGAACTCAAACATACCCAGACGCGATTGGGGAACTCAACTCCTCGAATCTTCAGCGGGGTAAAGAGCAAAGTTTTCGGCTTGGAACGAGCCGAACCTGCAGGAGGGTTCTGAAGAGGCGTGTAGAACGGTACACCTGGCGCTCGTTTGTTGATAATCGTAGGAAGAGACATGGTTATGGTCGGTAATGAGAAAGACAAAAACTGTGGAAATACACTTTATATAAGTTGTAGCTATCAATTGATCACCGTGCGATTTCCATCGGTTGCCAACGCATGTCTACAGGTGCTAGGCGTGCAATACAAGAACCTAGCGTTTAATGCCTTGAGGCTGACAGACCCTGTACTTGGTTACTTGCCTTATCCATACCAACATCGCCCGCCCCTGCCCACCCTGACTAATGCTCGATTCAGACCTTGTGACTAGAAAAATATGTTCGAACGATATTGTAGCTGCTCATTGCTAACAACAACTTCCATGGTTGCTGAGACGTTTTGTGCAGGGCCGAACCGTTGAATAAAATGACCACGTGTACATCTAGACCGGGAGGCGCGTAACTTACCCCCATAAAGGAAATGCCGGAAGCGTTGATTTAGTCGTCTTATGATAATTCAGGGAGAGAGACAAAAATAACGGAGAACCATACTTGCTACCGCTTCTCTCTCGGGTATGCACATCTTGATATACGAGGCAGCCCCCAGAGGATAATTTTGCGGTGTACAGTCGAATCATATCTCGCCCACTGGTCTACTGTCATTCAGCTCGCCGTTCAACCAGAAACCAGCCATGCTGTCTAGTAGATACTGAACCTACTGCGCATTAAATTGCTTAGCTGCTCGCTGTGTTCATTTTCTCGAATTCAAACTTTGCCGAAACGGAAACTGAGCATTATCTTTGAGACTGGTTCATCTCTCCGCGTTCAAGTGGAAGAGCTTGTACGTATTGGTGTATTTGGGAACCTCAATTCTATTGAAGCAGCTATATTCGAACACTCAAACCGCTCACATCTCGCAGCCACTCTAATCTCAACGAATTTTTGGGTCACAACAGAAACATAGTAGAACATATGGTATTAAGGACAGAGTGAAACGAGTGTCAGATTTTATGTTGGACTAGAACTTGGTATATTTCAGCAATCTGTGACCATTCTACATCCTATTCTGTACTTGCTACTCTTCCATTAGACAGGAGCGGCTGGCTTGAAGTCGTCGTTATCGTTCCCTTTGTTGGACATTGACTCCATCACATAATGTTCTTCCCGAGTAACATCGATGTGGACCTATTGGGAGTGAGCGCAAACGTCTCTCGGGAGTTTAGATCCCTACCTGAGGCCTGCTCATATTCCGACCTGCACCAGTGCGTTCCATAGCGCTGAGAAAGTTGACTTCTTTCACATTCATGGAGCCGTGACTAGTGCCATCTTGGCCCCGACGAAGTTTGCTTCGCTCGTTTAGATTCTAAAATGGCGTTTCATACCATCAATATCGTTCTGGCGAAAGAAAAACGATGCTCAGACTCACGAGGAACAAGGTGTTACTTGTGCAGACAAGATCAGCGACGTAAGATCAGTTTCTGTGAGGCATTTGCGACGTACGAGTATAGACGAGCTGGGAAAGCAGGTTTTTTAAAAGCTGTTCAAACTCAAGCTCTACGTACATACCTTGAGACCAGGCGAACAGCTGGTGCATTGCTGTCGTAGGGCTAGCGACCTTTACTCGTGTTCAACACTGTTGCCGACATTGCGAATGAAGGTAAACTCACCACTCCGGTGATATGTCCAATCTGACGAGGGTGTCAGTGTTGCTTAACACAACAAACGCTGGTGGAACGCACAGTGAAAATAGTGACAGGAAGGGCACATTCAATAGCAACCAAGATGAGATTGTACAGCATCCAGTCGGTTTCTGAAATCACTTTCAGGCAACGGAAAAAGCCATTGATCGGATGACTGACGCTTAAAACCAGTTCTCCTATACATCAGTGTTGCAACGAGTGATATCCTAAAGGCAGTGAGAACTTGGTTCACCATAGGAAGATGAAATTCTTACATGACCGTCATATCTGTTGCGATTGCAACGGATTCCCAGGCCACAGAGATAGGGACAAACTTGAGGTAGCCTTCCGTAGTAGCTGTACCACTGGCATCGAGGGCGAGGAGACTGCCGGACATGTACAAACCCATCAACACTTGCACAGTTCCTAGAAGACATGCAAAAACAAAAACGCCGTTGGCAAGGTACGGATGCTGACGTCCCAGCATTTTTCGAGTCCTGGTAATCAAGAAAAACTATGTGGACCTGATCAGGAGCAAACTCGCACAACAGCAGTTACAACGCACTTGAGTCGGCGCAGCGGTTCTATTGCAGATGTAAAGGTGAGGTTAATGAGTTGATAAATCAAAGTCCAAGTTTGCCTCGTACAAAACAATGAATATCGGACCACTGTCGTATTGCTACATGGTCAAAATCAGCTTACAGCACTGTCCAATGAGCAAATACACGCACCCAATGAGCCGCGTACAACGTGGCAGGATTTCCAAAGTTAGCAACAGTATACATCCAGAGATACTGAGTGCAGTACAAGTTAGTAAATAAGTGACCGGGAACTTCGACACTTTCCCCACCTCCCAAGATATGGCAACATGGGTAATATCAAGGATCATAACCCAGTAGACGAGCCCACTGGAAATTTACGATTCACATCGTGAACAATAAATTGTACATCGTATCGCGTACCGAATTGTCCACTAATCAAAACGTCAGATCGTGCAACACAAGATTGGAGGTCGTGATACGCACACCATCATTGAACTTGCTAGTAAAATAGGCCACCCATTCTGTCACATCAATCCGTTAACCAAATAAATCCAAAAGTCCCAAGACTGAGAGAGTAGTTACGCATGAACAATATCCCGAAGAGGAATGTACTGAAGAGAACACCGATTTGAACAGCACCGAGGGTTTCTGCAACGTCCTGAGTGGTAATGGTTGCAGAGGACATGCTGGAAAAGAAACGAGGTAAATCTGGAACGCTTTCCTGAGATGTCTAAACATATACGGGCGGGAAAGAATTGGGAGAATATAAAAGAGGGGTGTTCATGATGGCCCTTCAAATAAACAACAAAATCCGTGGAAAACCGTTTCAACTGTATTTGCGAATCTACGGCCTAGGTGATAGCGGTAGCTAAGTGACGACATATACGCATGGGAGACGGAGGGTCACGGGAGGGTATCAGATCTCAGGCTCGGGGGTTGCAATGTTGGTAAGTAAAAGCTGGTAAAGGTTGGAGCACGCCGGGAAGCCGCCTGGATTCCCGCGCAGATTTTGATGTCAAGATTCACACACTATCCTGACAGGACAATAAAACTACAATTGTATAGATTCTTATAGAGCTCTAGCCGAAATGCGATCTCAGGCGGAGAACTTGCAAAGTGCCATACGAGAGTAAGTATATTTTAAGTACTTTTATTTCTAAGTTGCTTCAGTCAAGAAAGACCTATTGGTACCATGCTGCCACTTTGTCGAGATCCAGCGAACTCAAACCGACATGTGCCATAGAGAGCCAAATCTACGAAGGCAACAAAGCTTAGACCGATTAACCAATCAAGTTTACCATTACTCACATTGTAGTACAAGTAGGAAAGTCGATCATCTTTCGCCGATTTCATTGTCAGGAAACGAACACCAGTGACTGCACCGAGTGCCATTAACGCAAGCAGAACAAAATAATTGGCTTCGGAGATCAAGCAAAGAGTCATGGACCAGGCGATCAGCAAGATGGGCATGGTTAGTCTAGATAAGACAGGGAACGAGAGAGTGAAGGTGCGTCTCCCTAAGAGAGCATCTCCCTCATCGTCTCGGAAGTCTTGCGCATGAATCGTGGTGAAAATGATCAAAGCACTGCCAATAACAGCGCCAAGCTGGTTGTGATTGAGCGTCTCCGAAGAGTCTATTTTTTTTTTTCGAAAACTATCAGAGATAGGTTTGAGGTATGTCTGACATTATCTACTGACCTGCAATCTGTGTAGCGCCGTATTCAAACAGGGCGTAGAAACCGGCACAGCAACCGTTCTTTGAAAGCCAATGGCCATGACCTCCGCCTCTGCAGTAGATGCTGGTGAGAACACAGATTCCCAATCCTGCAGGGACTGCTCCTGCATAAAGGGAAAGGGCCAAATCGAGAGGCGCAAGCACCCAGCCGAGAGCTACCGCTGAGTCGACGCTGATACGTTTCGCAGGGATCGGTCGATTAGGCTTGTTAACAGCGTCTTCTTTTGGGGACGTGCCGAAAGTCTGGTTTGTCACCGTGAAGTAAAGAAGGTGCATCCAAACCCAAAAGACGACGATCAAAAATCGACAGACAGAGTGGTGCGAGGCCAGAGCTTGCGAGAAGACAGTCTAAACAACGGAGGTTAGTATTCGTCTGGCTATCCTAAATTTTACCAAGGACATTCACCACTGGGAGTACGATTGTCTTCATATCAGATTGGTTGAACAACTGCAGCGTAACGAGGAAGTTCCATATTGTGCTGATCATTGTGGTGCAAAAAAAGTGGGAGTGTGTGAAGAGACACTGGCCTCGCAATCAGACTGAAATACTCGATTTTGAATCCATGACTCTAGGGAAAATCATCAGAATTTTTCTTTCTGATAATGGTACATGCGTATACAAACAAGATAAGTTCTCCATCCGAGCTCACCTAGACTCCAGCCCATGCCTTCCACGAAGTCCATCCCTGCATTTCTTTGGATTCGATCCGAAAATGTGAATGGTAAAAGATGGTACTTACGAGCGTGCCGCGTGGATCAGTAAATCTCCTTTTAGTTTTTCGAGAGATCGTGAACACCACTACATAACCTGGTTATTTTTTTAAATCTTCCGTCGGATTGTTAATTAACGTATGAGCAAAGGAGATCATTAAGGATATGACCTTCGTCCCTCCGAGCCTCCGATCTCCGTTAAGATATCAAGCAAGAAAGGTATCGCACAATTTAGCTCGGAACCTATACAGCTTTCCCTCTCTGCTAAGCTGAATGTGGGGCTCCGAGTTCCTCAAAGTTATGGAAAAAACTGCCCTCTTCCAATATCATGACAATTCTGAATACTGGGTGAAGCCCTGTGAGACCTGGTCCGACCAAAAAGTCGGCGTGTGAACCACTCCGGAGAAGAGTAGATGATCGTCGCTTAGGCTATGTTCAGTGTTTGGTAAGATGCTTTCGGAATCCAGCACTCGTCAGAACATCGGAAGAAACAAGTGCAGCAAAAGAAAAACATATACACAGCCTGGTGTAATTCTCTAAGGGAAGAAAAGCAGCTCACCCTAGTTCACAACACCCTACCACACATCCGTAGCTTCGCAAAGAATGGTCTTCAAGGAGAACGTCGGAGTGAGTCCTGACGATAAGAGCGCTAAATTATGGAATATTCTGGAATAGTTCACGCGAGCTATACTTACCACATACTGGTCCCGATTCCCGGCGAAAGTAACGTTATTCTATGTTAAAGTTTTTATCGCCGGGAAGGAGCCAGGAGAAGCCAGGAGAGAGTGTATTAAAGTCCAGGTTATAAGCTGCTGAGGGCAAATGAATATATTGAATCCTACATAGAAATAGGAAAGAGATATATACTAATGTATAGTATCTAGAACAGAATCTGTAATAAGCAATTGACTGGGTTCAAATTGAAGATTCAAGATACGCACCTTGATGGCGGACCGTGCGGTGTGAATTGAGGCCACGTTGACGGTATCAGGGAAGAAAAGGAAGCACATCTTACCCGGGTTCCTTGAATCGGAAGATCTGAAAAAGGCCTGGAAGATCAGCTATATATTTTGAAACCATACAACGAACAAAAAGATGGAGTGAAGGTTTGTAAAGATATTTCCACTCACATGACAAGTGGCGCTAGGGTAGAGCTCCCAGGAGTAGCTTGAGCCTGAAGTATAGATTTTCAACTGTAATGTAAGCACAAGAGGATGATGACTGGACGGAGTGTATAGCAAGGGAAGCGGGAGTATAATTTGAGAAAAGGACATGTGCTACGAAAAGACGGATATGATAAAATGAAATGGCGGCCAGGGCAGTATATTGATGAAAAATTGACCGCGAGTTTCACGGGAAAAAACGAAAAACAAGTGTACTGTAGAGACAAAGAGAGACATTTAGTGCCGTTTCGGCCAGCTCACTATTGCTTATCGAACCTTTTGCTTCCAACCACCATAACTTTTACCTCAAACTTGCTTTTAGGCCCTGTTCGGGAACCCGAGTCCGCATGGGTAGGTTGAAGTTATCAGGGGTAGAAGTTATTTTATATAAGATTAGATTATGGTTTGGCTAATTCCAGGTAATTTGGCGTTTGGGAACCAACTAGAATAGTCACACAAGTGGGCATGGCCTCTGTATATCAAAAAAAAATTTCAATATTTCTAGTGTGCAAGTAAAATTTTGTCTGTCTGTTCTGAGACTTGTTTTCTGTGCGGGAAATTTACATAGACCCACCCGCGCGGAGCTAAGCTCCAGCCAAAACTTAAACTATATATATATAGAATTATCTGTGATAAGATATCTGACTCGGAAGAGTCTCGCCTCTTGTCCTACTTTAGTTGTTAGGGAAATGTGATGCACAGGGATATGCAACTTTCAAAAAAGTGCTCATCTGAGATGCATCCCATTGTGCTATCACCTCCATTATTTTTTTGTAGTCTCTTAAAACTATAATTTTCCTCTATCTATTTACAAGCAAAGAATTTCAAAAACATCAAGCAAGATGTCACAAAGAGGTGATGACAGTGGCAAGGCTGAGTGGAGGCTTAGGCAGAAGCGGACCTTAAGAGTTTATATCAAAGATTTTATAGAAATTGGTGCAGAATACATTGAGCAATGGCCAAAATAATCTACGGCTGAAGTGAAGTGTGACAAGCTTCAGGCAGATGAACTTGCCATTTGTGCAGTGCATCAGCCCAAATCAGCCTCCCTGACTTCACCAACTTCATTAATTGTGCAATAGCCAAAGCTAGCTGCTACTGTCAACGGAGCTTGTTGTGACTGTTAAACCTATAACCTATGTAAGTACACCAAGCCTCAGAACAACGATGAGTTCTCTTGTGTTTACCTATAACCTATGTAAGTACACCAAGCTATAGGTATCAATAAGTATATGGGAAGATAGACATATAAGATGAAGAAGATGTACCCTCAGAACGACAATGAGTTCTGAGGGTGTCAAACGATTTCCTAGAGTATAAATAGGTAGAAAGTATAGTCCAAACAAGTCCGAGCCCCAAACCCTGAAACTAGATTGTGAAACTAACTCGTCGGGCTGTACTTGCGGAAGCAAAAGTACTTCGTGTCCCCTCCGGAGTTCATACAACCAGAACGCCAAACGTTCACCTGACTCCCATACGCAACGTGTTGATTCGTGGAATTTAACACTCCCCCTGGCGTTCTGCATACCACCAGTCAAGACCTAAGGCAGAAACAAAGCGATGGTGTTTGTCCTTCGGAAGAGATTTAGTCATGATGTCCGCCAAATTTTGATCACTTTGTACTGGATGAACAGAGATCTTGCCACGCCGAACCACGTCCCGAATGAAGTGATAGCATATATCGATATGCTTTGAGAGGTTGTGCTCCTTGTTGGTTTTGGTAAGGCTGATTGCTCCAAGGTTGTCACAGAAGATATCCATTGGTTTGTCACCTAAGCCCATCTCTATTTCATCCAACCAACTTCGTGTCCATAAGGCCTGCTGTACCCCGCAAGACATGGAGATGTACTCTGATTCCGTCGATGATAGGGCTACAGAGGGTTGTCGTTTCGAAGACCATGACACCGGGGAACCATTGACAAGGAAGATATATCCCGACATAGATTTCCTCGTAACCTTGTCCCCAGCCCAGTCAGCATCAACATACCCGATCGGTCGAACAGCCTGTTATGATCATGCACGGTCGTAGGAGATAAGTGTGGATCACGGACTATAAGTCCATGGGGTAAAAGACCGAACACCGAGATAAATCCCGGCGAGGGCAGAGTGGACCTACGGAGAGGTAGTCGGACGTTGACGCTACTATTAATAGCGTCCCCGACACGCCGCTGTCCGAAAGCAAGGTTGAGGGTAATTCCGATCGCGGGAGAAACTCACGCGATCGTACTTAAGGTGAGGATGAGAATAACTCTATTTGAGATACACTGTATGAGTGCGCTATCAAAGTCGATATTTAAACTAAGGACCAACTATTCTACTCTCGTAGCTTTATACTGTAATCGCTACCTAAGGGTCGCTAAGCGATAGTATCCTAGAATAGTATGGTCGAACATGTGGAAGATAAAAGGGGAAAGTATAAAGGAAATGATATAAAAGGATATATAAGAAGTCGGCTAAGTGTGAGGGATATAAAAGCAAAGTGTAAAAGGATCACGGAGATAAGCTCCGCGACGGAAGAAAGTAGGGAAGTCAAATACCGTAAAAATGATCGTCGGGACCGCGGGAGTTGAACTTGGCATGGTCGTAACACAGCCTCGGAGGTTCCCGGTCGATAGACAATCCCATAATGAATGGTGGAGTAGATGTATCGACACAGTTTGATCAAGAGCTCCCAGTGTTCTCGTGAAGGTGAGTCCTGGACAGTCGACAGCACACTACACGAGAACACGATGTCAGGTCGAGTACAACTCGTGCCCCACCAACAGCAACCCAGGATGGCGCGGTACAGCTTGTCCTTCATGAAGACAGCGTCGTCAGTAGAACGAGGAGTGAGGGATGACAGTGAGAAGTTAGGAGGAAGGGGGGTGTAAAGTGGACGCAGCTGCCCCTCCAAGCCAAAGTATCGAAAGGCATTTTGAAAGAAGGGGAATTGAGAGATTGCAATTGATCCATCACTTCAATGGTCGACCGTAAGTCCTACAAGGAAATTCTTGTCCTTGACATCTGTAAGATCCCATACCTCAAATCCTTTAATGGCATCGTTGGCTTCGCCGGATGATGATGATCTACAAAAGACATCATCAGTGTGAACGGAGGTGATGGAAAATTTGTTGGTAGATGATTTACGCCGATATCGAATGCATGGATCAGCACGTGAGGACTTGAAACCGAGTTTTTGAAACTGCCCCTCCAACTCCTTGTACCATATGTGACCTGCTTGAGACATCCCATATAGTGGTTTGTGCATGAGGCAGACCTTGTCTTCCTCCCCCTCAACAGCAAACCCTGTAGGTTGATTCATATAGACTGGTGGATCCTTAGGTAGAGTTCCGTTAAGGTAGGCTGCCGAGTCTCCAGCTGCTTGAAAGCGCATACATATAGCGATGAGAAGGCGAACAGATTCTGCTCTAGCAACCATTGACCAACTTTTATCAAAGTCAAGGCCAGCAATCTGCATATCCCCTCTCGCCACATAACGTGCTTTCCACTTCAAGACCACTCCCTCACCATCAACTTTCAGATCGTATACCCACATCCCATTCATGATTCGCGCATTTTCCGGACGATCTATAAGAGACCAGCATTCCCGAGACTGTAGAGAATTTATTTCCGTTTTCATGGGAGGAAGCCAATCGTCCAGGGACTTCATAGCATCAGCATAAGACTTAGGTATACCAATTACTCCTCCCCCTTTGATGGTGCTGGCAAGAAAAAATTATGTTCGCCCAATCCTCGGCCTGAGAGCGAGCTCTTTGAGTATCTTGCTCATGTTCCATTGACTGCAGAAGACGAGCGGAAGGATTTCGAACGCGAGTAGAATGACAAAGGATAGGGGCCGAGCCAGAGAGTTGGGTGCAGAACTTGATGCAGAACTTGGGGTGGAAGAAGTAGAACCCAAAGGTTGCCGTGAATCAGAAGATGAGTCGATCTGTGAGGGTGGGAATGATGAGGGAGGCTCAGAAGCAGTTGTCTGAGTAAGCTTATCCTCGGACGTTGAGGTATCCTCGGTTAAGGAAGGATCCTCGGGTCGGTCCATCTGAACCGCACTGAGGTCAGAAGAAGATCCTTCCTCAGGATTAGTAACAGTGGGATCCTCCAACGTACGACGAGGGATTCCCTCCTCAAACTCCACATCACAAACGGGATACACTCCATTCCGCCCCGGATCCCATATTCGATATCCACGACGCCCAACATAACCAACCATACAGCCTTCCCAAGCCTGCTTCCCCAGCTTCCCCTCAACATGATCTAAATCAGTAACCCACACTTTGCTCCCCCAACGCCTCAAATGTGAAACATTCACCTTCAAACTTCTGCTCTCAAACCACTTCTCCCAAGGGATCACACCCGGATGTCTGCTCGTTGGTATGATTCCTCGTATGTACCCATATGCAGCAGCAGCCTCCGCCCAAAAACGATGATCTAAGACGGAGTCTTCAATCATTGAGCGTACCCCAGAAATAATAGTATGGTTCGCTCGCTCTACTTGACCATTTGCCACTGATGATGCTTTAGGGATCTTTTCCACCAAGATACCTCGTTCGGCGCACCATACATCAAAGAGTTTATTGTCGAACTCTCGACCCATGTCAATTCGAATGATGCGTATTTGTCGCCCAGTTTGACGTTCCGCCATGGCAACAAACTCCTGGACGAGTTTCAGGATAGTCTCCACATCTTTGGTAGTGGAGAAATACATGAATGGTATCCCTGTCCCATCATCACAAGCTATCAGCATATAGTAGGCTCCTCCCAGACTTCTCGTTCGTGCGCGACCCCACAAGTCCAAACTAACTCGATCCAGAGGTTCAGATGCCGGGACCACGATATCATCAAAGGGTTTACGCTTGGCCTTCAAATACATACAAACCTCGCACTTCCCACACAACGAGAAATCGGAAACCTCAAGACCCTCCACCAAATTTCTCTTCGCCATTAGGCAAATCATATTCACATCTGCATGCCCAAACCGATTGTGCCACATAGCAAGGGAGCACGGTTTGGATCTGGACCGACCCGTTGATGCAAGGACATAGGTGGAGTCGGGGGTGCCCAAAGAAGATACGTACTCAGGCTGTGGATAATCAAGATCATCCATGACTTTGACCTGGTACAATCCATGCCCACCCCGTTGACCCGCGATTCGTCCATCAACAATGATTTTCCCTGTAGCAGGGTCTCGCACATCAATTCTACTGCTCCCCCATTCTCCCTTCATCCCCTTCTTATCCATACTCGGCAGTGACAGGAGGTTCATAGCGAAGCTCGGGGTATGCAATGCTGGAAACCTCAACTTATGCGTGGAGCCATCCTGCGTTCGCACTGTGATTTCGGCAATGCCATGTCCCTCGATTTGAAAGGACCCAGGTGACCCCTCAGCAGCCATACAACCAGTACTCCGAGCCGGAGTATACGAAACGAAACGACGACGACTACGGATGCACCAATGGGAGGCACCACTATCGATAAACGTGGGGACATTAACAATAGGATTTGGGCTATCTAGTCTTACAGAGGCAGGTAAGATACTACTCGTACTGCCCTGCTCACCACTCAAAAGGGCAAGAGCTTCTTTGACTCCCAGTCTAGTCGGGAGTGCATCAGGAGCGGTAGGGCAGTTCGAGAGATCAACCATACCTCTGTTACGATTATGCCTCCGGGCTTCCGTGTATAGCTTCCGGCTTCGGATATGGACTTGGTAATATTCATATTTACTTCCGAGATCGATTGCATCGATCGAGTCGTACGAAGCATTCGATTATCGAATGCTTAGTATTCCGACTTTATTGTATTTTCATATATATATTGATGACGTCGGTTTATATTAGTTATTGTCTTTTACTTACAGCTCTTATTGTTATGGATTTAACAATTAGGAATACAGGTATATAAGCTGTAGTATCTTGTACATAGTTCTTCAGTTTAAATATCAACTTAGATTGCTGCTGAACTCCGTCCGGAACTCTCTCTTCTAATCGTCTAACGTTCGCACTATAACCGATCGTTATCCGGACGTCTTTACACTCTTACTCGTCACTCTGAACATTCACCGAACCGTACGACGAAGCGGGGGCACTACCGATAGTAGTGTCAAGGTTCTAGTTCATCTTTATCATCTTCCGTTGCAATCGAGCTTACCGATCATCCTCGATTACTCCCCTTGAGACTTCGGTTATAAACCATTGTCTCGATTCATTCCGATTACTATCGGACCACTTCGATTCATACTATACCTTCTAAGACTCGACGGAACCTCACCGGCACAGTCTTAACAGTATATTTAAACTACTACTCGCATTCGTCGCTATCCATTCAATACTCATTTACCCATGGCGCCTCCAATGACTCGTCAAGCCCGTAGGAACAGGCCAAGAACGTTGACCGGTACTACCGACAACTCGGACATTCCAACGCAGGCTGAAGAGCCAAATCCTTTTGTCGCCAATGCGCAATCTTTTGCGCCTTATTCAGAATCCATTTCGGCCTTAGGAGGTCGAAGAAGAAACAACGTTTTCGGACCCACTACTGCAGCATCACTACCGACAACTGAAGTAGCACCTGAAGTTGCAATCGGTGGAACGACCGAAACGATGGATTATGATTTTCAAACTCTTTACACTGCCTCTGGAATGCCTGTCCAAGTCAGGACACCTCGAAGAAATACTCACATCGCTACGACATCATCGAACACCATCATACCTCCGTCTCCAACGGCAGCAACGATTATGGGACAGATTTTAGCCCGTAACACGCCAACAGGACCTCAAATCCCGGAAGGACCGGAAGATGAGGAAGGAGAGGATCTCGAAGGTAATCGAGATAACCAAGATGGTGAGGAAGTAGTCGATGAAGAGCCGGCTGATCCGGAACTACCTGGCGATGGTGGACCGGATGGACCGGGAGGACCAGGAGGACCAGGCGGTGGTGGTCCCGGAGGACCGGGAGGTCCAGGGGGACCAGGTGGGGGATCCGAAGGCTCGAATAGTCCCCGGAGACCATTTTTCCCACCAAACAACAATTCTTCCGAAAGGGAGTTTCTCCAAACGTTCCAGGCTTTCCGAGGAACACTCGACGGTTTAGGTAATGCTATCGCTAACCTACGAACAGAACCTTCCGAGTCGAGCAAAGCAAAAGTAAAGGAACCGGACGTATTCGATGGTTCCGATCCTCGGAAGCTCAAAACATTCCTTGTTTCCCTATCTCTCGTCTTTCTTGATCGCCCTAACTACTTCACTGATCAACGAAAGATAGCTTACGCTCTGTCTTATCTGAGTGGATCCGCTCGCGAATGGTTCGAGCCGGATATCCTCGATCCGAACGCGATCGCTCTCCCGATGTGGACGAGTTCTTTCACAGCATTAGTGAAAGAGTTACAAGACAATTTCGGTCTTTACGACGCGCAGGGAGAGGCTGAGGATAAGCTGGGAAATTTGAGAATGAAGGAGGATGAATCGGTTCGTAAATTCAACATTCGATTCAACTCACTCGCTGCTCTCACCGATTGGAACGCAAGTTCCTTGAAGTGGGCTTATCAGCACGCACTTGCGTCCAGAATCAAGGACGAAATGGCTCGAGTTCCGGAGCCTCGGAGCCTCGCCGAATATCGCGCGGAGGTTCTTCGAATCGACAACCGGTACTGGCGGAGGGAAGGAGAAAAGAAACGGGAGTCTTCGAGACAGACCGGGTCGAGTTCGGGCGGTAAGGCTTCGAATTTCGGCAAGAAGGGTTCTCAGAACAACTCTTCTAATCAATCTTCTACCACGTCGGATACTCAGTCTAAAGGCAAGAATAACCCGCAGACTACCGGACAGAATCAAGGGAAGAAGAAGCCTTGGTTCAACAAGAACAAGTCGACCGGAACGAATTTTAACGGTCAATCTTCGATTGCTTCGACTAGTCAACAGCCGAAACCGCACCAGAAACATCTCGGACCGGATGGCCACGTCAAACCGGAAGAGAAGGAGAGACGCAGGAAATTCAACCTGTGCATGTTTTGTGGCGGTAAGCACAAATTGGAAGATTGTCCCAATCGAAAATCCAATCAGCCTCGCGGTCGAGCAGCCGAGGTTGAGGATGTAGTTACGGACACCCAATCGTCCTCGGACGATTCGGAAAAATGATCCGCAACTCTCGTACCCCAGTACGAAGCGAGAGTTGCGTTGATCCGGTTCGTACTACCCAAGGGGAAGTAATTCTAAACGCATCCGCTCTTTCTGAATATGAACGATCTCTCCGTTTCTCTTTATCTACCGAATTCCAATCGCCAGATGAACCGGCTGGTACATTATCTATTATTCAATTTCCTTGTTTACTTGATTCCGGTTCCACAGACTCTTTCATCGATTCTTCTTACGTACAGAATCACTCCATTCCGACCACATCTATACCTCCGATTAATCTTCGATTGTTCGATGGTTCTCTAACCGCAAATTCTATCTCGGAAACAGCCGAACTATCGGTTCGTTTTCCGACCGGCGAGTCTTTTTTGATTAACTTTTATGTTACTTCATTGGATTCATCTTGCAAAGCTGTCTTAGGATATAGTTTCTTGTCCCGCTACAATCCGTTGATTGATTGGGTTACAAAAACGATTTCTTTCCGAAACACTAATCGAGATGATTTCCACCAGACGTCTTCACTTCCGGACCCTCCGGTTACGGAAACGGAAGTGCCGATTCCACTTCAGGAATCTTTACTAGCGAAACCCGGAACACATCAATCCAAACCTCGCTCTCGCCTCACACCTCGTCCACTCTCGGACAAATTTCCTTACGAACCCATTTACTCCTATCCGAGTCTTGCACAAATGGGATCGCGTACCGAATCTGCGATTAAACCGGATGTCGACATCGCGCTTTTAGGGGCAGTAGCGTTCAATCGGGTCTGTAAAGACGCCGGATTCGAACCAATACTTTTTCGTTATCTTCCTATCGAACTTACTGCTAAAGGTTCTAGCACTGAAGAGTTTGAAGCTCAGAAGTCAGAATCAACCCTTCCGCAACAGTACGCGGACTACGCCGATGTTTTCGACAAATCGTCTTCGGAAGAACTTCCGGAGCATCGATCATACGACCTCAAGATTGATTTAGAGGAAGGCGCTGAACCACCGCTTGGACGGATCTATCCGCTCTCTCCGAAAGAGCTGGAAGCACTCCGAGATTTCCTGGACAAGCAACTCGCTGCTGGAATCATTCAGACTTCTTCGTCACCATACGGAGCACCCGTTCTATTCGCTCCGAAGAAGGATGGTTCACTACGCCTGTGCGTCGACTTCCGAGGCATCAATCGAATCACCAAAAAGGATCGATACCCTCTACCACTCATTTCCGACCTACTCGATGCGCCTCGAAAGGCTGCAATTTATACGAAACTTGATCTAGCCCATGCCTACCATCTTGTACGAATCGCCGAAGGTGACGAATGGAAGACCGCCTTCCGGACACGCTACGGTTCGTACGAATGGAAAGTCATTCCGGAAGGACTTACGAACGCTCCGGCTGCTTTTCAACGGTTTGTCAACACCATCTTTGCAGATTTACTTGATGTCTACGTTATTGTCTACATTGACGACATTCTTGTATATTCAGACAACCCCGCAGATCACGAAAAGCACGTCCGGGAGGTACTTCGACGACTCCGAGAAGCAAAACTCTACTGCAACCTCGCAAAATGCTTCTTCGGTGTCGATACCGTCGAATACCTCGGCTACATCCTTTCACCTGCAGGCCTCACCATGGCTGCTGACAAGATTCAAGTTATCGTCGAATGGCCGGTACCTCGGAAAGTCAAGGATATTCAATCCTTCTTAGGATTTTCAAATTTCTACCGACGATTTATTTACAATTACAGCGACATTGTTATACCACTTACCCGGCTCACTCGGAAAACTGTCGACTGGATATGGACAGCCGAATGTCAATCGGCCTTCGAAAACCTCAAATACGCTTTTACTCACGCACCAATTCTTGCTCACTGGGAACCGAATCGGCCACTCATCGTTGAGACCGACGCTTCGGACTATGCAATCGCAGCTATCCTTTCGATTATGCTCGATGACGGTGAAATTCATCCCGTCGCATTTCTTTCCCGCACTCTTAATTCTGCTGAGCTTAACTACGATACTCACGACAAGGAATTACTAGCTATTTTCGAGGCTTTCAAAGCGTGGAGACACTATCTCGAAGGTTCCGGAGACCCGATCGATGTGGTCACCGATCACAAGAACCTTGAGTACTTCTCTACCACTAAAATTCTGACCCGGAGACAGGTCCGATGGTCCGAATACCTACATCAATTCAACATGGTTATTCGATTCAGACCCGGCAAACTTGGCGAGAAACCAGACTCTATTACTAGACGATGGGACGTCTACCCAAAAGAGGGGGATATCGGCTACGCCCAAGTCAATCCACAGAACTTTAGACCCATATTCACTAACGAACAGTTCACCACTTCTCTCCGAGCTACTTTCCTCGAGGGTCCGATACTCCGAGCTTCGATTGTTATGGACATCAACGCTTTACATGAAGCCATCCGCAACTCACTTTCGATCGATCCGGAATCGGCACTTGGACTCACCTTTGTTCAAGACTCCACTAAACCTCGATGGACTATGGGTGAAGATGGTTTGTTACGACTCGACAATCGAATCTACGTTCCGAATCACTCGGACCTACGATTGCAAGTATTACGATATTTCCACGATCATCCACTCTCAGGTCATTTCGGTCAAAACCGAACTCTCGAAACTATTCGACGGCAGTACACCTGGCCGAAGATTCGAGACTTCGTACGAGATTACGTTGCCTCCTGCACTACATGCGGAAGAAACAAATCACGTCGACATCGACCTTATGGACTACTCAAACCACTTCCGGTTCCCTTACGACCTTGGGACTCAATCTCGATGGACTTTATCGAGGAGCTTCCGATGTCGGACGGTTACAACTCCATTCTAGTCATCGTGGATCGAGCTTCGAAACAATCCATATTCATTAAGTGTCATACTACGATTACATCCGAACAGTTAGCTGAATTATTCGTCATTCACGTTTTTTCCAAACATGGAGTTCCGAACCACGTAACCTCCGATCGAGGTTCCGAGTTCGTCTCTGCTTTCTTTCGAGCACTCGGGCAATCGCTCAATATGGAACTTCACTACACTTCCGGATATCACCCCGAAGCTGACGGACAGACCGAACGTGTCAACCAGACCTTGGAACAGTACATTCGCATCTACTGTAACTACCAACAGGATAACTGGTCCAGCCTACTTCCAATGGCTGAGTTCGCCTACAATAACGCACCGAACGCTTCGACTGGAATCACACCCTTCTTCGCCAACAAAGGCTACCATCCGAACATCTCGATTAGACCGGAGGTCGATATTCGATCTGACCGAGCTCACGACTTCGTCGCCAACTTAGATGAAGTTCACTCCTTCCTTCGGGATGAGATTTCGAACGCTCAGAAAAAATACAAAGATCAAGCCGACCGAAAACGAATCTCTGCTCCAGAATTCCAAATAGGTGCTGATGTCTTTGTCTTAGCGAAACACATTCGAACCACCCGACCGACTCCGAAGTTCTCGGAGAAGTATCTTGGACCTTTCAAGGTTATCGAACGCATCGGCACTCTCGCCTACAAGATACAACTACCTGACTACCTTTCTCGAATTCATCCAGTATTCCACGTCTCGCAATTGGAACCTTATACTCCAAATCCCATTCCGAATCGTTCGCAACCTCCGCCACCTCCGATTGAAGTCGATGGTGAACAGGAGTTCGAAGTTGCTGAAATTCTAGATTCGAAGATGGACCGACGCTTTCGACGTTGTCCTTTGCGATACTTCATTCGATGGAAAGGATACGAAGGTACCGATGAGGAGTTCTCATGGATTGGAGCTGATGAAATGCACGCCGAAGAATTACTTGAAGAATTCCATAAACGATACCCACTCAAGCCCGGACCTCTACCGGACATCACCGATTAACTTTCGTATGCTTTTACTTATTCTTTTTACTCTATCCTATTCTTCTTTCTTTCCGAACGGTTGAAATCGACCGGGGGGATAAACGCCATGATAGCTTATTGAGCGTTTATCCCTACCCGGAAGATCGACACCAATCGAAACTTTCGGACATCTCAGTCCTATTTAAACTCAAATTTCTTCTAAGTCCATTTCGGACGTTCTTTCGATTGCTTTCGAACGATTTTTCATTTCCATTTGATTTACAAAAAAGATTTTATTAAAAGTCCATAAAAGAATTTAAAGTCCTCGAACGGACTGCAATCGATATACGGAAACAAAAATTATATATACAAAGTTCAAGAAAACCAATCGAAAACGGCTACTCATTCCTTCCGGCCTTTTCCCTTTCTATCTCCAGTCCGTTTTACTCGATCTTCCTCGGACTCTTCTTCTTCTTCATCTTCCTCCCTGTTCGCCTCTTCGAGCTTCCGGACACAAAGGATCAGGTATCGAAGCATCTCCTCCTGGAGATTGATTCTTGTGTTAAGATCTCGGACGTTAGTCCGGAGGTCGTCGATTACTTGGCTGCTTGTCGAAGCAACCGGACTTTCCACTTTCACTCTCTTACTCCTGCGGGGGTAGTCGTCCGGCACGAGCGAACACCGGACCTTTGCCTTTCTGCAACCTTTACAGGAGGCAGAACCAGGTCCTACCAGTTCGCACTTAAAAGCCTTCAAAATGCATCGACTGCACCGCGATTGCTTCGGAGGTGAGGTTGGGGGTACCTCAGGATCTTCATCATCATCCGTATCCGATTCGACGTAGTCGTCGTCGTCACCCGGATTCGGGTCGCCGCCTTCGGGGTCTCCGGATGGAACGACCTGAACAAAAAAGTTAGACGGTAGAAGATGAAAGATAAAGTCACTCACCACAGCAACCCTCTTCCGCTTTTTACCGATTACCACCGTCGAGGTTTCACTAACCGGCTATAATCGAAATAAGTGATTGTAAAGAAGAAACGAATCGGTTACTCACTGAGTTTAACAACTGCTCCTTCTTCTTCTTTTCGATTTGCGCCCGAACGAGCGCCGCCGTTTCCATCCTTCTCTCCATCTCGATCTTCTTTCGATTTTCTTCCGCTGCTCTTTTCGCAGCCTCGGCAGCCTTCGATTCCTCCTCGGCTTTCTTCCTCTCATTTTCCTTCTTGGCATTCTCAGCCGCCTTCTTCGCTGCCTCGGCAGCCTTCGCCTCTTCTTCTGCTTTTCGACGTTCCAATTCTTCCTTCTTTTTCTCCTCGGCTTCTCTTCTCTTCTTTTCTTCCTTCTTTCGACGGATCTCCGCCAATCGAGCCTCAGCCGCAGCCTCGGCTTCTTCCTCTGCCTTCCTTTGTTCGGCTTCCTTTCTAGCCCTCTCCTCCCTCTCCTCCTTCTTCTTCTGAATGAGCAGAAGCTCGGCTCGTTCTTCGTCGTCAGACGGGCTGTTGGCACGAGAGTTGGCAGAGGACATGGTAGAGAGAAGAAGAGAAAAGTGGGGACTTAAAATTTTTTCGTTTGGTTCATATACTGCGCCATCATTTACGTGATTGATCGATCGATCTCGATTCTTCTCATTTCACCAAGTCACAAACTTGATCGGATCAAAGGACCTTCGTACGAGGCTTTCGAGGGCAAAAGCCTAACAGGGGGATACTGTTACGATTATGCCTCCGGGCTTCCGTGTATAGCTTCCGGCTTCGGATATGGACTTGGTAATATTCATATTTACTTCCGAGATCGATTGCATCGATCGAGTCGTACGAAGCATTCGATTATCGAATGCTTAGTATTCCGACTTTATTGTATTTTCATATATATATTGATGACGTCGGTTTATATTAGTTATTGTCTTTTACTTACAGCTCTTATTGTTATGGATTTAACAATTAGGAATACAGGTATATAAGCTGTAGTATCTTGTACATAGTTCTTCAGTTTAAATATCAACTTAGATTGCTGCTGAACTCCGTCCGGAACTCTCTCTTCTAATCGTCTAACGTTCGCACTATAACCGATCGTTATCCGGACGTCTTTACACTCTTACTCGTCACTCTGAACATTCACCGAACCGTACGACGAAGCGGGGGCACTACCGATAGTAGTGTCAAGGTTCTAGTTCATCTTTATCATCTTCCGTTGCAATCGAGCTTACCGATCATCCTCGATTACTCCCCTTGAGACTTCGGTTATAAACCATTGTCTCGATTCATTCCGATTACTATCGGACCACTTCGATTCATACTATACCTTCTAAGACTCGACGGAACCTCACCGGCACAGTCTTAACAACCTCCGAAGTCATAGTCGCTAAAGTCGTACGCGGTTGTGGCAGCAGCATAGTGCTTTTCTTCCTCCTGGATGTGTTATGATCATGCACGGGTCGTAGGGAAAGTTGGATCGGGGACTATAGGTCCGCGGGGTAAAAGACCGAACACCGAGATAAATCCCGGTGAGGGTGAAGTGAACCTACGGAGAGGTCGTCGGACGTTGACGCTACTATTGATAGCGTCCCCGACACGTCGATGTCCGAAAGCGAGGGTAAGGTAATTCCGATCGCGGGAGAAACTCACGTGATCGTACTTAAGGTGAGGTTGTGTTATATTCATGCAGGACAGTCTATTTCTTTATACACATACATACACTAATCGCTTTCATCGCGTCCGATGGATCCATTATACGTTTATCCTTCATCGCATCCGAAGGATGCGATTGCACTTTCTTACAACACTTATAGTTAACATCCACACATTCCTTCATTCAACATTATTACTTCTTACCGAGATCATATGCTCATCAGTCATCTTCTTATACATGTGTTATTTACTTATTACTCTGGTTAGCTACAAGACTAGTATTCAAGCCGTAGTGTAGCTTAGCTGTACTTCAGTTTAAATATCGACTTCAGTTGACTTATACAGTCTATACTCAGTTAAGACTTTACACTCGCTTCGCTTCGGATCGGATCCTTCGCTCCATCCGACTGCTTCTACTTGGGACATACGACTCTAACGAGGGTACTACTAATAGTGGTATCAACGTCCCATTACTCCGCACCGCACCGCATCGCATCGGACGGTCCACTTGGCTGTATTCAGCATAACTCTAACAGGTTGAGAATAACTCTATTTGAGATACACTGTAGAAGTGCGCTATCAAAGTCGATATTTAAACTAAGGACCAACTATTCTACTCTCGTAGCTTTATACTGTAGTCGCTAACTAAGGGTCGCTAAGCGATAGTATCCTAGAATAGTATGGTCGAACATGTGGAGAATAAAAGGGGAAAGTATAAAGGAAATGATATAAAAGGATATATGAGAAATCGGCTAAGTGTGAGGGATATAAAAGCAAAGTGTAAAAGGATCGCGGAGATAAGCTCCGCGACGGAAGAAAGTAGTGAAGTCAAATACCGTAAAATGATCGTCGGGACCGCAGGAGTTGAACTTGGCATGGTCGTAACAGATTGAAGCAGCAGTAATGGACTTTGGATTTGGTTCCATTCCTTTCGGCACGTTGTACCAGCGAGGAGCTTTCCCCTCACTCCCACCACCCTTGGCCCAACAGTTTTTCTTTGAGTGGCCTATGCGCTTGCAGTTATCGCAAACAATGCCACCAGAGCCGGACCTAAATGGTACTGCCAACGCGTTCGGAGCAAGTGTATTGGCCGACGATGGACGGGCAGATTCGGCCATCAGATCATATTCTTGAAGAACACATTTAAGCTCGGGATATGGACGAGCCCCATGGTTCTGAATGACCCACAGGTAATCGGAACTGAGTGAGGTGAGGAAACGTGAACGAAGATCCTCGTCTGGGACTTTACAACCAACATCGCTAGCAGCCTTGCAAAGGGCTTCCAACTGCTTAAAATACTCCTCGAAAGGAGTGCCGGGGATGTACCTGAATTGTTGGATACACTCTTTCGCAAGGGATTGGGCTGCAGCCGAAGATGTATCGTATTCGTGGGTAAGACAAGACCACATCTCATGTGCCAACATCACTTCAGTAACGCCAATAGATCTTGGATCCTTGATGTTCTGGTATATGATACCTGCTAGGCATCCATCGCGAAGCTCCCATTCCTCAACGGACGGATTCCAGGAGTTGATAGGAGTGGAAGCGGGAACAGGCGAAGGGGTAGATGACTCCAAAGCTTTGGAAGAAGCTTCTTTGGATGTACTTGGTTTTGGAGGTTGAGAGGGGGAAGGAGTGACGATAGTACTGTCCAAGTAGCCGGTAAGACCTGTCGCACGGGCAACGCTTCGCAAATGGTCACGAAATACAGCCCAGTTGCTAAGACCAACAAGCTGGCGCTCCTCTGGGAAGGATAGAAGGTTTGGTAGGGAACTAGCGAATGACATGTTCTCAAGAGGTTATAAATGTGTCAATCTAGGTTAAACTTCTGCAATTCTGACTGCGAATCTGTTAAACCTATAACCTATGTAAGTACACCAAGCTATAGGTATCAATAAGTATATGGGAAGATAGACATATAAGATGAAGAAGATGTACCCTCAGAACGACAATGAGTTCTGAGGGTGTCGAACAATTTCCTAGAGTATAAATAGGTAGAAAGTATAGTCCAAACAAGTCCGAGCCCCAAACCCTGAAACTAGATTGTGAAACTAACTCGTCGGGCTGTACTTGCGGAAGCAAAAGTACTTTGTGTCCCCTCTGGAGTTCATACAACCAGAACACCAAACGTTCACCTGACTCCCATACGCAACACGTGGCCTCGTGGAATTTAACAGTGACAACTAAGTACCTACATCATTTTCTTTCTTTCTTTCTTTTTACATGCCCCAGTGAACACATGACTGCACTTGTTACTCATCACTCAACTGACCACCCACTCCCATGCTGTCATTAGTTTATTGTTCTTTCCTTGTTCCTTATTCACTATTTCACTCTCACATGTCAGCGACTCGATAGCTTTTATACTAATCCAGGCGTCACACAGAGAGAATAGACCAAAAGATAATGGATAATGCGGGAGGAGTATGCCCTCAGATACTTGTCTAGCTACAGAGGAGAATAGACGAGATCAGAGATAGAGACTACTCTAAGAAATGCCCTATCTTATATACATATTCTGAAATGAATCCATGGGAACTATCTCATGTCATATCTGTGAGGCTATACAACGATCTGTCAAAGGTTGACAGACATGAGAGAATTCTCACACTGTCAATCTGTCAATAGTTTGACAGACATGAGAGAGTTGTGTGGACAGCGCGGGAATGACAGTCTGTCAACAGTCTGACAGGCATGAGAGAAATGCGTTGACATTGCGAGAATGTCAAGGTTGTCACATGTATGTAAATAAAGAAATGGAAAAGATAAAAGTAAATAAGATAGACAAAAAGAAATTGAAAAAGAGTCAGTTTGTAACATCACCCTCTCCTTAGGGCACGAGTTCCACGATGTGCTTGTTGTAAAAGAAAGTTTTCGGAGGGTAGTGAAGCAGGATTGGGTTCTGTGTCGGCAAGAGGAAGGGGTCGAATCAATTCTGTAGGGAATAAAGAAATAGGGATTTCAATTTGACGAAATATTGCGGGTTTTGGTTTTGTCGGATTCTTTTCATGGAATCCCTTGAGCAATTGGTCAACATTCGTAAGATTTGACCGTGGTTCCCATGTCTGCTCATGTGAACCATATCCCTTCCATTGGACTTTATATTTGATTCCTCTTCCTACTTTCTTCGAGTCAAGGATTTCTTCTGCTTCAAATTCTTCTTCTCCTCCTACAACAACAGGAGGCGGGCGTGTGTTTCAGGGTTGTGTAGGAAAGCTAGGTTCTTTATACGGAGTGAGAAGAACTTTGTTGAAAACATTGTGTACATGTTTCCATGTACGTGGGATTTCCAGTTTATAGGAACTGGCACCTATCTTCTGCTGGATCATAAATGGTCCATACCTCTTGTCACCTAATTTCTTCATTGGGCGATCTACCGACAGGTTGGTTCCTTCTAGCCACACCTTGTCACCAACCTTGTATTCTATACCCTTCTTCCTCTTTCCGTCATACTGCCTCTTCATCTCTACGTTTGCTTTCTCTAAAGCTGATCCTACTTCCTTTCGTATCTTCTTCATTCCATCTACGAAAGCTTGTACTGAGGGGTTGTCCGAAGTCATTTGAGTTGCCGTGCCTTTATATGGGTGTCTTCCTGTATCTGCATAGAAGGGAGAAACTTTTGTCGCTGAATGAACTTTGTCATTGTAGTTGAACTCTGCTAAGGGTAACCATTTGTGCCAATTATTTTGTTGGTAATTAATGAACAAACGGAGATATTGTTCGATCTCTTTGTTTGTTCGCTCCGATTGACCGGTTGTCTGTGGATGGTATGCCGTAGTGAAGTTCGCTTCAATGCCTAACAGCCGATAGAGTTCCTTCATGAACCTTGAGTGATACTGTGGTCCTCGATCATGAACTATCTTGCGCGGAAGTCCATGGGTGGAGAAGATGGAATCTCAATAAATCTTCGCCATTCCTTCTGAAGTGACTGTGGTATGGGTTGGTGTTACGATCATGCGCATCGGTCGTACGCATCGCGCGTAGCGCTTCGTACCGACGCAACCAACCGTACATGATCAAGTCCGTCATCAATGCAACGCACCGATGATATGGATCAGGTAATCTGTTTCCATGATACCCATCCACCTATCCTCCTTATCCCATCGTCCCTCCTTCGGACAGGCTATACACCATACCGCCTTCCTCTCCCCATTAGTCCACTGTCTTCCTATCCGCACTCGTTATCTCTACTTCCGATTTGTTGTAACTACTTTAGGATACTTTGTAACGATACCGGAGATAGCGAACTTAGCATATAAGACTTGCGGTCGTAGGTAGAAGCCTTAGTTTTAATATCGAATTGGTACGACCCCAAGAATCATACAACACTTACTCTCTCCACACTTATACCTCGTTCGACCCCGTCGACCTTCAGTCGATACTATCTCGATCTCGAATGAACTTAACACGGACCGCGCAGCGTAGCGAGGATACTGTCAATAACGGTATCGAAGGTCCACTTGATCCGCACGCTCCTAACAGTATATTAAAACTCTACTCTCTACGCTGTTACTGATCCTTTCGTTCAAATCTATATGGCCCCTCGAACTCGAAGCAATCGAAACACCAGTCCCGACCACTCTCAGGTGAACCCCGAAGGCAATCCGTTCGCAAACAACGCGCAATCCTTTGGACCCTACACCGCATCGTTATCCGCACTAGGCTCGCAACGAGCACGACACCCAGGTTTTGGCCCCATGACATCCGCGAGCGCTATGTCCTCAGTCTCGACACCCAACGTCCTCGGCAGGAACGACAACCCGAAGGGAGATTACGAAATCTTGTACACCGCAGATGGACAGGAGATCATAGTCCAGACCCCGAAGAAGGATCGCGCTCCGATTCCCCGTATGGCGACGGTTCCAACCTCTACCGGAGTCGAAGACGCTTTAGATGACGACTTTCTCGACAATCGCGATGACACTCAACCGCCAAACAACCCCCCTGGGCCTGACGACTCCGACAACGACGACGACAACGATGATGACAACAACCCCGGCGCACCTAGCGGTCCCGGAGGTCCCGGTGGACCTGGAGATGATGGTGGTGACGATGGTGACGGACCTGGGGGTTCAGACGATCGAGGTAACGCTCGATCGCCGACCAACCCCGATGCATTAGGACAAATGACTCTCGCTATGTTCAGTTCTTTTAAAGAGTCTATCGATGGTCTAAAAGGCGTTTTAGCTGGTATGTCAACTAAGAAGACAGAACCAGGCAAGACTATCGTAAAGAACCCCGATGCATTCGACGGCTCCGAACCCAGGAAACTCAAGAACTTCTTGGTATCCTTATCCCTCGTATTCCTCGACCGTCCCGAATACTTCACCGAGCAGAGAAAGATCAATTATACGATCTCGTACCTTAGCGGTACGGCTTGGGAATGGTTCGAACCCGACATCCTCGATCCCGATGTAACTGCTATGCCAACGTGGACCCATTCGTTCAAAGCTCTGGTCAAGGAGCTGCAGGACAATTTCGGTCTCTACGACGCGCAAGGCGACTCCGAAGACAAACTCGGTAACTTGAGGATGAAAGATAGCGACAACGTTCGAAAATACAACATTCGATTCAACACCCTAGCCGCTATGACCAGCTGGGACCATGGCGCCCTTTGATGGGCCTACGGTCGCGGTCTAGCATCCCGTATCAAAGACGAGCTTGCACGCATTAAGGAACCTGCGACTCTCGTAGAGTTCCGCGAAGAAGTACTTCGCATCGACAACCGATACTGGAGAAGAGAAGAGGAAAAGAAGCGTGAGGCGAATAGGAATTCTGGAGGGCAGACGAAGACTCAACAGAAGAAATCCAACAACCCCGCCACACCATCCACCTCGACTTCGACAACATTGACGTCCTCCAAACCGCAAGGTAAGAGTTCGACACCGCAGTCTTCGACATCGAACTCCAAGCCAAACACTCTGAACAACGGCTCGAACCAACAAAAACCCGCCTACGCTAATCGATTGGGCGCGGATGGTAAGATCACACCTGCGGAGAAGGAACGTCGACGAAAATTCGGATTGTGCAACTTCTGCGGCTCGAATAAGCACCTACTAGCTGACTGTAATCTGCGTAGGACTCGGGAAGCTAAGGTTAGAGCTGCGCAAACAAACCCCGCGCAAGAGTCTGCTTCTTCAGCGACTCCGATGTCTGCCTCGACGGTAGGATCGGGAAAATAGTCCACAACTCTTGTACCCCGGTACAAAGCGAGAGTTGCGTTGACCCGGTTTGTACCAGCAGTGGGGAAGTTGTTCTCAATGCGTCCGCTCTTTCGTTACACTCCAAGTCGTTTATGATCAATTTATCTATCCATGTACTTTTTAATAAGACCCACATTCCGATTTCTTTTGATACTCTCCTCGATTCTGGCTCTACAGACAATTTTATCGATACAAAGTTCGTATATTTGAATTCTATCCCGACCGTTCCGACTTCTACTCCGATCAACCTCTGACTCTTCGATGGTTCGTTAACAACAAAGCCCATCTTCGAAACTTGTACCCTACCGATTTTATTTCCGTCCGGCAAGCTTATACCTTTGGACTTTCACTGCCAGGGATCCATTATTTCACAGCTGCAAAAGATTAGGCAATATATTATATTTTACCAATTATTTTACAAAATATTTATTCTAAGTAAAATAATAAATTTAGCCTCAGTAAAATATTATGAGATATATTTGATCTTGTGGGGCCTATTTCAGCCAAAAAAGGCGCCGAAAACTGCGTAATCTCACGCGTGATTTATTCCAGATTTTTCCGGATTTTTATGAATTTTTTAACCCAGGATATGTCTTTTCTTTTACTAATGACAAAGACATTGTATAGATGTTGCATTACCATACATTTGCCATCCGTAAAACGAAAGATTTTACGGGGGCCCGGTCCGGTCCGGTCGGCGCGGCGCGGCCCCCCGCAAAATGAAATATTTTACGGATGGCAAATATTTGGTAATGCAACATCTATACAATGTCTTTGTCTGTAGTAAAAGAAAAGACATATCCTGGGTTAAAAAATTCATAAAAATCCGGAAAAATCTGGAATAAATCACGCGTGAAATTACGCATTTTTCGGCGCCTTTTTCGGCTGAAGTAGGCCCCACAAGATCAAATATATCTCATAATATTTTACTGAGGCTAAATTTATTATTTTACTTAGAATAAATATTTTGTAAAATAATTGGTAAAATATAATATATTGCCTAATCTTTTGCAGCTGTGAAATAATGGATCCCTGGCAGTGTTTTATGTCACACCTTTGGATTCTTCATGCAAGGCTGTTTTAGGTTACGGTTTTCTTTCCCGCTACAATCCGTCGATTGACTGGGTATCAAAAACACTTACTTTCCAGAATACCGACCATCACGAATCACCGACGTCCGCTCCTTCGCCAGGCCCCTTTGCGACCTCCGAAGAAGTACCTTTCGAACCGTCGAATCACATCGATCCGACACCCACTGAACGGTATTCCAAACCCACCATACAGCACTCGTATAAGGCTCGACCACTCTCCGACAAGTTTCCCTTCGAACCCATCTATTCCTACCCATCAGTTATGCAAATGGCGTCGCGCTTGCGGCACGACGAAGTAGACATCGCTTTGGTCAGCGCGGTACCTTTCCACCACGCTTGTAAGCAATCAGGTATGGAACCACTTGTTCTATATGCCGTTCACTCTGAGGTTGCTGCACGATTGTCAAAAACTGATACTGATGACCCACCACCCAAAAACGAGATTCCGGAAGACTACCACGACTTCGCCGATGTATTCGACGAGATCGACTCGGAAGTCCTCCCGGAACATCGCTCCTATGACCTCAAGATCGACTTAGAAGAAGGTGCTGAGCCACCTATCGGACGAATTTATCCACTTTCTCCAAAAGAGCTCGAGGCTCTTCGCGAATTTCTTGATCAGTCTCTTGCCACTGGCACTATCCGACCTTCGACATCTCCACACGGCGCTCCCGTACTCTTCGTTCCGAAGAAGGACGGCTCGCTCCGACTATGTGTAGACTTCTGTGGCTTGAACAAGATCACGAAAAAAGATCGCTACCCCTTACCTCTGATTTTCTGACCTACTCGACGCTCCGAAACGAGCGAAGATCTATACCAAACTCGACCTGGCACACGCATACCACCTGGTATGTATCGCAGAAGGCGATGAATGGAAGACCACGTTCCGAACACGTTACGGCTCCTTCGAATGGCGTGTGATGCCGTTTGGCCTCACTAACGCTCCGGCCGCTTTTCAACGTTTCGTCAACGATATCTTCAAAGACTCACTCGACGTCTGTGTGATCGTCTACCTCGACGACATACTCATCTACTCCGACGATCCTTCGAAACACTCCGAGCATGTCCGCGAAGTCCTCCGACGACTCCGCGCGCACAAGTTATTTTGCAAACCATCCAAATGCGAATTCGGAGTTGACACAGTCGAATATCTTGGTTACATCTTATCCCCGGAAGGACTCACGATGGCTGCTGACAAAGTTAAAGCAATCGTGGACTGGCCTACTCCGAGGAAGGTCAAGGATATACAATCCTTCTTAGGTTTTGCAAACTTTTATCGCCGTTTTATCTATAATTATTCTGACATCGTCTACGCTATGAATCGACTTACCCGGAAGGGCATCGATTGGTTATGGACTACGGAGTGTCAGGAAGCCTTCGACAATCTCAAACTCGCTTTCACGACGGCGCCGATTCTCGCGCACTGGGAACCGAACCGCGCAATGATCATGGAAACCGATGCTTCCGACTACGCTCTCGCAGCTATCCTATCGATCGTGTACGACAATGGAGAAATCCACCTGGTCGCTTTCCTCTCTCGAACCTTCCAAGGCGCTGAACTGAACTACGACACTCACGACAAGGAATTGTTGGCAATTTTCGAAGCATTCAGAGCTTGGCGACACTACCTCGAAGGTTCCGGAACACCGATCGACGTGGTCACTGACCACAAGAACTTGGAATATTTCTCTACGACGAAAATCCTTACACGACGACAAGTCCGCTGGTCCGAATTTCTTCACACCTTCAATATGACCATTCGCTTCCGCCCTGGAAAACTCGGAGCAAAACCGGACTCGATCACTCGACGCTGGGACGTCTATCCAAAAGAGGGGGATATCGGCTACGTGCAAGTAAACCCACAGAACTTCCGTCCGATATTTACTAACGAGCAATTTACTACTTCGTTACGAGCGACTTTCCTAGAAGGGCCGATACTTCGCGCTTCAGTTATACTGGACTTCGACACCCTTCATTCCGATATTCGAAATGCTCTAACACTTGATGCTGACTCCGCCCTAGGATTGGAGTTTGCTAAAGACGATACGAAACCTCGTTGGACCCTAGACCCCGAAGGATTACTCCGCCTCGATGACCGAATCTACGTTCCGAACCATTCCGACCTTCGACTACAAGTCCTACGATACTTCCACGACCATCCACTATCCGGTCACTTTGGTCAAAATCGGACTCTCTTCGCTATTCGTAAACACTATACCTGGCCGAAGGTCCGAGAATTTGTTCGCGACTACGTCTCATCATGTACCACCTGTGGACGCAACAAACCTTGACGACACTGACCCTATGGCCTGTTGAAACCGTTACCAGTTCCAATCCGACCTTGGGACTCTATCTCTATGGACTTCATCGAACAACTCCCAGACTTGAATGGCTACACCGCGATCCTTGTCGTAGTCGACCGAGCTTCGAAGCAAGCGATCTTCATTCCGACAGACGATACCATTACTTCCGAACATCTAGCTGAGCTTTTCGTTATTCATGTATTCTCTAAGCATGGCGTACCTAACCATGTTATTTCTGACCGTGGATCAGAATTCGTTTCCGCATTCTTCAGAGCACTTGGTCAAGCGTTATCGATGAACCTTCATTACACCTCGGGCTACCACCCCGAAGCAGACGGACAAACTGAACGAGTCAACCAGACCCTAGAGCAGTACATCTGGATCTATTGTACCTACCAACAAGACAACTGGTCCGCACTCCTACCGATGGCTGAATTTGCCTACAACAACGCTCCGAATGCTTCCACGGGCTTAACTCCCTTCTACGCCAACAAGGGATATCATCCAAACATCACCGTACGCCCCGAAGTCGATGTCCGTTCCGATACCGCAAGAGACCTGGTCGTAAATCTCGATGAGCTTCATTCATTCCTCGGCGACGAGATCGTTAACGCACAGAAAAAATACAAGGACCAAGCAGACCGAAAACGTATTCCAGCTCCGGAGTTTCCGATCGGTTCGCACGTATTCGTTCTGGCAAAACACATCAAGTCTACTCGTCCTACGGAGAAGTTCTCAGAGAAATACTTAGGACCATTTGAAGTTATCGATCGTGCAGGCACCCTATCCTACAAACTTCGACTTCCCGACTACCTTCGATGCATCCATCCCGTCTTCCACGTTTCTCAACTCGAACCGGCAATTCCGAACTCCATTCCGCACCGAGTTCAAACGCCTCCGCCACCCATCGAAGTAGATGGCGAGGAAGAGTACTATGTCGCCGAGATCTTGGACTCGAAGATGGACCGAAGATTCAAATGATGCCCCCTTCGATACTTCGTTCGATGGGCTGGCTATGAAGGTACCGACGAAGAATTCTCCTGGGTAGCCGCCGACGAAATCCATGCCGACGAACTTATTCCCGCTTTTCATCTTCGCTATCCGACCAAACCCGGACCTTTGATTCTTTAATCCCCTTATTCCGATAGCACCTCTATGCTTCATCGATGCTCTTCGACATCAATGGGAACAATCACCGTGATAGTAAATTGAGTGATTGTTCTCAACTTAGGTTTCGCACCGATGTTCGCACCGAGCGCACCGCTACGTTACTTTTATTTTCACTCCTTAATTCTACTAAGTTAACCTATTACTTCTTATTAACTACGGATACGATTGATTTCGATCCTTTCACAACTTAAATTCACACTTATAAAGGTAGCAAGCAAGATTTCACTATGATACGATGATGATTACAAGATGTTGTTTATATTTATGAGCGGGCGAGGCGAGCGGTACGAGGAATGCAACCACTACTCTGAACTGTAGCGGTCCGTTTCAGGAGTCGACTCCCTCCTCTTGCCCTTTCCCTTCCGGTCATCCCGACGATCTCCGCGACTCTCTCGACCTTTCTGCCCTTGGCGCACCAAAGCGCGAATCTGGACCGTCAACTCCTCGATCGCGTAACGCAACTCTCTCTTCTCCTCCCGGTCGGATTCGTTGGGCGGGGATCGAACCCGCGTTTTCTTCGACTTCCGGAGGAAGGAACAACTCTGCCTGGCGACATGGCACCTATCGCAGGCGACCGCGTTTGGAGCATTGGATTGCGGCCTACAGACTTGATCACCGCGAACGCATCGTTTGCAGGGACAGGAAAACGGGACCAGGATAGAGTCGGAATCCGTGTCGACCACGACCGGAGACTAAGAGAAGGATTTAGATAAGCGAGATGCGAATCACTGTGACTCACCTGAACCACTTTTCGCTTCTTCCGACTCGACTCCGCCACTACCGGCTCAACCTTACGTTTCTTCGGAATCGCAATGATCTATATCGGTCAGGGAACTTCAAACGCGTTTAACAAGAGACTCACCGGAATGACCTCGCGACTACGAGGCACCCCCGCTACCATCTTGATGGTGACCTTGCGAGGTCTTGGTTCCACCTTCGGAACGACCTCTTTTTCCACCTCAACATCCTCCTCAACAATCTCTTTCTCCTCCACGATTTTCCGCTCATCAGCGCCGCCTCCCAACGTCTTCTCCTCGCGCAACCTCTTCCACTTTTCTTGAGCCTCTCGCTGGGCTGCCGCAAGGTACGCTTGAAGTTCCGCCTCCTCTTCGTTGAGGACCGGGGAGGGTGAACGCGCTGGACGAGTTGGAGACGAGGTGGTAGACATTAAGGAAGATGAAAATGTTGAAGTTCAACTTTCCCAGGACCTCTTATATGCGCTAGCTGATGTAATCGCACGCGACGATTCGAAAACCAACATCACATGACTTCGTCATCACGACGCGACATCCATTCGATACTCTCGGACTATTTCGACCTTAGAGTGGAATAATTAGGTATGGCTTTCGAGGGCGAAAGCCTAATTGGGGGATACTGTTACGATCATGCGCATCGGTCGTACGCATCGCGCGTAGCGCTTCGTCCCGACGCAACCAACCGTACATGATCAAGTCCGTCATCGATGTGACGCACCGATGATATGGATCAGGTAATCTGTTTCCGTGATACCCATCCACCTATCCTCCTTATCCCATCGTCCCTCCTTCGGACAGGCTATACACCATACCGCCTTCCTCTCCCCATTAGTCCACTGTCTTCCTATCCGCACTCGTTATCTCTACTTCCGATTTGTCGTAACTACTTTAGGATACTTTGTAACGATACCGGAGATAGCGAACTTAGCATATAAGACTTGCGGTCGTAGGTAGAAGCCTTAGTTTTAATATCGAATTGGTACGACCCCAAGAATCATACAACACTTACTCTCTCCACACTTATACCTCGTTCGACCCCGTCGACCTTCAGTCGATACTATCTCGATCTCGAACGAACTTAACACGGACCGCGCAGCATAGCGAGGATACTGTCAATAACGGTATCGAAGGTCCACTTGATCCGCACGCTCCTAACAGTTGGTACAAGTCTCAGTCTCTTTGTGAAGTGGTCAATGAAGATTGCAATCGCATTGTAACCGCCAGATTCAGGAAGTTCTCCAATCATGTCAGTACCGATTACTTGCCAAGGTTCAGTTGGAACGGTGTGAGGATGAAGATGTCCAATGGGTCGAGTGCAATGAGACTTTGTCGCTTGACACTTCTCGCAACCTTCCACATATTTTCCAGCATCTCGAGTAATTCCTGGCCACCAGTAATCACGAGTGACAAGTTCCGCTGTTTTGTACTGTCCAGGATGTCCTGCAAGTGGTGAATCGTGGTACTTAGTAAGGATTTTGGACCTAAGTACTCTGTTCTTCGGTACATAGATTCGTCCTTTCCACTCAATAATCCCTTTGGTTTCTTTCCACTCAGGGTTTTTGGCATCAAGGTTATCCTTTACAAGTCGATCAACGTGGTTTTGATTCTTTTGGATTTCCGACAGGAATACATCTTCTGGTGAGGAGATATTAAGGGAACAAATGAAAAATTCTGGCTTTAGAAGGACAATGTTCTCGTTGTCTTTTTCCCCCGTCTGAAGACCTGTCATCCTTGACAGGATGTCAACTTTTGTCATTGTCTTTCCTGGTCAATGGACTAGATTAAAATTATATTCCGCAAGTTCAAGAACCCATCGAGCTTGTCATCAATTTAGCTTTTGGGGTTTCTTGAAATACTGTAGGTTTGCGTGGTCTGTAAAGATTTCAATCTGTTCTTCGGCTCTAAGAAGATATTGACACCAATCATCGAGTGAGTCCATAATCACCATTAATTCCTTGTCATAAATCTCGTAGTTTCTTTCAACTTCATTGAGTGAACGAGATCGGAATGCTACAGGCCACCATTTTCCATCGACAAATTGAGAGAGACAACCACCATTTGCAAAGTCAGATGAATCAGCTTCAAGTCTAAACTTTCCATGATTTTGGGGAATGAGGAGGACTACTTCTTCACAGATTCGACGCTTGAGTTCGTCGAATGCATAATGTTGGGTCGCTGTCCATTCCCAGACTGCATTTCCAGTAAGTTTTGTCAATGGCTTGGCAACTTTGCTAAATCCTCGAATGAATCGCCTGAAGAAGTTACAGAAGCCAAGGAACTGTTGGACATCGTGTTTCTTCAATGGGGTTAACCATTCTCATACAGCTTTGACTTTCTTTGGATCCATTCGAATCGTTCCGTTCTCAATGATTATTCCAAGGTATTCGATGGATTTTTTCTCGAAAGAACACTTCTCAGGCTTGAGGAAAAGTTTGTGTTCTTGCAGAATGTTGAGGACTTGATTTACAATTATGCGATGACTTTTCAAGTCATTTGTAAATACGAGTATATCATCCATGTAGACTATGACGTGTCCTTCATTTATCAAATCTCGAAGGATATGATTCATGAATCCTTGGAATGTCGCCGGGGAATTGGTTAGTCCAAAGAACATAACGGTTGGTTCAAATAATCCTCGATTGGTCCTGAATGCAGCTTTCCACTCATCACCTTCTTTAATCTGTATATTGTTGAATCCCCATCGAATGTCCATCTTTGTGAATATCTTAGCACCCTTCAATTGATCAATAAGCTCCTGAATGAGAGGGAGTGAATATCAATTTTTAATCGTCATTTCATTCAGTTTGCGATAGTCTTGTATTGGTCTAAGGGGACCATCTTTCTTTTTGATGAAGAAGAATGGTGAGGCCATCGGGGATGTCGAGGGTCGAATTCATCCGGTTCGAATGTTTTCTTCAAGGAATGCATCCAATGCTCCTTGTTCCTTCGGGTTCAAAGGATATATCTTACAATCGAGTGGTTTAGAACCAGGTGTTAACTCGATTGCATGATCCCAAGGGCGTCGTTGTGGTAATTGATCAAATTTCTTTTGACTGAAAACATCCGGGTATTTGTTTATATACGGAGTGGAAGTGTCGAAGTGTTTTCGTGTTTCTTCTTCCGCCTTCTTCTCTGTCCATTTCCTGGAATCTACCTGTTCTTGCACATATCAATCCCAATCAAACACGAAAAGTCTCTCGCCGTCTTCAAGTACTGCTCTTGTTTGAATATCTTCAGGCGTCCAAAAGTGAGGATTATATCCACACCGAGTCGGACATCGGTCAAAAGTAACTTCTGATTTAATCCAGTCAATACTTGGATTATGATGTCGTAACCAATCCAATCCTAAGAAGATATGTTGTTCGCCAAGGTTAACAACGCCAAATTGAATCTGTTCCGAATGATCTCCAATGGTTATGCGGACTTCAGCATATTTGGTTATGGAGCCGTTCTCATTGAGTGTTCCATCAGCATTGTAGACAGGTACTCGAATAGGTAGGTCTTTGGTCGGAATCCTATGTTGTTCAACAAAGTTTGTGTCAATGCATGAACCTGTAGCTCCACGGTCGACTAGTCCTTGTGTAACTATTTGTCGGTTGTCCTCTAATGTTTCGACAATGACTGGGAGTTTTAAGCTTTTTCCATGTGTTCCACGGACGTAGCTTTTCTTTGTCGCAAGACTTTTAACGGCTTTGACTGCGGTTTTCCAGTTTAATGCGCGTATTTCCATGACGGTTTCCTCCAAAGCTTCTCTTACTCGCTGTCGTGACAACCAAGTACTTACATCATTTTCTTTCTTTCATTTCCACATGCTCTAGTAACCACATGACCGTGTTCATTACTCATCGTTCATCTGACCACTCACTCTCGCGCTGTCATTAGTTTATTGTTCTTTTCTTGCTTCTCATTCGTTCTTCACTATTCCACTCTCGCGCTCTTGTTCTTTGTTCCTTGTTCTTTTACCCTTGTCCCTTTACCTTGGTTCCTATTGTTTCAGACTCGTATATATAGTACAGTAGACAGCTACCAGTTCCCTATCTCGACCTCTTGGTCTTTGGGAACTAGGTTCGTGTTTGTATATTCGTTTACACTCAATATTGACTTGGTCTTTGGGAACTAGCTTGCCTTATTTGACCCTTGTGATTGGCCCTTCGTGCTATCACTGTCGCTGAGATCACTTCTCCTTTCTGCCTTTGTGTGTTGAGCGTTACTCACACTCAGGTTTGTGCTTGTGCTGTGCTTTCGATCACTTCCCGTCGTCGCTTCCGCCTACGTCGCGACATTAGGTCGAGATCATCTACTCGTACCATCAGCTCTACCACTGATCTTACGAGGAGTGGAAATCGGAATCCACCGATTCTCCACCTGATACTGCCACCACGCCAACTTTCGGAGTTAACTCTGACTGTTCAGAAAACTACCACGCATTTGACACTGTAGAACATTTTGACGTTCACTGGGCAACTGAAGATGAAGACAACTTACATTGGGAACCTTGTGACAAAAATCCCTGTCCCAATCGTTACTCACTACCAATTGAACAAGACTACGACTCAACTGGTCGTCACATCCGTATCTCACGACCCGCTACTCCAGTAGTACCTGAACCTACTGCAGCCTTTCTTAGAGTAGGACGATCTTCGAATCCTAGCTCCCGTGCTTCTCCCGCATTAGTACCCACCACTATCGCGGCACTTTCATCCGAATCCGAATCAGAACCCGAACCAATATTTGAATCAGAATCAGAAATCGAACTTGACCCCACTTCTGAAATGTCACAAAACTTCTCCCTCCAAGATCTAGGAAATCTGATTGGACAGCTTGCTCGTCAGCAGTCAGAGCTCCAGACAGTAGTATCTAGCATGGTGGGTAACATCAGCACTAACAAAGGGATTAGCAAACCGCAACCCTACGATGGGAAAAGAAGCGATGATGCTCGTCGCTTCATAGCTGCATTTGAGCTATGGGCCAATGGGGTACAAACACTGCGCACAAATGAGGGGGAACGCATCAAATCTGCGATTTCGTTCCTTGAAGGCGATGCGGCAATCTGGGCTACCCCAGTTTCCGAAAACATCAGCCAGGTAGCCAGTGGTGCCGTCGACACTCTTGTCTACCCCACCTGGCAGGTGTTCAAGGATGCCTTCAAAGCCCGTTTCGAGACAGTAAACCCGGTGGTAGATGCCAAGGATGCCTTAAAAACCCTGTTCCAAGGAAAGACTACCGTAGCCGCTTATGCCGCGTCCTTTAAACAGTACTCTAGTCGTACGGGATATTCCGATCCAGATCTTCGAGATCGATTCTATCAACACCTGGCAGCACGCATCAAGGATGGGCTTGTCAACTCAGCAGCGGATACAGACACACTGGATAAATTGATCAAAGAATCCATCCGGATCGATAATAGACAAATCGGGCGTGCGCGAGAGAAGGGGCAAACCCTGGTAAACTACTCCTCCACCCACAATACAGGGTCCTTCCACCCTACTCCCTTTACCCCGGCCCGAGATCCATTTGCCATGGACGTGGATGCCACTAACACGGGTTGATCGGCGGAGGAGTATCGAAGGTTCATGACAGGGAAATGCTATGGATGCGGATCCAAGAACCATCGAAAAGCGGATGGACACCACGAACGGGACATCTGTAGCCACTGTGGACTCACAGGACACATAGCTGCAGTCTGTCGAAGGAAGTTCATGGGTCTCTCTAGACCGAATACGGTTCGTACTGCTGCTTCCACCTCTATAATTGCCGAACCCACCACCTCTATCGCTGCTACACCTGCCCCACTGCCTGACTTTTCCTCGATTCTACAACAGTTAACGGACAGCCAGAAAGTGTTGGCGGACCAAATCTCAGAGCTCCGGCAGAATTTTTAAAGTGGGAACCTGACTCGGCTGCTGCCGGGTTCCCCAAACTGTACTCTAATTATGATTCTATCTCCTCATGTATCCTCGGTTCCACTCAATTCAGCGATGTTTCCCATTTTCGCGTACCGATTAAGCTACAAGGTAGATTCAAGAGTACAAGCAACGCAGCGATGATAGACTCTGGAGCCACAGGTCTATTCCTCCACCAACGTTTCGTGGATAGACACCACATCCACACTCGCCCCCTCCCTCACCCGATCACGCTTTATAACATCGATGGAACCCTCAATAACGCCGGTAAAATCACACACTCTGCACGACTCCTCTCCACGGTAGACGAAAATCAACCTCAACTTCTTGAATATCTGGTCACCAACCTGGGGTCCGAAGATATTATCCTGGGACTTCCCTGGCTTCGGAAGGTCAACCCTGATATAGACTGGAGGAAAGGACGGCTGACGCCACTAACCACCAAACCGCCGACCATGACTATTGAGGAGATCCCCGAATTAAAGGAAGGTAATATCGGAGGAACAACAGAGGGACTTCTGGAGATCAACCCGCAACACGTTCCTCTGCCACCATCACCTACAGACGAGCTCGAGGAACCGGTGGGAACTCCTGAATATGAGGAAGGCACACCCTTGTATCGACTGGTTGGTAATCGGTGTTAAGACCGTGCCGGTGAGGTTCCGTAGGGTCTTAGGCGAAGGAGTTGAATAGAGTTGAGTTCAACGGGTTCGGTCTCGATCGAGATAACGAACAACGATCTACGATCGTTAGTCAATGTACGGAAGAGTGAACTAAGAACCTTAGCACCACTATCGGTAGTGCCCTCGCCTTGTCGCGTGGTTCCGTGAATGTTCAAGATGATGAGGATAGTATAAGAGTGAAGAGGACGTCCGGAGATCGTTCGTTTGTAGTGCGAACGATGATGAAGACGAGTAATAATCCGGACGGAGTTCAGCAACGATCTAAGTTGATATTTAAACTGGAGAACTATCTACGAGATGCTACAGTATTTATACCTTGTAATCTAATTGTCAAAACTATCACAATAAGAGTACTAATTAGACTGATAAGAATCCGGATAGCTCCCAGTAATAGAAATAAAAGACAATTAAAGAACAATAATGTGAGAATCACTCGTATCCGATAGTTCGAATACTTCGTGAGGTTCGATCGCAGATCGAAGAGAAACAAAATGTACTAAGTCAAAACATTGAAGATCGAAGAACCGATCGACGATCGAAGGCTCGGAAGCATACCTATAACAGTATCCCCCTGTTAAGGCTTTCGCCCTCGAAAGCCTAGTACGAAGTGTATGAAGTAAAATGATAAACAACCCAATCGATGGATCGTAATAGCGATCGAAAAAGAATGTACGGAAAAGTGATCGAACAAATCACGTGACTGATTATGAAATCAAATGTTGAAAACTTTCTAAGTCGTCTATTCTCTCTCTACTTCTTCCACTATGTCTCCTACCCCTTCCAGAACCAACTCACCATCCGACGACGAAGACAGGGAAGAGGAGATTCGTCTCCAGAAGATGAGAGAAGAACGGGCGCGACGAGAGGCTGAGATGAGAGCCAGGGAGGAGGAAGAAGCCGCGGCCGAGGCTCGACTGGCCGAAAATCGACGGAAGAGAGAAGAGAAGAAGAAACGGGAAGCGGAAGAGAAGAAGAGAATCGTGGAAGAAGAGAAGAAAAAGAAAGAAGCAGAAGAAAAGAAGAGAATCAAAGAAGAAGAAGCGCGAGTTCGCGAGGAAGAACAGAAGAGAAAGGAAGAAGAAATAGCGAGGGAAAAGAAAGAGAAGGAGGATAAAGATCGAAGAGAGATGGAGGAGAAGGATCAGGTAGAAAGTGAGTTGAGGAGGAACGCGGAAAATCGTGTGAAGTCGGTCGGGGCACTCGTTCGGGATTCAATCGCGAGAAAACAGGAGAAAGAGAAGGAGATTCAGTCGTCCTGCGACGATTCTGTCCTTGTGGTAGGGAAAAAGAGAAAAAGGACAGCGATGATAGTGAGTGATTTCAACTTTCCTCAACTACTTCTCATTTTTTCTTTTTTCTCCTAGCCATCCTCTGCCGGAGATCCGGACGATAGCAGCGACGGCTTCGAACCGGAAGGAAACGACGACGACGACGACGACGATGAAGATTCTTCAAGTCCCCCTCCATCCCCTCGAAAATCGCCTCGAAAATCCCCGAAGTGCGATCGTTGCACTACGAAGGGAATCGCTTGCAACCTGATCGGTGAAGGTTCTGCCTCTTGCATCGCCTGCAGGAAGGCAAAGGTCAAGTGTTCGTTGGTCGGTAATGAACGGATCATCCGAAGAAGCAAAAGGGTGAAAAGAGAAGAGTCGAAGAGAGAGGAGTCTCCGGTTGCGTCCTCGAGCAATCAGAGAATCGAAGTACTCGAGGCGCAAAACCGAGCATTCGAAGGAGAAATTCGAATGCTCGCTCACCGATTGTTTGTGATGGAGGATGTGGTTCGACTCCTCGCACAATCTCTTCATACCAAGGCCGTAGTCCCGGAAGAAAATTCCGAAGAGTCTGAAGAGGAACGAGAGAAGAGAACCGGGGATAAGAAGGGAAAAGGCCGGAAAGAATGATCGACCGTGGATTGGTTTCCTTCTCCTTTGAAAATTTTGGACTTCGTAAAAATTTTTTGTATTTCGATTATCGTTCGTAACCCGATCGTGGGTTTATTCAATCAAATGGACTTTGTAAATATTTTTGAGAGTGAATAACAAAGAAACATCGATCGTAAATCCGATCGAAAGGACTTGTAAAAATTTGAGTTTAAATAGGACTGAGCTGTCCGAAGAATTTCGATCGATATTGATCTCTCGGAAAGGATCAACGCTCAATAAGCTATCATGGCATTGATCCTTCCGGTCGATCTCAACCGGTTGAAAAAGAAGGAAATAAAAGAAATAAAAGATAAGTAAAAAGCGTACAAATAATTATTCGATAAGATCCGGTAAAGGTCCGGGTTTGAGCGGGTAACGTTTGTGGAATTCTTCGAGGAGTTCTTCTGCGTGCATTTCATCGGCTCCAATCCACAAAAATTCTTCGTCAGTTCCTTCGTAACCTTTCCAACGGATAAAGTATCGCAATGGACATCGACAAAATCGACGATCCATTTTCGAATCTAGAATTTCAGCAACTTCAAACTCCTGCTCACCGTCGACTTCGATCGGGGGTGGCGGAGCTTGAGTTCGATTCGGAATGGGATTAGGAGTGTATGGTTCCAATTGCGAGACATGGAAGACTGGATGAATCCGGGAAAGATAATCGGGTAGCTGTATCTTGTATGCGAGTGTTCCGATGCGTTCGATGACCTTGAATGGTCCAAGATATTTTTCCGAGAATTTCGGGGTTGGTCGAGTAGTTCGAATATGCTTGGCTAAGACAAAGACTTCAGATCCGATTTGGAATTCGGGCGCGGAGATTCGCGATTGATCGGCTTGGTCTTTATATTTCTTCTGAGCGTTCGTGATTTCGTTGCGAAGAAACGAATGAACTTCGTCAAGGTTGGCGACAAAGTCCTGAGCTCGATCAGAACAAATATCGATTTCTGGACGAATTGATATGTTGGGATGATAGCCTTTGTTTGCGAAGAAAGGAGTGATCCCGGTTGAAGCGTTTGGGGCGTTATTGTAGGCGAACTCAGCCATCGGAAGAAGGCTGGACCAGTTGTCCTGTTGATAGTTGCAGTAAATACGAATGTATTGCTCCAGGGTCTGGTTGACTCGTTCGGTTTGTCCGTCAGCTTCGGGGTGATAACCGGAGGTATAGTGAAGTTCCATATTGAGAGATTGCCCGAGTGCTCGAAAGAAAGCGGAAACGAATTCAGAACCTCGATCAGAGGTTACATGATTTGGAACTCCGTGTTTGGAGAAAACATGAATAACGAATAATTCAGCGAGTTGTTTGGAAGTAATGGAAGTGTGACACTTAATGAAAATCGATTGCTTGGATGCTCGATCCACGATAACGAGGATAGAATTAAATCCGTCTGACATCGGAAGTTCTTCGATGAAATCCATTGAAATCGAATCCCAAGGTCGTGAGGGAACCGGAAGTGGTTTGAGTAATCCGTACGGTCGATGGCGACGTGATTTGTTCCTACCACAAGTGGTGCAAGAGGAAACATAATCTCGTACGAAATCTCGAATCTTTGGCCATGTATACTGTTGTCGAATAGACTCGAGTGTTCAATTCTGACCGAAGTGACCTGAGAGTGGGTGATCATGGAAGTATCGTAAGACTTGAAGTCGTAAGTCCGAATGGTTCGGAACATAAATCCGATTGTCAAGGCGTAGTAATCCATCTTCGCTGATTGTCCATCGAGGTTTGGTACTGTCTTGAGCAAGGGTAAGCCCAAGTGCTGATTCGGGATCAATCGAAAGTGAGTTCCGGATTGCTTCGTGTAAAGCGTTGATATCCATTACGATCGATGCTCGAAGTACCGGACCCTCTAGGAAGGTAGCTCGAAGTGAAGTGGTGAACTGTTCGTTAGTGAAGATAGGACGAAAATTCTGTGGATTAACTTGGGCGTAACCTATATCCCCCTCTTTTGGGTAGACGTCCCACCGTCTAGTGATAGAGTCGGGTTTTTCGCCAAGTTTACCGGGTCGAAAGCGGATGATCATATTGAATTGGTGCAGGTATTCGGACCATCGAACCTGCCTTCGAGTCAGAATTTTAGTGGTAGAGAAATACTCAAGGTTCTTATGATCGGTGACCACATCGATCGGGTCTCCGGAACCTTCGAGGTAATGTCTCCAGGCCTTGAAAGCTTCGAAAATTGCAAGTAGTTCCTTGTCGTGAACGTCGTAGTTGACTTCAGCTGAGTTGAGAGTTCGAGAAAGGAAAGCGACTGGGTGAATTTCCCCGTCGTCGAGCATGATCGACAGAATCGCCGCGATCGCGTAGTCCGAAGCGTCGGTCTCGACGATCAGTGCTCGATTCGGTTCCCAGTGAGCAAGGATGGGTGCATGGGTAAAAGCGTATTTGAGGTTTTCGAAAGCCGATTGACATTCGGCTGTCCATAACCAGTCGACCGTTTTTCGAGTGAGTCGAGTGAGTGGGATGACAATATCGCTGTAATTATAGATAAATCGTCGATAGAAATTAGAGAATCCGAGAAACGATTGTATATCCTTGACTTTCCGTGGTACAGGCCACTCGATGATGACCTTGATTTTGTCTTCTGCCATGGTGAGACCAGCGGGCGAAAGAATGTATCCGAGATACTCTACCGTGTCGACTTCGAAGAAGCATTTGTCGAGGTTGCAGTATAGTCGAGCTTCTCGAAGGCGTCGAAGAACCTCCCGAACATGTTCTTCGTGATCTTTCGGATTATCTGAGTATACTAGAATGTCGTCGATGTAGACGATAACATTGACATCCAGTAAATCCGCAAAGATTGTATTGACGAAGCGTTGAAAAGCTGCGGGTGCGTTCGTGAGTCCTTCAGGTATTACCTTCCATTCGTAAGAACCGTATCGTTGTGGGAGTGCTGTCTGCCCTCATGGTAGACAGTACTATTATTCAATTCTTATAACTACGGGTCGTGGGACTCACCTTCCTTAAAACGAGATAAATTCTGTGGGCCTTCGGGTTGTTGTTATGATCATGCACGGATCGTAGGGATAAGTTGGATCGCGGACTATATGTCCGCGGGGTAAAAGACCGAACACCAAGATAAATCCCGGTGAGGGTTAGGTGGACCTACGGAGAGGTAGTCGGACGTTGACGCTACTATTAATAGCGTCCCCGACACGCCGCTGTCCGAAAGCGAAGTTGAGGGTAATTCCGATCGCGGGAGAAACTCACGCGATCGTACTTAAGGTGAGGTTGAGAATAACTCTATTTGAAATACACTGTAGAAGTGCGCTATCAAAGTCGATATTTAAACTAAGGACCAACTATTCTACTCTCGTAGCTTTATACTGTAATCGCTACCTAAGGGTCGCTAAGCGATAGTATCCTAGAATAGTATGGTCGAACATGTGGAAGATAAAAGGGGAAAGTATAAAGGAAATGATATAAAAGGATATATAAGAAGTCGGCTAAGTGTGAGGGATATAAACGCAAAGTGTAAAAGGATCGCGGAGATAAGCTCCGCGACGGAAGAAAGTAGTGAAGTCAAATACCGTAAAATGATCGTCGGGACCGCGGGAGTTGAACTTGGCATGGTCGTAACAGTGCCCCCCCATTAGGATCGAGCCCTCGAGATCCTGAGTAATGATGTGACTAAAATAGATGTGAATAATTAGAAGTAACGGCGATCAACTGTAAAATGTGATGTGAAACTTGTGAATCACAGTGATAGAAGCATCATGAAAATTGTAAGTTGACCCGGCCCTTAAGTCGCGAAGGATATAAAAGTAGGGCCATTTCAAAAATTTTGATAAGTCCCCCTCTTCTTTTACCATGTCCTCTCCTGCTCCCAGCAACGACACCGCACAACAACGACGGGAACGCCTACTCCTCGCGCAGGCTGAACGACAACGTGCCCGCGAGTTGGAGGTCGCGCGACAAGAAGCCGAGTTCGCGGCGGAAATGGCGAGGCTCGAGGAAGAGGCAGCGAAGGAGGAGGAAGAGAGAAGACTTGCGGAGGAAAAACGAATCGAAGAGGAAAAGAGAGTAAAAGAGGAAAAACGAGTAGCTGAAGAGAAAAGGGCAGCTGAAGAACGACGAATAGCCGAGGAAAAATTGGCTGAGGAACGAAGGATTGCGGAAGCGATGCGCTTAGAAGACGAAAGGATAGCTGAACTGAAAAAATTTGAAGAGGAGTTACTTATTGAGGAGAAACGGGTAGCGGAGGAGAAGCGAAAGGAACTAGAAAAGGTAGCAGAGTTGAAAAGAAGAGAAGACAAGAGAGCAGCCGATGCCGCGGAAGATGCCGAGGAAAAACGGGCGCAAGACGTTGCATATGCTAAGTTGGTGGAAGAGAATCGGATCAAACGGGCGAAAGCCGCGAAGGAGTTGGAGAAGAGGCAGAAACGTAGCCCTGCTGCCAAAAGTCGACCGGTTACCGTAGTCCTACCGCCACGATCTTCGGGGTCAAAGTCCAAGGTCTTCAAGTCCAAGTCCGTAATCTCCGATGACTCGGATGATACGGGGGTAGAGAGAGCTCGAGAGGCAGATTCGCGAGGAAAGAAGAGAAAAAGGCCGACCAAAATGACCGCGATGGTGAGTGAGTTTACTTCCTTGCTTCGTGCACTGCTCTTACTTCTTGGTTTAGGGTAGTAAAACCCCCGCTGCAGATGATGATTTCGACCCGGAGGACGATAAGGACGATGATGACGATCAAGAGGACCCCCCCTCTCCCATTACTCCGTCACAACCTCGTTCCCCATGCTCTCGCTGTACCTTGATTGGCAAGCCCGCGGAGTGTCGCCCGCAAGCCTCGCGAAGGCGGACTCAGGCGTGCGAGCTATGCCACCTGCAACGCCAACGATGCAGTTGGATAGGGGATCACGCGTCTCGTCGATCGCGAGGAAAACGAGCCAAAATCGAGGATGAAATATATCAAGGACCTGCCACGAGAGTTGGGGAGAGGAGATTTGAAGGACCAGGGATCGCGGAGCAATTAGCCGCGATTGTGGGACAGAACAAGGAGATAATTGGTATCGCTCGCCGTTCCCTCGGTCTTCAAGAACAAATGTTACATCTAATGGTAAGAAGGGAAAGACGAGAAGAAGAAGCCGAGAAAAGTGAGGACGAAGATGAAGATGAAGACGGGGAAGGTGAAGAGGACGAAGAAGAAAAGGAGAAGAGCGACGAAAAGAGGAAAAGCGAGATTCGTGAAGGGAAAAAGCGCGCGGAGTAAACTCCGCGACGGACTACTTTAGTTACTCTACTCGATTGCTTTTTTTATTTTTTGTGGTTTTGTTTTTTGTTGTTGTTTTGTTGATAATGATGATAGTGTTGATCTTTTGTTTGTTGTTGAGTTTCATAAGTAAGGGGAATGACGGAAATGAGAATCGCGGGGATTTTCGGGGAACGGAGGAATTTGAGTATATAAGTAATTGATCGTCGCGACGATAATCGCCGCGGGGAAGAAAGGAATTTGAGGGGATGGTGATTAATAAGTAAATGAGGTGAGAGACGTGATAGAAACGAGGAGGAATCGATGTATACGTAAGGGAAATAAGTAAGGATCATAATGGACCAGGTTTGTGAGGATAACGAAGGTGGAAAGCCGGGACAAGTTCGTCCGCGTGAATTTCGTTCGCGGCGACCCAGGAGAATTCTTCATCCGTACCTTCGTATCCTGCCCAACGGATGTAGTATCGCAAAGGACATTTTTTGTATCGCCGATCCAATTTCGAGTCCAATACTTCCGCGATGTTGTATTCTTCCTCGCCGTCGACTTCAACAGGAGGCGGCGGAGGTTGAATACGATCGGGAATGATATTTGGTGTGTATGGCTCTAGTTGGGATACATGGAAGACGGGGTGGATACGATTAAGGTAGGACGGAAGTTGAAGTTTGTAGGAAAGAGTACCGACTTGCTCGAGTATGGTGAAAGGTCCGAGGTACTTTTCGGCGAATTTTTCGGTAGGTCGCGTTGTCCGGATGTGCTTTGCTAGCACATAAACCTGTGAATTAATAGGGAAATCGGGGTGAGTAATTCGTTTTCGATCCGCTTGCTCTTTGTATCGAGCTTGTGCGTTAGTAATTTCGTCTCTGAGGAAAGAATGAAGCTCATCGAGGTTTACCGCGAAATCCATTGCTCGATCAGAGCGAATATCAATTTCGGGCCTTACCGTGATGTTAGGATGATAGCCTTTGTTCGCGAAGAACGGAGTTAAACCAGTCGATGCATTAGGAGCATTGTTGTACGCAAACTCCGCGATTGGTAGGAGTTTCGCCCAATCGTCCTGTTGGTATGCGCAGTAGATCCGGATGTACTGTTCCAGAGTTTGGTTGACTCGTTCCGTTTGTCCATCGGCTTCTGGGTGATATCCTGAGGTGAAGTGAAGTTTCATAGAAAGAGCTTCGCCGAGAGCGCGGAAAAAAGCAGACACGAATTCCGAGCCGCGATCGGAAGTGACGTGGTTCGGGACTCCGTGCTTGGAGAAAACGTGATGGACGAATAGCTCCGCTAGTCCTTCGGAGGTAATTTTGTCGTTCGTCGGGATGAAAATACCTTGTTTCGAGGCACGGTCGACGACGACGAGAATTGCTGTATGTCCGTCGGAAGAGGGAAGTTGTTCGATGAAGTCCATCGAGATTGAATCCCATGGTCGGGCGGGAACCGGAAGAGGTTTGAGGAGACCGTAAGGTCGGTGTCGACGGGGTTTGTTTCGTCCGCAAACTGTACATGAGCTGACGTAGTCGCGAACGAATTCCCGAATCTTCGGCCAAGTGTAAAGGCGTCGGATTGATTCGAGAGTCCGGTTCTGTCCAAAATGACCTGAAAGGGGGTGATCATGAAAATATTGTAAAATTTTAAGGCGAAGGTTAGAATGGTTAGGAACATAGATGCGATTGTCAAGTTTTAGCAGTCCATCATCACCTACTGTCCAACGAGTATTTGAATCGTCTTTAGCTAGGGCTAAGCCCGCGATCGCTTCCGGATCCTGTTCAATAGAATCGCGGATGGTAGAATGGAGCGATTGCAAGTCCATTACGATCGCCGCACGAAGCGCGGGGCCTTCTAGAAAAGTTGCTCGAAGAGAAGTGGTTAGTTGTTCATTGGTAAAGATAGGTCTGAAATTCTGCGGGTTAACTTGCGCGTAGCCGGTATCCCCCTCTTTAGGATAGACGTCCCAGCGTCTAGTAAGGGCATCGGGTTTTGCACCCAACTTACCCGGACGAAAACGGATCACCATGTTGAACTGGTGGAGGAATTCTGACCAGCGGACTTGTCGCCGCGTGAGAATCTTGGTGGTCGAGAAGTATTCGAGATTCTTGTGGTCAGTAACCACATCAATCGCGTCGCCCGATCCTTCGAGATAGTGACGCCAAGCTTTGAAAGCCTCGAAGATAGCGAGGAGCTCTTTGTCATGAGTGTCGTAGTTAAGCTCTGCAGCTTGAAAGGTTCGGGATAGGAAAGCGATTGGATGAATCTCTCCGTCCGGTAGGAGGATCGAGAGGATCGCGGCTAGCGCGTAGTCCGACGCGTCGGTTTCGACGATAAGGGGTAGGTTAGGTTGCCAGTGTGCGAGGATAGGAGCATGAACGAAGCTGTCCTTGAGTTTGTCGAAAGCTTCTTGGCACTCCTTGGACCATAACCATGATACGTCCTTTCGCGTGAGCCGCGTCATCGGGAGTACGATTTCGCTATAATTATAAATAAAACGTCGATAGAAATTAGCGAAACCTAAGAAAGATTGAACGTCTTTGACTTTTCGGGGTACCGGCCAGTCAACGATAGCCTGGACTTTGTCTTTCGACATCGTCAAGCCCTCCGGAGAAAGAATATAACCAAGATACTCGACCGTGTCTACACCCCATTCGCATTTGGCGAGGTTCGCGAACAAACGATGTTTGCGGAGTCGACGGAGAACTTCGCGGACATGTTCGCGATGAGATTTCTCGTCGTCCGAGTAAATGAGTATATCGTCGATATAGACGATAACATTAACATCTAAAAGGTCAGCGAAAATGTGATTAACGAAACGCTGGAAGGCCGCGGGAGCGTTAGTGAGGCCAAATGGCATAACCTTCCATTCGTAGGAACCCCAACGGGTCCTGAAGGTGGTTTTCCATTCGTCGCCTTCCGCAATTCGAACTAGATGATATGCGTGAGTGAGATCGAGTTTGGTATAAAACTTAGCTTTCTTGGGAGCGTCCAAGAGATCAGAAATAAGAGGTAAAGGATAGCGGTCTTTTTTGGTGATGTTGTTAAGACCGCGGAAGTCTACACAGAGACGGAGTTTACCATCCTTCTTCGGAACAAAAAGTACCGGAGCCCCGTGAGGAGAGGTGGATGGTTGGATAGCACCTGTTTCGAGGTGTTTGTCGATAAACTCGCGAAGAGCTTCAAGTTCCTTTGCGGAAAGGGGGTAAAGGCGACCGATCGGTGGTTCGGCGCCAGGCTCCAAATCAATCTTGAGGTCGTAAGGGCGGTGCTCTGGCAGCACTTCTGAATCCACTTCGTCGAATACGTCGGCGAATTCCGCATACTCCGGCGGTAAGCTGGAAGTATCGGTTTTCGTCTCCGCGGAGTTGGGTGAGGTTGAAGCAGCTCGTGCTGAAACTTCAGAATGGATCGCTCGTAGTAAAATAGGTTCGCATTTAGCGGCCTTACATGCGCGGTTGAAAAGGACCGCGTTTACTAGGGCGATGTCGACTTCGGGATTTTCGAGCTTAGAAGCGGCCAATTGAGCGACCGAGGGGTAGGTGTAGATGGGTTCAAAAAGGAATTTGTCCGATAAAGGATGAGGTGAGGGGCGAGAGCGAGATCGAGAGGAAGGGCGCGAAGTCTTCTTCGATCTGGTGAGGTGAGGCTGATCCCGCGCAGGATCAGTTAACTCCGGAGATATCTCTCGCGGAGTTGAGGACGTCGGGGTGAGGGACTCAACTTGCTTAGTGGAACGGAAAGTGATGTTTCGAGATACCCAGTCAATCAACGGATTGTAGCGGGTTAAGAAACTGTAACCTAATACAGCTTTGCAAGAGGAGTCGAGTGAGGTGACATAAAATGTCAGTAGTAGCAGCTCGCCAGAGGGAAATCGAACGTTGAGAGTGGTAGTCTCGACGATCGGCTTAGGTGACAATGAACCATCGAAAAGTCGGAGATTGATTGGAGGAATGGGTGAAGTGGGTAAACTATTTGCTTTTACAAAAAGCGAGTCAATAAAGCAGTCAGTAGAACCAGAATCAAGTAAAGAGATAAAAGATAGCGTCGCGGCGGAGGAATCTGAAGAATCGCCGCGAGCCGGTAAATCTAAAGTTAGCGATAATGTGAAAGATTGTTCATCATAAGAAAGAGTGGACGCGTTGAGTTTTACTTCCCGCGTGGTACGAACTGAATCAACGCAACTCCCGTGTCGTACCGGGGTACAGGAGCTGCTGATTAGTTTTCCGAGTCCACGGAAGTCGTCTCTACGCTCTCCTGCGTTTCTGCAGCTCGGCCTCGAGTCTCACGAGCCTTCTTCCGCTCGCAATCTTCAAACCTATGCTTCCCGCCACAGAAACCACAAAGTCCTAGTTTCTTCCGACGCTCCGCCTCGCTCGGGAGGAGTTTGCCGTCCGATCCTAGGTTAGCAGCAATCGACGATCGCGTCGATGCTGAACTCGTCGAGGACGAGTGATTGCCTCCGCTAGGCTTACCTTGTTTTCCCGATCCTTTAGTCGAGAAGGCCGCGGAGGAGGGTGATGGCGAAGAACTTGGCGAGTTCTTCGAGGATGTAGTCGACGCCTTCGAGAATGAAGTCGCGACTGTTGAACGGGCGTTTTCGCGTTTCCGTTCTTCTTCTCGTCTCCAGTACCGGTTGTCCACGCGAAGGACTTCTTTCCGGTAGTCCGCGAGATTAGCGGGCTCTGGAAGACGGGCCATTTCGTCTTTTATACGGCTTGCCAAGCCGCGTTGATAGGCCCACTTAAGGGCTTGAGAGTCCCAGTTTGTAGACGCCGCGAGGGTATTGAAACGGATGTTGTAAGTCCGTACGTTGTCGGATTCCTTCATCCTTAACGTCCCGAGTTTGTCCTCGGCCTCTCCCTGAGCATCGTACATACCGAAATTGTCCTGTAATTCCTTCACCAGCGACGCGAAGGAGGACGTCCAGGCGGGCATCTCCGCGAGATCCGGATCCAGAATATCTGGTTCGAACCACTCCTTTGCGGCGCCACCTAGGTAAGATAACGTATAGTTGATCTTCCTTTGATCAGTAAAATACGTTGGGCGGTCAATAAAGACCAAAGATAAAGAAACGAGGAAACCTTTCAGTTTCCGCGGGTTAGAACCGTCGAAAACCTCCGGGTCCTTAACTTTTGACCTTGCGGTCTCTGTCGGTCCACGATTTTGATTCGTGGATAGTTCAGTGATAGCACCTCCCAAGTTGTCAAGGGTGCCTCTAAAGGTAGTGAACAGCTCGATGATTCGCTGTTCCGCGATGTCGGTGCGATTGCTACCTGGTCCCCCTGGAGGACTCCTAGAACGGCTATGACCGCGAGAGCTAGGTGGTGATCCCGGTCCACCAGGACCTCCTGGTCCTCCGGGTGGTCCTTCGGGATCAGATCCCTCAGGGTCCGGGTCTTCCGGGTGGTCTGGTAAGTCAGGACTTACCTCCTCAGTTTGCTCCGCGATCTCAGGTTCTTCAGGAACCTCAGCGGGGATGAGGGATGAAGACCGATCCCGCGAAGGACCAGCCTGGGTTGTTAGTTGCTGACGCATTCTGTCAGCGAGGGTTAGCGTTGTTGGAGATGGGGGGATGGCCGTCTCCAACGTTGGTATCGCCGTGCGATTACTACGCGGCGTTCGTACCGTGATTGGTTGCCCATCAGCGGTGTAGAGTACTTGGTACTCGAATTCGGCTTGGTCTGGTGAACCAAGAGCGTGAAGGTTTGATACCCGTACCGTTGCGGGTTGGCTCGGGGCTGGACCGAAAGCGTTGGTACGCCTACGGGGAAGTCCCGTTCCAGAGATTGACTCGGCGAACGGCGCGAAGGCCGTCGCGTTGGTGGCGAATGGATTTGCCACTACTGGCTCCTCCTGAACGTTGTCCGAGTCCGCGGTGTTGGTACGAGCACGTCTGCTCCTGGTATTGACCATTTTGGGTAGAGAGGATTTAAATGGAGGAAAAGGAAGTGAAAGATGATAGTATACGATGTGCCGGGTTTCAGTTTAAATATACTGTTATGATCATGCACGGATCGTAGGGATAAGTTGGATCGCGGACTATATGTCCGCGGGGTAAAAGACCGAACACCAAGATAAATCCCGGTGAGGGTTAGGTGGACCTACGGAGAGGTAGTCGGACGTTGACGCTACTATTAATAGCGTCCCCGACACGCCGCTGTCCGAAAGCGAAGTTGAGGGTAATTCCGATCGCGGGAGAAACTCACGCGATCGTACTTAAGGTGAGGTTGAGAATAACTCTATTTGAAATACACTGTAGAAGTGCGCTATCAAAGTCGATATTTAAACTAAGGACCAACTATTCTACTCTCGTAGCTTTATACTGTAATCGCTACCTAAGGGTCGCTAAGCGATAGTATCCTAGAATAGTATGGTCGAACATGTGGAAGATAAAAGGGGAAAGTATAAAGGAAATGATATAAAAGGATATATAAGAAGTCGGCTAAGTGTGAGGGATATAAATGCAAAGTGTAAAAGGATCGCGGAGATAAGCTCCGCGACGGAAGAAAGTAGTGAAGTCAAATACCGTAAAATGATCGTCGGGACCGCGGGAGTTGAACTTGGCATGGTCGTAACAGTTGTAACCCGAGGCTTCTGCTTAATAATATTTCTCTATCTCTTCATCGTACTACCATCTTCCTGTACACGAATTCAGAGTTCACGTTTCTTTTGTCTCTTCAACATCTTCATTCCTTGTCCTCACTCTCTACCTATCTTTCTCCAGATAAACGACTCCAAGTTCCTTCGGGAGCTGTTGGACACAATCGGTACCTGGCCATTACGCTCAACGGTCTTTGAGGAGGATAATCCTAGCAGGATAGGTTGGGAGAAGGATGCAGAGGTTAAGGATGACTTTGGCGCGTATCATTTCTCTCAAAGCTTTCATCGTTTATTTTTCTTTCAGTTCTTTTGCTGGACTCAAGCTGCAGTTTTCAATCATAATTCCCTTCCCTCGCCGATCGATTGATAAGGCACGACGGCGGCCTCGGGGCATACCTCGTTCAGACACAGAGCTTGGTCACCTCTGTTGTCATCGCTGACGGTGGTAGGTGATTGAACGAGTCGTCGTCTCGTATGTCACCGGGTCGTCCTTAGTGTTCGCATCTTCGTGAAGCGCGGTTGATCTTTGTATGGGCATTTTGATTCTTTCTCTTGTATATGTAGAACTCGATCGTGATCGTATGTACGAGGTCAGGCGGCGTAAGAGAACGCGCGGTGGCCGACTCGATTAGTATTTGTAACCTCACCTCAGGTGAATATGGAGTTCTTTCTCCCCCCCCGACTGAGTCTCATTAAGAAAATCTGAGTTTTATTTCTCTGGTCGTTAGAGGTTAACGATCTAGGGAATCATCTACAGGTATATTGCAATAAAAGGACCCGACTGGTTTCTCGCAGGTCTACATACGGACCAGCATATCTTTCGACAGTGGAGCCCACCGCGAGGGAATCAGTTATCCGTGGTTCTTCAAGAAGAACAGCTAATTAAATTAAAATTATATTGATACTCAATATTCTGTTATAGGCACAATGTCTATCTATCCGAGCACAACACTTTACAACCTTCGGACTCCTATGCCGATTCCGAGGACGCCGTCTGCACCTCTCTTCAATGGGAGGTACATAGAGGATTTCCTCGAACAGATCATTCTTCATGCCACTCAAGCTGGCGAATCGGACAAAGATCGAATGGTGAAGTATATGGTTTCGTATTCATCTGATCAAGTCAAGGACACCATTCGTTTCATGGACGAGTTCGACCTCGACGGACCTTCTCTCTCATGGGATGTGGCTAAAGAGGTCCTCAAGAGTTTGTACGGTTCGCGCGACAAACCTACGGAGTATACGGAAGAAGAACTCAAAGAATTTTGCAAAGAAAGATCAGCTAAGTCGAACCTTTCGAAACTTTCTGACATTGAAAAATACTACCGCGACTTCATAGCAATCGCAACGTCCCTTAAGAAGAAAGGGATCATTACTGAAAAGACTTTCAATTACTACTTTGTTCTAGGGCTACCCCACGCTATGAAGGATTGGTTTTTGAGTGCCGCTCCTGAATCTAAGCGCACTCAAGACGATCCTCCGTCCGTTATGGAGTCACTCAAGATTCTTCGTACAAGGTTTGACAAGAAATCCTTGATCTACGAAGAGTGGAACAGGGATGAAAGTGAAAAAGTTAAGCCTATCTTTAACGAGTTCGGTAACAGAGTGACTGCGCTTCCTCCTTCACAGTATGTCAATGTCCTTGACGAAGCGGTTGGCTATACGCCTACAACGAGGAAGAATCAAACTTTGACTCAAGCTCCCACTCAAAGTTCAACTGTCTCTCCTTCGGTGTCCAGTACCGGTATCGACGAACTGGCTAAACAACTTGAAGCGCTGACGTTAGCTATTGACGCTATGAAAGCTCAAGCATCTGGAGGTAATATGCAAGGTGGTGTTCCTACCGTCAAGAGGTGTTTCATTTGTGGTAAACTTTCTGGTCAAGAAGGAACTCATTCCTTGGGACCTCGAAACTGTCCCGAGACTAACCGCTTGATTGCTGATCATCTCATCACTTATAATGTTCAGACTTCAAAGTATACGCTTCTAGATGGTTCTGACCTACCTCGAATTCCTCCTGGTTGGACTGGTGGTGTTGCTTCTTATCTTCGTCACCTTCGTGCAGCAAATCAAGGCGCAATGCCAAACCGCGATGAGCCTCCTCACATGGCGCGATCTACTAGCTCTGTCGAGCTTATGTATGATAACGCCGAGGTTCTTAGTGGTGATGGGTTCGCATTGGACTCTATCCCCTACGATGCCTTTCCTACTACAAGATCTGGACGCGATACTTCTCAAAGACATGATCCTCGGACTCAGGCGAATCGACCGGATCGAGTTCAACAAGCTAGAACACCTCGGGAGAACATTATGATCCCTCAAGTTCAACCAGTTCCAACAAGTTCGATTCCAACCCAACAAGTTCCGCAGCAAGTACGATTCGCACCTGAACCAGTTACGATTCCTCAAGTCCAGCCTCCTCAACCATCCACTATACCTTCTAAAGTCAACATTCAGCCTCCAACTAATCCAATTAACCGGAATGATGGATGGAAAGCTGCTCGACCTGGAAGTCCACGAGGAGGAGGCTCAAAGGAGAAGGATGTTGAGATGAAGGACTCGAATACGCAGAAGTCTAATCAACCACAGTATCATTTCACTTCTAAAGTTCAAGACCGCGCTGACGCAGATGGTCTACTCAATCGTATAGGTCAAATGCCTGTTGAAGTTCCCTTGTTTCAACTTTTGGGACTTTCGCCACAACTCTCAAAGCTCATGGCTGAAAATACTCGAACAAAAGAGAATACGCTGGAATCAAAGAAGGAACGTCAAAATTAGCTGAGTACCTCGAATCTGATGATGATGCTGTTGCTGCTATCAGTGCCGCCTTTGGGCCTGAATCTTCTGAACGATATGCTTATGTTGAACCAAGCGATTCAATCAACGATTTCGTCTTTCGTTGCTCGAACGCGGCAGCACAGATACCTACTAATCGATTCTTTGCTATGACCGTAGGAGATATCCGTCTTTCAATTAACGGAGTCGAATTCACAGCTATGATTGATACTGGATCTGAACTCAACGTTGCCAGAGAACATCTGCCTGAAGCTGCCGGACTTCCTATGGATTTTGACGGTATGAGGTGGTCCCTCAAAGGTATACACGGAGATTTCGAACGGCTTCGAGGCTGTACTATCGACACTCCCATGAGTATTGGAGGTCGTACCTTTGTCCATCATATCTTCATTTCTAGGAATTCTATTGGTCGACACGATATCATTTTGGGACAGCCATTCCTACAGGAATTCTCTGCAAGGATTGAATATGAACGAGGACGCGATTGCAAATTACTCTTATGGGAGAATGGAGATCGAAGCCAAGGTCCGTCTCTTGCTATCTCTATCACTGATCCGAACCATCCTAGGAACGCTACGTCAATTCGCATGAACAAGAACCAGTATCCTACGGCATTAATTGAAGAAGTTCACGATGAGGATTTTCGGGTCTAGGAAGTGATTCTGTGACCTTCCACACTTCCTACCCAGCATTAGGAAGGTCTTTTGAAGCTCTTATGGGCAACACTGAGTATTCTGATTTTGATTCGCTTCTTGGACTTGATCCTCCTTCGGACTATGATACTTTGATTGATTCTTATGTTTCGACTATGGGAATTAGCCCTACAGACCTTTTGTCTTCACCATGGACTGATCGCGTTACTACTGACTACTATTCTAGGTTTTCCAGCACAGGTACTACAGAGACTACGAAGAAGAAGACGCCAAAGCGCAAATACAAACCGGTGGATCGAAAGGTTCGACCGGTACCAACTTACTTTCCAAATCCCACAGCACAACAATTCAAAGAGATACCAAATGCGGTCCCTCTCAAACTTCCAACCAATCCTCTCGATTATCACGAACTTGATTTTGACGGACGAGTCACGCTCGAACGTCTGGAATCTATGCTCGAGAAGATTTCTCCAGGTGTGTTAACAGTCGCCGAAACGAATCTAATTTCGTACATTGTAGTTAAGCGAGATAAAGCATTCGCATGGAGTTACGCTGAGAAAGGGTACTTCTCCAGGGATTACTATCCTGACTACGAGATACCTACAATCGAACACATCCCGTGGCAATCAAGACCGATACCGATTCCCAAGGCAATACTCGGTAATGTGATCTCGACGATTCGCGATAATGAAGCTGCCGGTTGTTTCGAACCAACTACATCAAGTTATCGTTCATCACTATTCGCAGTCGCGAAGAAGCCAGGCTCAGTTCCGCCTGTGCGGCTTGTGATTGATATGCAACCTCTCAATGCCGTGACGATACGGGACTCATCCTTAGTCCCAAATGTCAATGAATTTGCTGAGTCGTTTCTTGGACATTCCATGTATGGTTTATTCGATCTTTATTCAGGGTTTGATGCTTGTTGGGTACATGAGAGGTCTCGTCCTCTTCAAGCCTTCCATTCGCCCGATGGACCCAAACAACAAACAACATTGGTTCAAGGATACACTAACAGTATGCAGGAGTTTCAACGCCGGGTCAAACATGGCATCAGGAAGATATCACCAGGAATTGCAGACAATTTCGTCGATGACTGTGGTGTTAAAGGAGCTGAGTCACGCTACGATGATGAAGTTATTCCTGAAAACAAAGAGATTCGAAGGTTTGTCTATGAATACATTCAACGGCTTGACACATTTCTAGGTACTCTCATCGAGACGGGAATGACTGCTTCTGGATCAAAAGTCATATTGGCCTCATTCAAACTTCGAATCGTTGGGTCGGTGGTGTCCCTTGAAGGGTGGATCATCGAACCAAGTCTGGTTCAGAAGGTGCTTGACTGGCCTATACCTGAAGATGTTTCGGATGTTCGTGGATTTCTCGGTACTGCAGGAGGAGGTCGTCGATGGATTAAGGGTTATGCCCTATTAGCTAAGCCTCTCACTCAACTCTTACGCAAACTTGATATTGCTTTTGAATTTTCAACAGAAGCTCTCGAAGCATTCGAGTTACTCAAACACAGGATCTCAAGAGCTCCAGTCCTGGTCAAACTCGACTATGAGAAAGCCAAAATCCCTCTTCCAGGTTCGAGGACTTCAGATGAAGGCTTAATGGTTGTCTCTGTAGACTCAGCCTGGACTGGTGCCGGATGGGCGTTGTATCAAATTCAAGATGGACAGAAGAGGATTACCTTGTACGGATCGTGTACCTTCAACGAGCGGGAACAGAACTATGGACAACCTAAAACTGAGGTATATAGAGTGTTCCGCGCATTCAAAGAACTTAGACACAGAATTGGGAGTACATTTCCGACTTGAACATGATGCTCAATCTCTCGCTCAAATGATTCGTTCTATAGATGATGTTCCTAATGCACCTATTCTTCGATGGATAGCATGGATTCGCCTCTTCGATTTCGAGACTAAACATATTCCCGCAACAGCCTTCAAGCTTGAGGATGGGCTTTCAAGGCGCAAATCGTCTCCTAACGACAAACCTTACGATGACTTCGAAGTGGAGGAGTTTCTTGATGCGTACAATAACGTCATCACTTACAGACAAGATAAGTCCCTTCTCGACCATCTCTATACTAAGTACACGAATCCGTATATGATGAACTGGAACGGTAAGAAGACTGTGATTCCTTGCCTTGAGGAATCAGTGGTTAATTTGGACCTTGACTTCGCATTGCCAATGAGTCCGACTCATCCCTCTGATGAGTATTCTTTGTTGGCTGCTACTGCTTGTCGTAACGTGGATGGAAATCCTGCTCGGAGGCTTCCTGAATTTCATTATCGAAGCTCTACGTTGATTGTTCTTCCGACTTCCTTCTAGGAGACGAACTTGTTACTTTAGGTTTCATAGCTGCTATCAATTCGACGGAGACTCCTCCGTTGCCTCAAGAAGTTAATTCACACGTCGGTCATCAAAATGGAGTCAGAGATCAAGATGATGACTCCTACTGGAAGGAACTTCGAGACTTCTTCGAATCGGGTGAGTTTCCTTCTCGCCTCGGTACTGACAAAGCACGTCTTCGTTTTAGAAAGCGTTCACAACGGTTTTTCCTCCAACATAATCGACTTTGGCTTGCACCGAAAAAGAGTACGGATCGACTTCCACGAAAAGTAATCGAAGATCGGTCCAAACGACCAGAACTCATCGCGTCAGCTCATAACAAATGCGGACACCGAGGACGAGATGCAACTTACCGTCATCTCGCTGACCGCTTCTACTGGCCTAACATGTACGACGATGTGACATATTTTGTCCGATCTTGTATTGAGTGTCAGAAATCCGTTAAGTCTAATCCTGTTCTCCCTTATAATGAATCCTGGCAAGCTCCTCTTCTTCGTCATTTTAATCTAGATTCAATCAAGATGCCTGTTGGTGTTGGAGGTGTGGATCGCATTATTCAAGCTACAGAGCCAACTATACTTTGGAATGAAGCACGAGCTGTCACTGGAAGTACCGCAGCACCAGTGGCAAAGTTCATCTACGAGGACATAATCTGTCGATTTGGATGTGTTCCTTACTTCACGTTCGATGGTGGACCGGAATTCCAAAAAGAAGTCACGCAGTTACTCGAAACTCAATACAAGTGTACGGTCATCTTTTCGACGCCTTATCATCCTCAAGGAAATGCGCCAGTTGAACGTGCTCACCAGCCGCTCGTTGACTCACTCTTCAAGTGTACAGGAGATGCTAAAGTACGTGGCCTCGTTACCTTCATGCTGTTCTATTTGCCATGAGAGTCACCGTCTCTCGAGCTACGGGTTTCTCACCTTATTATCTTTTATACGGAGTCCATCCGATATTCTCGTTCGATATTACAGAAACTACCTGGCAGACTTTGGACTGGCATAATGTCCGTACTCATGAGGAGTTCATAGCTCTTCGAGCGCTTCAGCTTTCAAGGAGAGATCCAAAACTCCGAGAAGCCAATGACAAACTACGAGAGTCTTGACGGTGAGCGATCGAAGACTTAGCAAGACGTTCTGGGTTCCAATGGGACTTTAGAGACTACGAAGAAGGAATGTATGTGTGGCTGCGAGAGTCTCAGATCGACGAAATCAAAGGCGGAAAGGGTTTGTGGACATATTCTGGACCTTATATCATCCACGAGAAGCGCGAACGGGACTCTTTTGTGCTGAAAGAGTTATCAGGTGCGATCCTTCCTGGTCACATTAATATTCATCAACTGCGTTTGTTCTATTACAGGCCGGATCATCAAACATTGCGCGCGAAGATTCCTCAAGCAAGACAGCAGTTGTCAGTTTCATATGATCGGCCAAGTTACAGACTCGATGAGACCTTGGAGCGATCTGGTAATTTCTTCCGAAACTGTTCTTCGTGGTCTCGATACGATTAAAAGCTGAGTGATCGATCCAACTTATTACGCTCATTACTATATATGATGCTTTTCTCTTTCGTCTGATCTTGTCCTTTCTGCTTTATATCTTTAATTGTTATGTCTTCTTCATCGCCTTCTCTTTTGCCTAGACCCTACGTTGCTTTTGACGGACGCAGAAAAGGACTTTGGTCTGGACAACGACTTCGACGTTCTAACATTGTTAACGAGTCTGGTTACAATACCTGGCTTGACTATCGCCTTACCCCTATCGACAACCATGTCGACACTCCTTACTATCAAATCGGCAATGCTCTTCTAGTGGACAAATTTGGAAAAACATCGAGCACACCTATCGACCTAGCACTCAAGTTTTCCTACTGGGACCCGATATCTGGGGAAGTCAAACATCTCTGGGTGCGGGATACAGAACTTCGTTGGACGGAGGTCATTGCTGGAGTTCGCGGCGGTGTGATTCCGGCTAGGTACGTATATGAGCTTGGAACTGATGGTACCCGTTATGGCCCTATGAACACGCAGAATTTCATCCACATGATCGCAGAATTTTATGTATCGCCAGAATCTCTGTTATTCAAGGATGGCTTGCGAGTTGTTACGACTCCTGACGATTTCGAATGGAAGGTAATGGAGGTGTTGTGCCGGAAGCCTGGCTTCGATCTGAATAGCCACACCGAGAATTCCCTCGTAGCTGAGGTTCAGAACAGCTTCGGTCTCTGGCATATTGATGCTCATGAACGTGCGTCCAAACTTCTCAAATGTTTCAGGGCTCTTCGTGCCCGAACTCCTTGAATTGTTCCTTTCCTTCATTCTTCCTTACTCGTTTCAATTCCATGGACTTGTACTATATTCCTCTTCATTTCCCCCTAGTTATCTTACCTTTCTTGGCTTGTGTGATATTCTTCTTCAAACTTTGCTTCTCACTTTGCTTATTATTCTTGCTGAGGATTTCGGGGTCGAAATCTAAAGTATACCCCTCTGTGGGAGTGCTGTCTGCCCTCATGGTAGACAGTACTATTATTCAATTCTGTTACGATTATGCCTCCGGGCTTCCGTGTATAGCTTCCGGCTTCGGATATGGACTTGGTAATATTCATATTTACTTCCGAGATCGATTGCATCGATCGAGTCGTACGAAGCATTCGATTATCGAATGCTTAGTATTCCGACTTTATTGTATTTTCATATATATATTGATGACGTCGGTTTATATTAGTTATTGTCTTTTACTTACAGCTCTTATTGTTATGGATTTAACAATTAGGAATACAGGTATATAAGCTGTAGTATCTTGTACATAGTTCTTCAGTTTAAATATCAACTTAGATTGCTGCTGAACTCCGTCCGGAACTCTCTCTTCTAATCGTCTAACGTTCGCACTATAACCGATCGTTATCCGGACGTCTTTACACTCTTACTCGTCACTCTGAACATTCACCGAACCGTACGACGAAGCGGGGGCACTACCGATAGTAGTGTCAAGGTTCTAGTTCATCTTTATCATCTTCCGTTGCAATCGAGCTTACCGATCATCCTCGATTACTCCCCTTGAGACTTCGGTTATAAACCATTGTCTCGATTCATTCCGATTACTATCGGACCACTTCGATTCATACTATACCTTCTAAGACTCGACGGAACCTCACCGGCACAGTCTTAACAAATTCTTATAACTACAGGTCGTGGGACTCACCTTCCTTAAAACGAGATAAATTCTGTGGGCCTTCGGGTTGTAACCCGAGGCTTCTGCTTAATAATATTTCTCTATCTCTTCATCGTACTACCATCTTCCTGTACACGAATTCAGAGTTCACGTTTCTTTCGTCTCTTCAACATCTTCATTCCTTGTCCTCACTCTCTACCTATCTTTCTCCGGATAAACGACTCCAAGTTCCTTCGGGAGCTGTTGGACACAATCGGTACCTGGCCATTACGCTCAACGGTCTTTGAGGAGGATAATCCTAGCAGGATAGGTTGGGAGAAGGATGCAGAGGTTAAGGATGACTTTGGCGCGTATCATTTCTCTCAAAGCTTTCATCGTTTATTTTTCTTTCAGTTCTTTTGCTGGACTCAAGCTGCAGTTTTCAATCATAATTCCCTTCCCTCGCCGATCGATTGATAAGGCACGACGGCGGCCTCGGGGCATACCTCGTTCAGACACAGAGCTTGGTCACCTCTGTTGTCATCGCTGACGGTGGTAGGCGATTGAACGAGTCGTCGTCTCGTATGTCACCGGGTCGTCCTTAGTGTTCGCATCTTTGTGAAGCGCGGTTGATCTTTGTATGGGCATTTTGATTCTTTCTCTTGTATATGTAGAACTCGATCGTGATCGTATGTACGAGGTCAGGCGGCGTAAGAGAACGCGCGGTGGCCGACTCGATTAGTATTTGTAACCTCACCTCAGGTGAATATGGAGTTCTTTCTCCCCCCCCCCGACTGAGTCTCATTAAGAAAATCTGAGTTTTATTTCTCTGGTCGTTAGAGGTTAACGATCTAGGGAGTCATCTACAGGTATATTGCAATAAAAGGACCCGACTGGTTTCTCGCAGGTCTACGTACGGACCAGCATATCTTTCGACATCGTGTCCGGAAGGCGGTTTTCCATTCGTCGCCGTCGGCAATTCGAACGAGATGGTAGGCGTGAGCTAAATCGAGTTTGGTGTAAACGGCGGCTTTACGAGGCGCGTCGAGTAAATCGGAAATGAGAGGGAGTGGGTAGCGATCCTTCTTGGTGATGCGATTGATTCCTCGGAAATCGACACACAGTCAAAGAGACCCGTCTTTCTTCGGAGCAAAGAGGACCGGGGCACCGTAAGGTGAGGAAGACGGTTGAATAATACCTGTAGCGAGTTGCTTGTCCAGGAAATCGCGAAGGGCTCCCAGTTCTTTTGGGGAAAGTGGATAGATTCGTCCGAGAGGTGGCTCGGCACCATCCTCTAAGTCAATCTTGAGATCGTAAGATCGATGCTCCGGAAGTTCTTCCGAAGATGATTTGTCGAAAACATCAGCGTAGTCTGCATACTTGGAGGGAAGAGTAGTTCGCGGTTTCTGAGAAGTAGTTTCATCAGTACTCGAACTCTTAGCAGTAATTTCGGATGGAAGATAACGAAATAGGATCGGTTCCATACCGGAGTCTTTACAGACTCGGTTGAAAGCGACTGCTCCAAGAAGCGCGATGTCAACGTCCGGTTTTTCCGCAGATTCGGTACGAGATCCCATTTGCGAAAGACTCGGATATGAGTAAATGGGTTCGTAAGGAAATTTGTCCGAAAGAGGACGAGGTTTGAGGCGAGAGCGAGGTTTGGATTGAGTTATTCCGGGTTTCGCTAGAAAAGATTCCTGAGGTGGAATCAGCACTTCGGATTCCGTAACCGGAGGATCGAGAAGTGAAGACGTCTGAAGAATATCAGCTCGGTCAGCGTTTCGGAAAGGAATCGTTTTTGTAACCCAATCAATCAACGGATTGTAGCGGGACAAGAGCGTGCTGGTAAGCCCACTTCAAGGAACTCGCGTTCCAATCGGTGAGAGCAGCAAGTGTGTTGAATCGTATATTGAATTTACAAACCGATTCGTTTTCCTTCATCCTTAAATTTCCGAGCTTATCCTCGGCTTCCCCCTGAGCGTCGTAAAGACCGAAGCTGTCTTGTAACTCCTTCACAAGTGCTGCGAAAGAGCTGGTCCACATAGGAAGTGCGACCGCGTTGGGATCGAGGATATCCGGCTCGAACCATTCGCGAGCGGATCCACTCAGATAAGAAAGGGTGTAAGCTATCTTCCTTTGATCGGTAAAGTAGTTAGGACGATCAAGGAAGACAAGGGATAAGGAAACAAGGAAGGACTTGAGCTTCCGAGGTTCGAGGCCATCGAAGACGTCGGGTTCTCGAACTTTTGCTTTGCTCGATTCGGATGGTTCTGTTCGTAAGTTTGCGATAGCATCACCTAGTCCATCGAGCGTTCCTCGGAAAGCTTGGAAGGTTTGAAGAAACTCCCTTTCGGAGGAGTTGTTGTTAGGTGGGAAAATAGGTCTTCTAGGACTCCCTGGCCCATCAGATCCCCCACCACCTGGCCCACCTGGACCTCCCGGTCCACCGGGTCCACCACCGCCTGGTCCTCCTGGTCCATCAGGTCCTTCGTCGTCCGGTCCACTCGGATCGGCTGGATTATCACTAGGACCTCCTAGCTCTTCTTCAACCTCTCGATCTTCTCGAACTTCTTCTTCGAGTTGATCTTCTCCATCTTGATCTTCAGGAATTTGAGTATTTTCCGGCGCGTTTCGGGCCAATATTTGTCCGAAAATGGTAGCTGCCGTTGGAGATGGAGGTATGATTGCGGATGAAGATGTTGTGGCGATTCGAGTTACCGTTCGAGGTGTTCGGACTTGAACCGGCATTCCAGTTGCGGTGTAAAGGGTTTGAATTTCATAATCCAATGTTTCAGTATTGCCACCGATAGCGAATTCAGGATTGACTTCCGTAGTGGGAAGTGCTGTCGAGGTCGTTGGCCCGAATACATTGGTTCGTCTTCGACCTCCTAAGGCCGAGATGGATTCTGAGTATGGCGCGAATGATTGTGCATTGGCAAGGAATGGGTTTGGCTCTTCAGCAGGATTCGGTACATCCGAATTGTCAGTGGTTCCGGTGAGAGTTCTCGTCCGGTTCCTTCGTGCTTGTCGAGTCACTGGAGGCGCCATAGGATATGTAAATGATAATAAGCGACAATGACGAGAAGTAGTTTAAATATACTGTTAAGACCGTGCCGGTGAGGTTCCGTAGGGTCTTAGGCGAAGGAGTTGAATAGAGTTGAGTTCGACGGGTTCGGTCTCGATCGAGATAACGAACAACGATCTACGATCGTTAGTCAATGTACGGAAGAGTGAACTAAGAACCTTAGCACCGCTATCGGTAGTGCCCTCGCCTTGTCGCGTGGTTCCGTGAATGTTCAAGACGATGAGGATAGTATAAGAGTGAAGAGGACGTCCGGAGATCGTTCGTTTGTAGTGCGAACGATGATGAAGAAGAGTAATAATCCGGACGGAGTTCAGCAACGATCTAAGTTGATATTTAAACTGGAGAACTATCTACGAGATGCTACAGTATTTATACCTTGTAATCTAATTGTCAAAACTATAACAATAAGAGTACTAATTAGACTGATAAGAATCCGGATAGCTCCCAGTAATAGAAATAAAAGACAATTAAAGAACAATAATGTGAGAATCACTCGTATCCGATAGTTCGAATACTTCGTGAGGTTCGATCGCAGATCGAAGAGAAACAAAATGTACTAAGTCAAAACATCGAAGATCGAAGAACCGATCGACGATCGAAGGCTCGGAAGCATACCTATAACAATCGGAAGAGGAGGAGGGCATTGTTACGTGCAGGTATTATTGGTCACACGTCGGAAGAACTTTGGTGTGCAGCTGGATATACTTACTCCCAACAACTGGCCGAAGCAGCGAATAAGGATAAACCACAAAAGACTTTCGAGGAGATGGTACCCTCTATCTATCAGAAACATGCTAAAGTCTTTTCAGAAAAGGAATCCGAACGCTTACCAGAACACAAGCCCTGGGACCACGCTATTGACTTGAAACCTGATGCACCGGAAACCTTGCGCACCAAAATTTATCCGATGTCGCCCAATGAACAGGAGGAACTAGACCGATTCTTGGAAGAAAACCTATGGAAGGGGTATATCCGTCCCTCCAAATCTCCACTAGCATCTCCGGTCTTCTTCGTCAAAAAGAAGGACGGGAAACTTCGCTTCGTACAGGACTACCAACGGTTGAATGAATACACTATCAAAAACCGATACCCCCTCCCTCTAGTCACTGACATCATCAGCCGCTTACGAAAATCAAAGATATTTACCAAGTTCGACGTACGCTGGGGATACAACAATGTGTGGGTGAAGGAAGGACATGAGTGGAAGGGAGCGTTTGCAACTAACCGAGGACTCTTCGAACCCTTGGTCATGTTCTTTGGCCTAACAAACTCGCCCGCTACGTTTCAAGCCCTCATGAACTCAATTTTCGCTGATTTGATTGCCTCAGGAAAGGTGGCTGTATATCTAGATGATATTCTCATCTTCACCGAAACCCTAGAAGAACACAGAACCGTGGTTCACGAAGTTCTCACCCGCCTGGCTCAACATGACCTCTATTTACGACCCGAAAAATGCGAGTTCGAACAAACGTCCATTGAATACCTGGGACTTGTCATCAGTGAAGGGGAGGTACGGATGGACCCAGTAAAGATTGAAGCGGTGAAAAACTGGCCAGTCCCTACTTCACTCCGCGATCTTCGAGGTTTCTTGGGCTTTGCTAACTTCTATCGACGGTTCATTGAAGGATTTGCAAAGAAAGCGCGACCACTTAACGACCTTACACGGAAAGACATCAAATGGCAATGGGGAATGGCACAGCAGGAAGCATTCGAATCATTAAGGGACTCCTTCACCTCAGCCCCGATTCTGGTCTTATGGGACCCAGGAAAGCCGACGCGGATTGAAGTAGATGCCTCGGGATTCGCTTCAGGGGGTACACTGATGCAACTACAGGATGATGGACTTTGGCACCCGGTCGCATTTCAATCCGCATCCTTGAACCCAGCGGAACGGAACTATGAAATTTACGACAGGGAAATGCTTGCCATTATCGAAGCACTCAAGGATTGGAGGCACTATTTAGAAGGCTCACCCGAACCATTCGAAATCATCACCGACCACCAAAACCTGGAGTTCTGGAGGACAGCACAAGATCTTAGTCGTCGACAAGCAAGATGGGCCCTCTGGCTTTCCCGATTCGACTTTCGGCTCACACACCGCCCCGGGAAAGCGAACACACAAGCCGATGCTCTCTCACGGATGCCACAACATCAGGTAATCGATGCAGAAGACAACAAGGAGCAAATGGTGCTCCAACCAAAACACTTTATCAATGCGGCGCACATGGTGCTATTCCAAAACCCCCTACTTGAACGGATCCGGGAGGTTAGCGAACGGGAGGCAGAGGTATTGGATGGATTAAAGAGCCTGAAGGGACCACGAGTGCTGACGGGGGGATTGGATGAGTGGAAAGAGGACAATGGTTTGGTGTACTATCGAAACAAGGTATACGTACCGCCCAACCCGGAGCTCCGGAAAGCGGTACTGGTACAATGTCACGATTCACCTACAGCTGGACACCCGGGGATGCATGGTACATTAGAACTTGTTAGCAGGCAATACTGGTGGCCGGGGATGCGATCATTTGTGGACAAATATGTAGAAGGATGTGACCTCTGTCAACGGAAGCGACTCAATCCACACCACTCCTCTCCGCTTCAGCCTCTTCCTGTTCCGGATGGTCCATGGCAGGATATTGGCGTAGATCTCATCGGAGAGCTCCGCATGACCCAGGACGGCCATAATGCTGTAATAACCTTCGTTGACCATTATACCAAGATGATCCACTGCTTCCCAACCACAACAGAAATCACTGCCGATGGCGTAGCCGACTTCTTCTACCGCGAAATATTCCGACTCCATGGTCTTCCTCGACGGTTCATTTCTGACAGAGGCCCCCAATTCGCGGCAGATGTAATGCGGCAACTCTTGAAACGACTCGGGGTAGAATCAGCACTCACAACAGCATACCATCCTGAAACCAACGGTCAAACGGAATGAGCAAACCAGGAGATCGAACGATACATTCGCATGTATATCAGCCGACGACAAGATGATTGGGATCAACTACTACCTACCGCTGAGTTTGTTATCAACTCTCGAATTCACTCCGCTCACGATCATTCTCCATTCGAAACCCTCTATGGATACACCCCCGAGTTTACGATTCCAATCCAAGTTTGGAACAAGTACCCAACAATTGATCAGCGGTTGACGTTGCTACAGCACGCCCGGGAGGATGCTGAGGCAGCTCTTAGGATGAGTAAGGAGTGTATTAAGGGAGACGACACAAGGGAGGTTCAGACATTCACAGTTGGACAACCGGTATGGCTATCGCTACAAAACCTAAAGATTCGACAGAAAAATCAAAAACTTGGGAGTCGGCGACTCGGGCCATTTGAAGTAGCAGAAAAGACCGGACCTCTGACATATCGCCTTAACTTACCAACTTGGATGAAGATCCACGACAACATCCATGTTAATCGACTATCACCATGGAAAGGGAATGAGGTTAATGGAGTTAGGCCACCACCACCGGATCCAGAGATCGTCGAGGGGGAAGAGTTCTATGAGGTGGACAAAATTTTGGACAGTAGGTTTTATGGGCGATGGAAGAAACTACAATTTTTGGTACGATGGAAGGGTTATGATGAGGGACAGGACAGTTGGGAAAATGAGGAGAATGTGAAGGGATCAAGTGACGAAGAAATTGCAGACTTTTATCGGACACACCCCAATGCGCCACGGAAGATCTCGGCGGCCATCTTTAATTCGCTGCCCTGGCAAGCCTATGAAAACCTTACAGAGCTGGTTGCTGGGACATCGACTGTAGAAGGGGGGTAATGTCGTGACAACCAAGTACTTACATCATTTTCTTTCTTTCATTTCCACATGCTCTAGTAACCACATGACCGTGTTCATTACTCATCGTTCATCTGACCACTCACTCTCGCGCTGTCATTAGTTTATTGTTCTTTTCTTGCTTCTCATTCGTTCTTCACTATTCCACTCTCGCGCTCTTGTTCTTTGTTCCTTGTTCTTTTACCCTTGTCCCTTTACCTTGGTTCCTATTGTTTCAGACTTGTATATATAGTACAGTAGACAGCTACCAGTTCCCTATCTTGACCTCTTGGTCTTTGGGAACTAGGTTCGTGTTTGTATATTCGTTTACACTCAATATTGACTTGGTCTTTGGGAACTAGCTTGCCTTATTTGACCCTTGTGATTGGCCCTTCATGCTATCACTGTCGCTGAGATCACTTCTCCTTTCTGCCTTTGTGTGTTGAGCATTACTCACACTCAGGTTTGTGCCTGTGCTGTGCTTTCGATCACTTCCCGTCGTCGCTTCCGCCTACGTCGCGACACTCGCGAGGAAGGCATCCATATCCTTAAAAGTATGATGGCTTTTGTGAGATCTTCTTCTTTCAGCCTTTGAGCAGTCCATTCTGCCATGTTGGGTATGTATCGTATAGGTTTTTGTACTTCGGTTGGTTTATTAAATGTAGATGCGTGTTTTTCTACATTATCATACTTAATAGTGAAATCCAGTCCACTATCTACTATGTCCGAAGTATTTAAATTAGAACGCTCCACCAGACCTATGCCTACTGGGGAGCTCTTATAAAACCCATACTGTTCACCCACGCAGTGAACGAATTCATGTCCATACCAGCTGGTAACCCTGGTACTACATCTACACTATTTACGTTAGTTTCTTCACTAACGTTGTCCGTTCTCTCGCTATCATAGTTCATAAGTTCTACGCTACGGACTGCGGCTCTGTTCTTCTTTGGGCAGTTCCTACTAATGTGGCCTTTTTCACCACAGTTGAAACAAAGGCCATTTACCCTTGCTCGATCCAGGTCCATGGGTCGTCCCGAACCTCCAAAGGTCGTCCCGGACCCATTGCGTCTTGCTATTATGGGGGTAGATCCTACCACTCGAGGTCCTTCCCATCTCTTCTGCTCTTGCCTGCCATAGGCTTGTTGCGTATGCTGTTACCCCAGCTCATGTTGTTGTGTCCACGTTTCTGTTCATCGTAGCGGCGGCGGATTAGATCATTGGCTGTGACGAGTTTCTTTAACTCGTCGTAGCTGCCAAACTCCTCTGTCCTCGTTCGGACTAGATCACTCATGATGTTGAGGTTGACTGCTCTTTCAGCCAACTGAAGAACATATTCGCTTCTCTTGTCGTACCCCGCTTCCTTCAACAGGAGTTCAAACTCCTTGAAAAAGTCGTCGGCTTTCATACGACCTTGCTGAATGCAATTCAGCTTATCCATTGCCTCCTTCTTCTGGGAGACATTAGAAAAACTGCTCTTTAGTTCTTCTAGGAATTCTGCGAAGTCTACGTTCCAATCACCAGCGACTTCATCCTGGTGATCACTGGTGTATACTTCCGCCCAGTCATCAGCTCTGCCTCCTCAAATGTAGGACATTGCTACATTGATGGATTCGTTATCGTTATTGACCTGCTGTGTCCTTCGCAGGTCATGGATGTACGCAAGGAGTGTTCGGAGCCATGCTCGGAACTTGGAGGTATCTCCTGTAAATACATCAGGTTCTTTAACGATAGTTTTTCGGGAGAATGAGGTGTTGGAGGTGGAGGTGATGGTAGTGGCGGTAGTAGCGGAGGTGTTGGCATGCATGGATTGGTTGGATGGGTCAGACATTTCTGAACCGAGTTCAGTAGCGAATGAAGGAGTAGGAGTAGGTGATCCTAAATGGATGGTTGAATCCGGCGATGCGGGAGAGGGAGAGCGAGATGGGTATGGAAGTGAAAAATCCTGAGGTCTTGACGAGAACGCCAGGATAGGAGGGGAAGGTGCTTAGAGGTAGAGGCTCGTGTCGATTTATGTGTTAATCCAGAAGGCTGTCTACGTTCGCTCCTCGTGCAACGTTGCCTTTCGGGTCAGAGACAAAAACACTTTATGCTCCAACGCCTACTATCGAATCTTCCAAAGAAGAAACTCGATATCCTGTTACTAGCCCTGATTTACACTCCTTGGTAGGAGTCAGGCACACTAGAGAGAGTGTTTTCCTCTCAGCACGGGTTGAGCCGTACCACAGTGTCTCGATGTAGGTATGTACTAACAAAGTGTCTAGGTCAATGCTGGCCTTAACACAGACAAGCTATGGAAAAGGAGGTGGACAATGGGGAAAGACAAAGGAGGTATAGGCTTGTTAGTGACGATATGAAAAGAATAAGTTTGCAACGTAGCGACGTCCGGTATCCAACCAAATGTCAAAGATTTGGGTCGTGACGGGTGGGTCGATAAGGATCTCTGATCTTCTGTCAGCGACTCGATAGCTTTTATACTAATCCAGGCATCACACAGAGAGAATAGACCAAAAGATAATGGATAATGCGGGAGGAGTATGCCCTCAGATACTTGTCTAGCTACAGAGGAGAATAGACAAGATCAGAGATAGAGACTACTCTAAGAAATGCCCTATCTTATATACATATTCTGAAATGAATCCATGGGAACTATCTCACGTCATATCTGTGAGGCTATACAACGATCTGTCAAAGGTTGACAGACATGAGAGAATTCTCACACTGTCAATCTGTCAATAGTTTGACAGACATGAGAGAGTTGTGTTGACAGCGCGGGAATGACAGTCTGTCAACAGTCTGACAGGCATGAGAGAAATGCGTTGACATTGCGAGAATGTCAAGGTTGTCACATGTATGTAAATAAAGAAAAGGAAAAGATAAAAGTAAATAAGATAGACAAAAAGAAATTGAAAAAGAGTCAGTTCGTAACATCACATTCTTGTTCTTTGATATCTATTGTTCTTTGTTCTTTTACCCTGGCCCCTATTATCCCAGACTTGTATATATAGTGCAGTAGACAGCTACCAGCTCCCTATCTTGACCTCTTGGTCTTTGGGAACTAGGTTTGTATTTGTATCTTTATTTACACTCAATATTGACTTGGTCTTCGGGAACTAGTTTGCCTCATCTGACCCTTGTGATCGGCCCTTTGTGCTATCACAGTCACCGAGATCCTCTATCCTCTTAGTCCCTGTGTGTTGAGCGTTACTCGCACTTGGACTTGTGCTTGTGCTTGCATTCTTGATCCATTCACTTCGTTGCTTCTGCCTACGTCACGACAGAGCTCACAATCTACCTCATGACATGATTTGTACATGTTATTTCTGTACAGCTTCGCGTTGACTGAAATTTCAATCTGCAAGCCAACACTTCCAATAATACAATCCAGACAACGTGATATTTCTATCCACAAAAATGTTTGCCAAATGTAGCGGATCGGGCCGCTATGGTTTCCATCCCGGCCAAACCAGGGTAACAAGGGCCTAGAAGCGGGGGATTGGGCTATATACTGTGACAGATGACTAGTAAAATGGGACAGGTAGTCCGACAGTTTGCTGCATGCAATTCCAGCGTGTTCCATTTTAGTCAGCATTGTTACGCCGAATGAGCTGCTCTGCTGCTGAACAGCTTTCATGTGACAGCCAAGTGACTGAACAGTTGCAATTCCCTGTTTTTGCTCGGATATTGCCCGACGATAAAATATCAAAAAATCTCAAAAAAGCAGAACGAGGGTTGTTTGATGCTAAGATGAATGGTATGCTCAGATTTTTTAAATCTTGAGTCCTTGTAAAGTTATTGGCGATTTATCGAAAAGTTGCAATTCCCCGCTAATAAGTAGTATCGCCTTGATCACAGTAAATCACGTTCACGTGCGACGCGGGAATTACTCAGTGCCTCACTGCGCTTTGCCCTGCTGCATGCGGTTGAAACTCGAACTGCCTGTTCGAGTTTCAACTTTGTGTCTTTAACATTTATCCTATTTCTTCTGCATATATTGATATCTTGAACAAATGAATTCCAAGAAAAATCCAAGATATGGGACCGTAGGACGCCCTGTGGAGGTCGATGTCAATGCATTCAGCCTTTCTTGGGCTCAACATTCCGTTGTCATGCACTACGATGGTGATATTTTACATTCATCGCACTCCTTCAACGCAGGCTTATGATAAACCGTATGATTTGACTACAGTTTGTAAGTGGTATTCGCACTCGGTCGCTCACTTGCTTACACGATTCGCGAATAGCCATCAAGCCCAACTTCAATGGACCGGGCGGCAAGGATATAAATATCGGCAAAGAGAAAGGGACAGAGGTGATTCAGCGGTTGCAGGTGAATGTGCGTCCAGATTTGTTTCCGAAACCAGGAGGTATGAACCAGATCGTCGACTTGGATCCTGACTGATCAAATCATAGCTTTCGACGGCAAGAAGAATTTGTATGCCTTCAGGGCCTTCAACTTTACATCCGAACGGGCATGTCGATTTTTAGCAAGTTTACAAAATCGTTCATTAATCGCCATATAGTTCGAAGTTCCTTGGGATAAGGAACAGACCCAATCTACAAAAGGGAGAAGAGCGAAAACCGTCACGGTACAGATAGTACTGGTCAGAAGCGTCGATATATCGTACAGATAACCCTTCAATGTCTGTAATCTTATACTGATTGACCTTTTCATGCCAGATTGCTAGGACAGGTTCTTCACGGAAATGAGCAGGGTAATCCCAGCTCAATTGGCCCTGGCACGGTGGTAGCGTCTTCCCTAAACATGCTGCAGGCGTTTCTTCAAGCTGCTCCAAAGATGTAGGTCTTCTCTTTGACGTATGTCTATTCTCAATTGAGATTTGTTGCAGGGCAAATGGAAACCTGCACAAAGGAAAAAGTGTCTACATGCAATGGCGAAGAGGATATCAGCAGTCGTCTGACCAGAAAAGTAATGGCCAATCCCTTTCTTAATAGAACAGCCATACACACTTAGGCATCTCGCTTGTTAGGGATCGATGATCGAATTCGACCTTTGAGATTGGTGGATGGATTCTTCCAGTATGTGTATATGTTCAAATTACATCGTCAAAATTCTGAATTCAAACCCCCTTATACGTAGGAGCGCACGAATGACAACTGGGCAACTCATAGTCAACATAGATCTGTCGGTCGGCGTGATGTATGTCAGTCACTTCCTTTCTTCATTTTCCGACCTTGAACGCCTCCGTAGACTTCAAGGGATGGTGCTAGAAGAACTTTGCGCGACCTTCCTCGGCTGTAAAAATCTTAGGGACCTCAATGAGCGCTGCTCATCTCCAGTTTATTTCGATAAACTTCGTCACTTCCTTCGGGACGTCAAAGTCTCAATCAAGATACCTGGAAAGACTTTAAAGTCACAAGGAAGGCGGGCTATACGGAATTTGATTCGGGATGTGGGATCTCATAGTTTCGATCGGAATGGAATTCCGACTACGATTCGAGTCCGTGATGATCTTGAAATGTTTGACGTGGACTACCACTGATGCTCGAGACTATAGGATTACTTCTTGTCTACACACGGAGTACGTATTCCATCTCAAAGCGTCGGAGTCGTGATTGGAAATCACGAAATTTTTCCTATGTCCGTATGTGTAGTTCCCGAACAGCTTTACAAGGTACTGCCAAGTCTATATCTTTCCCTCCCTCCGCCTTCCTGGCTAAATAATCTCTCCCCATTCCGTTGTCTAGTCGAAACTACAACCCGAGCACGTTCGGGAAGTGCTCTCGTTTGTACCCAAGAACCCTCGGGAGCGTTTACAGAGAATCAAAGCTGGTTGGCAGAATTTGGAGTACGAGAATTCTGAGTTCCTCAAGGGTGCAAATATCACTGTGCATCCAGACGCTCTCACAGTTCATGGTCGTATACTTCCTTCACCAAACATCTTGTATTCGGGTGCTTCCGGGACGCCAGCAACGCCGACACCATTAACATTGACACTTGCAGTACGAAGTATATCCCCATGAGCCATTTGGTCAGTTGTTGATTTTCAGAATTGTGTCAGAAACCGGGAACGTGGGACGTGATGAGGAAGAGATTCTGGTCTCCTGCCAGGCCTAGTTTCGTGCTAATCCTCAACTTGACGGGACATCGTGATAGCCCTGACATGAACAAACTTATGGGTCAGCTTTTCAACACATTGAAAGAGAGAGGTAAGTCTCTTTTCTCCCAGGCGCAACGTTCATTGTTAATCCAGAATCTCATCCTACAGGCGTCGGTGTGTATATCTTTTCTTCTGTCCAATGAAGAAACACACTACTCCTTTGCGCTCATATCTTTTTCTTTCGCTCTCTCTCCAGACGTTCCCAACACGAGCACTATCATTAACGACAGCGGTGCAGACCTTTCAGCTCTCATTCGCCGGGAGGCCGAACGATACAAGGTTGGCCCGATTGGTCTTTTAGTGCTTGCCATCCTTCCAGAAAATGCTGCGGAGCTTTATGCGAATGTGAAGAGGGTAGGCGACGTGTTACTTGGTGTGCCGACTCAGTGCATCGTGAGCCTCACTCGAAGCAAGGATGAAGCAAAACTGAATTGATTATTTCTCGTGCCTAAAGCGTTGGTCCCAAAAGCTCACTCAAACCGTCCAAAATAATCGAGGGATCGATCAATATCTCAATAATCTTGCTCTGAAGTGTGTCTTTTATCTCACATGGGGTACGATCAAACTCATGATTCTGTACGATATATAGAATCAATGTCCGATGTGGAGGGGTCAACCACGTACCTGCTTCCACCGCCATGGACTATTTGGCCGAACATCCTACGATGGTAATCGGTGAGGAGGAGTTTCCGTGTCTCTTCTTGCTATGTGTTGTAACCCAAGTCGGTTCTAACAATCTTGCTTTCAGGTGCTGATGTCAGCCATCCCAGTCCAGGAAGTACTGCGCCTTCTTTTGCTTCTCTGGTGTCTTCTCGAGACTCAAAATGCTGTGAGCGGTTCAAACCAACGCTCGAAGGATCAAAGAGACTGAACTAGCAACCATCTTCCTTTCTAGCAATATACTCCGCGCAAATGAAGGTCCAACCGTTCCGAAAAGAGATTATTGAGTCTCTTGATGAAATGATGACTGTGAGCTTGGAACTTTTTCACTTCATTGCTTCATCCTTGCAATCTCCACGCTTATTAATCTGATAGCTTCTCCACAGAAAGCAATAGACGTCTTTCGTTCTGAAGTAGATGACACTAAGAATCCAAAACTTCAATTACGGAGGATCTTTTTCTTTAGAGATGGAGTTTCGGAAGGAGAGTTTGAAACGGTGAGGGAACATGAGCTGAATGCGCTGAAGAGTGAGTGTGTCGCTTTGGTGTACACTTGACAGGCAAAATGAATGTTTTGATTCTTCTCTGAGTATAGAGCTGTTGGTGCGAATCTACGGAAAGGACAGACCAAGGATTACCTTCATCGTCGTAGGCAAACGACATCATTTTAGGTTTTTCCCAAAACAGGGAGCAAGTGCGGATGCTTCTGGAAACTGTCCCTCGGGTTTTGTCGTTGATCGAGGTGCGGTTAATCGTACTATATACTCTTGTATTGATCAGTCTGGGATCCACCGCTAGGCATCGAACATCCAGTCTACTCGGATTTCTACCTTCAATCGCAGCCGGGTCTAAAAGGCAGTAAGTTAGCTCTTCGTTGATCTTGAACAAATGCAAGAATCGCCAGCTCAAAATCAATCATTTCAGCCAGTATTCCGGCACATTATACGGTAATCGAAGATGAGAACCTTGGTGGAAATGGGAATCAGTTAGTTGGTTTACATTTTCTTCCTTTCATTGGCTTTACTTACCTAAATTCTAGTCTGCAAAGCCTTGCGTACGCAAATTTTTTTCTAGATTCCATCACCTGCTTGTATTCATTTCCATTCAGCTATTCTCTGTGTCATACATATCAACGCTCTACTGTGAGTTCCGTAGCTGCTCATGTCGACTATTCATGCCCAATAGTATGTCGATTTCTCAGCGGTCGGTCAAGCTACCCGCGCCAGTTTACTGTGAGTGAGCCTCAATCTGGTATACACTATCAACCGTACTAACTTATCTCCAGACGCAGATGTATGTTTTTTTTTTATTTGTCACTCCCAAAGAGTTGACTAAACTGTGGCTCCTTTTCAACTTTTCCTCAGCTGGTCTGTCAACGTGCCAGATTTCATTTCGCACCCAGGTTCTTGAACCAACTCGAAGGTCTTTCCGATGCCGCCACGGACGACACACCGGAAAGTATTGCTCAAGAATTTCGGAGCCTACACAAGAACCTGAAAAAAACTATGCATTTTATGTAGATATTTTCTACTTTTTACAGGGGTGTATAGAAAGGCTGTTGATATATTTCGTGCTTCAAATACTCAAAATATCTATATATGTGAATTGTAAAACACTGCCTCTACAATCTGTTGTTTGCATATCCTGTGTAACGCGTTTATCCCTTAGTACCCATCCCTTCTCTGTCCTAACAAACTTCAGCCACTTCCCATCCTCATCCAAACAAGGAACCTATCCGTCCTCGATTTGAGTGTGCACTTGATCGTGAGTTTGCCCGTTGCGTTTACCCTTTTTGACAATCTGTCGAGGATGAAGGGACAAGTTCAGGACAAGTAAGTTATATGACCTGCAAGTCAGATCGTTTTTCTACAACCAAACTTCCTTCCCTTTGTCTAATCCGCTTCTGATGTTACTCGGGCTTTTCTTTTCCCAATAGGTCTGAACGAAAAGTGGATAATATTCCAGCCCAGATCAGGTTCAGCGATGTACCGAGGATGCACTCGAATCGCGGCCCTAATACTGATATTACATACCAGAATGCCAGAATGCGGTTTTTGCGCGCGCCCTGATCCTCGCTGCTCCATTAAACAAGACCAGCGTCATATTTGTTCCGGAGAAGTTTGTCCATGGATCTCGTCCAGCCTTGTATCAAAGTGCTGAACCCTGTTAAAGTCAAAAACCTCACCTCCCAGCTTGTCTTCCCTCTACCACAGTGCATTTTAATGATCCCCTGGGCAAGTGTTTGAGAACGGTCAATAGAGGCCAGCAGTTGCGAGTTGAATTTCATTCCGTAGAATCTGTACACCTTCCGGGAGACACACGTATTTCATCCATTGCAGTAGCTACTTATAAATACTGTACGATAAAAGTATATAAAAACAAGGACAATATTTGTGGTTGTGCATGCCGAGCAAGGCAAGCACTAAGAATACACATAAGATACATACCTAGGACCTCACCAGAACCCAAGGTACAGATACTTAGAATCAATTAAGCACTTGACTTCTCACGATCTCAGCGTAAGTTTCTTCAACATATCTCCCCAACTAGGACTCCCCGCTTCCTCATCTCCTCCTCCACTCTTATGTAATGGCGGACCCTCCATGTCGAAAGAGCCTGGCATCTGCCAGTCCAAGTCTCGTGCTGAGTGATGATCGTCATCAGGATATTGTTGCTGCCCGCTTCTCTCTACAGAGAACGGCTCCTCCGTTAACACAGATTCTCGTTCGCCGTCGTCCTGATTATCAGCACTCAAGGAGCTAGCGTTATCGCTGTGACCGTCGGTCGACGTCGTGTTGTTATCCGGTTTGTTAGGTGTGGTTTGGGACTCTTCTTCTGGGGGAGCAGTGACTGTAACGTTGACATTTTCACCGGGTCCATTCGTACTGCCAAGTTTACGATCACCGTTCCCTTCCTTCACCACAGACGCAGAAGATGGATGCCACCCGTCCTCATCATCCTCATCGTCGTTGCCGGTTCCAGCACCCCCACCCCCACTACTACTTTTCCATCCCCCAGAATCTGCCGACGCATCCGAATTCGTCGACTCCGCCCCAATCGACGTCTGACTTTGTGTCCTCGCAGCAGCACCAATCGACGCCAATCGATGGAGCGCCCTCGCCCCAGCAATCGCATTCCGCCATTTACTCCTCGGATCGAAGTGGTCTCTCAATCCCTCAGAAAGATCGTGTTCTTCAGAAGGTTCATGTGTCGTGAGCCATGGGTCTTGGGATGCCTCGGCAGCACTCGGTCTGTGAGTGGGATCGGGGTTGAGGAGTTGTTTGATGAAGGTTTTAGCTTGGGGAGAGACGTTTTTCCAATATCTATCGTGAAATTCGATTTTGGCTTCGGTGGTTTCGCGGATGAGGACTTTGACTTCATCGGATCGGAAGGGGGAGTAGCCGCAGAGAAGGACGTAAGTTATAATTCTGGTATGGAGAAGTAAAATGAGAAGTAATCAACAGAAACATCGAAAAGTTTACCCAACACTCCACAAATCAACCTTCTTTCCGTGGCCCTCGTTTAAGAGCACCTCCGGGGCGACGTAACCAATGCTCCCAGCTAGTGAATGTAACTGCTCTTCCGGCGTATGAAGATGTTTGGCTCTGCAAGATCCTGAGTCATAAGGGGAAGCCGTAACGGCCAATAGAAAGACGTACATTCCAAAATCTGCAATCACGATGTTCGAGTCCTCTGCTGACGTTCGATAAAGAATGTTTTCTGGTCTTGAATGAGAACAGTATGTCAGGTGTTGTTAGATGTAGGATAAAGAGGAAGTTTACTTGAGATCTCGGTGTACAATGTCATGTTCGTGAAGGTACGCGACACCCGAGAGAATTGATCTAGAAGAAAGTGTTAACATTCGAAACGTTGCATATATTTGAGACCAAGGGAGAGAAAAATAACGAGGGTGAACGATGAGACGTGTGGGATCAGTCATTGAGCCTAGCTGCGATCTGAAACGATGACAGCGAGCCTTTTGCGTACGAGGCAACACGCAAGGAATTTAGGAATGACGCATGACCCGAACCAAATTCAAACAGGTCAACATGTCGACCAATTCTATGATCATGTACACGGCGATTGAAAACCACCGTCGACAAAGTCGAGCGCACAGGAGCACAAAGGATGTCCGAAAGAACGTTTACCACGGGCAGAAGCAAAAATAACAGATCATTCATAGCAGCTAAGAAAACTTTACCTGATGACACCACTGGCATCTTTCTCGGTGAATTTACCCTTCTTAAGTATCCGCTCGAAAAGCTCGCCGCCCACAGCGAGCTCGAAGGAAAGATAGTATTTCGTTCGCGACTCGAACCATTCATAGAACTTGACCTGTACATTATACAAACTATTAGTCGGCGAGAGAGAGCGAAAGCGTTAAGAGAGCACGTACGATATTCGGATGATCCAACCCTTTCAACACCTCCATTTCTCCCCACACGCTAGCTTCGTTCCCCTTTACCTTCTTTTTCGGAATCAACTTGAGCGCTACTTCTTTCGTGACAGCGTATGAGGTAGTGGTACCTGCAGATGACGATGGATCTGAAGGAGCGGGAGATGTAGACCTTGAGGAAGGTTTGGAGCCACCAAAAGTTAGGGTGCGTTTAGCTTTAGGTGAAGTGAAGGAAGAAGGATCCTCAGGGCCGGCTATGGCACCTCGCTCAGCGATTGTGATTTGTTCAGACGGGACATGCCATGTTGCTTTCTGAAATATGAATGAGGTGAGCCACGAACGGTGATGAACGGACAAAGAGTCGACAATATCCTTAGAACTTACCACAACTTTTCCAAAAGTACCTTCACCAAGGACCTGATGGACTTCGTAATTCTTTTTCTTAACAAAGCTCGGTGGCTGCGGAAGAATCGCGTCCTTTATGGATAAGTGCATGATTAGTTTGGCTGTTCGTGCAGGTCGATTTGGTGAATGATTGGCAGTTGATAGATTGACAAACAGTGATGGCAAGTAAGTTCAATTTCTTCGCCGAAAGAGACGATATATAGAGAACAAGAAAGGGTTGAGAGAGAGGAAAGCAAATGGTGGTGGTTGTAGTATGAGATGATGAATGTCAACGAACAAAGTTGATGACGTTCAGGTACCCAAAAGATTGAAGCACTGCCACTGCAAATTCTTGAGGTCAGCCAAGGCTGGCGACGGGCGCTCTACATATTACTATTCACTCTTTGCATTCGAGTCTTCTTTTGTTTTCATTGTATTTAGCCTGATTCCCGTGCTTTCAATTGATCTACTTGAACTGTTATTTCCTACTCCTACAAGAATTCCGGTATATGGAGATCCTAAATGCTCAATGTAAGTACGTTCAGGACGAAGTCCTGGAATCAAAATAGTAATCGGGGAAAGCTGCCCTCCTAAGCCGTTATGGTAGCCCACCTTGTAGAAGAACTAGGACGAGTGGAAGAAGTGTACAGGATGTAAGGAGGTACGTGCCCATGCTAGTAGCTGATTCTTTCAATAAAATTTTCTTTGTCGTATTCTTCGTCGTAGGAATGGTACCTGACCCAAATCGCTAATTGGGGCTGACGTATAATCAGCACGAGGAAAATATTGGACTCATTGATCCTCCCTCCCGGCTCCGGCATTGCATCTCATGTTTGAACTTCTACAGCCCAGTGTGTAGAATTCTTTGCGCTTTCCCTCACCACAGCTTTTCTGGAAGAATAGATAGTTTTCTGTTAAATGGGATTCGCTTCTCGGTCGTTCATCGTGCCCTTTCGATAGCGGTTCGCTTTCGCACCGGGAGCTATCATTATCTCAAAGCTCAGTGTGCATCGAATACGACGACCATGCCAAAAATATTTTGTTGTCTCAAATTGCGCCTTTGGAAAAGCCTACATGACCATAAGGCAAGTGAACGATAAGCTCAGATACAATCCCAACTTCCAGAGTTCACGGGTTTTTGAAAGCTACATAACGAATAACTCAATAGCATTCCGATGAGAAGTATGAAAGGACTCACGATCTCCCTCTTGCTTAATCAAACGGCCCAGTGTATCTGTAACAATGAAATCCCTCAGGGGCGTTTTGTGGCTCATCACTACTTTGTACCGGCCATGTTCCTCCGTCGACACATCATATTTGACCGGCTTGGAAGCGTCAGGGGAGGGAGTACCAATCCAAGCGAATATTATCCCCAAACCTGCAGGCGCAGATGGCTCCATTGCGACGATGCTTCCTACTAGTCCCATCACTTTATTGTCGATGGCAGCCGTATACTCTGTGGTCAGATGTGTGTGGATTCCCTCAAAATCGTGCCCTTCGAAGATGATCGTAATCTTGATGTGAGAATCTGCCGCAGTATCTTGAGTCTATAAGATACATTGCGTCAAAGATTGAACGGAATATAGACGAGTTTCAATGGATAGCTTACGGTCAAAGGGGCTGTAAACGCAGCGGAGACGAGCACAAAACCGAGCACAAGGTATGTGGCGAGTCGCATAGTGATGGGCCCGGGTATGTCGCACAGATCAGACAATTAGAGGGTAGATTAACGACAGAGAACTGTGACCCAGTGAAAGCGTAGAGGCGGTAGTAAATTCGACCAGCGAATTGACCAAGGAAATCGCAAGTGTTGTTGAAGCCAGTCTTTAAGTATAATCCCTTCATTGTGAACCTCGGTAAAACTCAGGTCCCAACATGTCATAGAATGTCATAAGTAGAAGATCTTTTGCATCGAGTTGACCTGCGTACCGATGGAGCCATGATTCTGAAACGGCGGAAGACACATCTATATATTTATACCATATCAGGATCACATTTCTAAATTCGGGAAAGCATTTCTTGTGTTCCAATCTCTGTTGGTCAATCGCCACCAATGCCAGTGGAAAGAGGTGGAAAGACTAATCGTAATAACTTGAGGGTAGATTGTGTTCAGCCAACTGGGGTGTTATCTGGTGTTATGGCAAGCGAGCATCAACTACATCCACTGGGATCACGGCACAGGAAATCTTGGGAATCTTGCCGATGTGTTGAAGTGTGTTGACTTCTGGACGAACCAATTCTTGTAGTAGCAGGTGCACATTAAAAATACGAGCCAAATTTTCACGCGGCCCTGTACACGTCTGATTGGACAACATAGCAATCTCGCGTAAGTATGTGCCTCAATGTAAGCATATGAAAATATGAAAAAAGAGTCTGCAGCAGTCTGCAGCATGTTGAGCGCAAAGAGGTGGTCATTTCTATAACGTCATTTTTCATCGGAAAATCAACCGACATGCGCGTACTTTTCAGTTTGGATTAAGTCTGGTATTTGTTACAAATCCATACTTTCAAGAGCATAAATTTGTACTTTCTTGGAGCTGGGCATTCTGCTAACCTACATTTGGTTGCCTCTGGCTCATTAAGTTGTGCTTGGGTGCCTCTGGCTTTATCTTTGGATGCCTTTGGCCTTACGCCTGGGTTCCACCAATGGCTAAACGAAATTCGTTCAGCCCGGCGCTGCCTACGGTTGCCGGATAGTTCATGGTCAAATTGAGTCGCGTCATTTTTCATTTTTCATTTTTGGATTTTGCCGTTCGATGACTTTCGAGTTCTCATACTCACTACCATGTCTGAGAACAGGGATAACGACAATGACATAGACCTTGATAATCAGCCGGGTGGCTCAACAGCGTGGAAGCATGACCATGAACCACAATCCAACTGGAGAAGATCAGTGGGGACAAATAGGTATGCCAATGACAAAGTTTAGATGTGCTTGCGCTGTATAGTCAATCTGTAGCACCATTGACTAGAGCTCAAGACTGAGATTGAAGGGCTTTTTCATCATAATATCACTCAATATAAGCGAATTCTGGAAGCATTAAGCAACAAAGGGTACAAAATAGGGTGCGTTGGTATTATTTCACTCCATCAGTGGCCCATTCTGACTGTTACATTTGGTCAAACAAAGCTATTCTTGGCATAGATATCTCGTCACGCGTGCTCGACTCTCGAATCCGCGGTTTAGACTTGGGTGTAAAGCGACAACCCCGTTTGATTGTACAGGTCGAGTCGGGAACAATGAAACTCTCCCGCGCTGGGTTGAATTGGAAGGTGAGGCAGATCAAGTCAGACACCGAGGTGCTGTTGCTGAGTATTAACGCCCTGGTACTTCTGGAAGAGGTACAGTGGTACGAGGGCTGGGCAGAGGAATATCATAGTGACCTAGACTGTTGGGAGGTACGAAAACTTCATTTGAAGGTGACGGAATGACAAAGTCTGTGGAATAGGAAACATTTCTGGAAGAGCCCGCTGGAGATACATCGCGAGCACGGAGAGGTAGAGGAGAAGGTATATGTAAACGAGTGACAGTGTTGTGCTCCCGGAAGCCGCAGAAGGCAATCCTAGTGAAAGCTCAATTTGACGTATGCCTACTGTAGTCATAGTAGGTACATACCTGCTCAAGGACTGCTATTAGAACCTCAGTACCACAAATGGAGATCCTGCAGGGGACCATTCCAAGGGTGAACCACACTAAATTGGGAGGAGACTGGATTCCAATCGTTTTCACAGCGTTGTTGACGTTCGATGGTTTCAACGCATTAATGCAGGGCAGTAGAAGCAGCAAGAAAAGAGTAATTGTTATTGTATAGAGGATACAGATAGCTCAAACATACATGAATTGGAGGTTGGGTCTAACAGTGTGAACGCAGGGCCTAGCAATTATGAGCGTGGTGAGCTACCGACCCTACCGAGCAAAATGAAACAACGGCAAAATCCAAAAAATTGAGAAAAACGAAAAACGAAAAATGACGTTGACCATGAACTATCCGGCAACGGTAGCTGCCCCAACAATCACAAACAAGGTTTGTGTTCGTCTCTACTCCACCCACGGCCTTCTCCACCTGCAAACGAGCCCGTTATGGACTCGTTTGCTGCGCTTCACTCGTCAGCACCATCCACAGATGATCCTCGCAACAAACGAGTTCTTTTTGGACTCGTTTGCAGCCCTCCACCCGCCAACATCATCCACACAATCCCCGCAGAAAACGAGTCCAAAACGGACTCGTTTTCAGCCCTTCACCCGCCAACACTACCCATGAACGTGCCTGCTGCACCCACCCACTCGCCCGACAGCAAACGAGTCCGTCCTGGACTCGTTTGCCGTGCTTCGCCCGCCCGCTTTGCCCACTGACCACCCACCCACCTTCTGGACTCGTTTGCCACGTTTCACCCACCAGCTACATCTATTGACCGCTCACCCACTTTCCCGACAGCCGTGCGCTACACCCACTGGCCACCCACGCACTATGGACCACCCACTCACTTTCCCGGCAGCAAACGAGTCCGTTCTGGACTCAGTTGGCCGCGCTCTACACCCAGCAAAGCAAACGAGTCCGGAATAGACTCGCTTGCACCTCACGTTACCCCCATCTGCCATCCACCCAGTCGCCTGACAGCAAACGAGTCCGCAGAACGGACTCGTTTGCTGTGATTCTCCTGCGCTCTACACCCAACAAGCACCCACCCACTCACACGACAGCAAACGGGTCCATTCTGGGCGCGTTTGATGCGATTCAACCTCGCGTTACCCCCATCTGCCACCCACCCAGTTGCCCGACACCAAACGAGTCCGTTCTGGACTTGTTTGGCCATGCTCTACACCCAGCGACCACCACCCAGTTGCCCGACAGCAAACGAGTCCGGAATAGACTCGTTTGCTGCGATTCCACCTCGCGCTACCCCCATCTACCATCCACCCAGTCGCCCGACAGCATTTCCACCTCGCGTTAGACCCATCTGCCACCCACCCAATCGCCCGACAGCAAACGAGTCCATTCCGGACTCGTTTGCTGCGATTCAACCTTGCGTTACTCCCGTCTACCACCCACCCAGTTTCCCGACACCAAACGAGTACGTTCTGGACTCGTTTGGCTGTGCTCTACACCCGCTTGCTGCAATTCATTCCCGTGTTAGGACTCGCTTCCAATTTGGCTTCCCTCTTTTGATCTGCAATTGAGAAGGCGGGAATCAGTAAGTGCTTTATTCATGTTGAGTTCGCTAAGTTGCTCAAACCGCGTATCTTTGCAGGTTATACTGCGGAGAGTTGTGCTCATGTAAAATTGCGAACAATATGGGCACTTTGGCATGAGTGCCTGTGCGCCCGCCACTGCTGAATCCTCCCTGCCTCCACTCCTTCATTTTTTTGCCATGCTCGCTCAGTGGGGTCGGTCGTTCCTGCGGTAGCGGTGCCGCTGTAACTGCTTGAGTGAGTATGGCGATTTGGAGGTGCTGCAAGGCAGGCAAGGCAGGCAGCATCTTGTGGGCTGTGTGTACAATTGGTGCTTCTGTGCAGAGCTCCACTGCTGCATATTTAACCAAAGCCTGGTGCTTGCCATGCTGCTCCTTTCGCTTCCCTTCCCTTCTCCATTTCTCAGCCATAGCTGAGAATAGCTGAGGGAGGGTGAGAGCAACTGAGAGCAACTGAGGGAGGGTGAGAGTGACTGAGAGCGACTGAGGGAGGGTGAGAGCAACTGAGGGAGGGTGAGAGCGACTGAGAATAGCTGAGGGTAGGTGAGATGATATAAACTTGTTCAATTAGGAGTGGAAATAGATTCTGCTCAGTACTTATATACAAAATGTAGATAGTCAGGAATAATACGTGAGTCGGGCAAGCAAGCCCGCAAAGGTGACAAAGGAGTGAGCGCAACCAAGGTGACAAACACAACCAAGGTAGTGAAGGTGACAAACTCACGTGCACGACCAAGGTGTTATGATCATGCACGGTCGTAGGGATGAAGTTGGATCGTGGACTATAAGTCCGCGGGGTAAAAGACCGAACACCGAGATAAATCCCGGTGAGGGTTGGTCGATCCTACGGAGAGGTAGTCGGACGTTGACGCTACTATTAATAGTGCCTCCGACACGCCGCTGTCCGAAAGCAAAGATGAGGGTAATTCCGACCACAGGAGAAACTCACGCGGTCGTACTTAGGGTGAGGTTTTTGAGAATGAACTCTAATTGAAAGTATACACTATCAAAGTGCGCTATCAAAGTCGATATTTAAACTGAGGACCAACTATTCTACTCTCGTAGCTTTATACTGTAATCGCTACCTAAGGGTCGCTAAGCAATAGTATCCTAGAATAGTATGGTTGAACATGAGGAGAATAAAAGGGGTAAGTATAAAGGGAATGATATAAAAGGATATATAAAGATTCGGTTAAGGTGTGAGGGATATAAAAGCAAAGTGTAAAAGGATTGTGTTAAGACTGTGCCGGTGAGGTTCCGTAGAGTCTTAGAGGTATAGAAGTGAATCGAAGTGATCTGAGAGTAACCGGTTGAATCGAGACTATAGTTTAGAACCGAGGTCTCAAAGGATGTAATCGAAGAGTATTGGTCAGCTTGATTGTAATGGAAGATGATATAGATGAACTAGAACCTTGACACTACTTTCGGTAGTGCCCCCGCTTCATCGTACGGTTTGGTGAATGTTCAGAATGACGAGTAAGAGAATAGAAGACGTCCGGATAACGATCGGTTATAGTGCAAACGTTAGACGATTAGAAGAGAGAGTTCCGGACGGAGTTCAGCAGCAATCTAAGTTGATATTTAAACTGAGGAACTATGTACAAAATCCTACAGCTTATATACCTGTATTCCTAATTGTTAAATCCATAACAATAAGAGCTGTAAGTAAAAACAATAAGGAATATAATTCGATGTCATCAATATAAATAAAAAAGACAATAAAGTCGGAATACTTAGCATTTGATAACCAAATGCTTCATACGACTCGATCGAAGCAATTGATATCGGAAGTAAACATGAATTGTAACAAGTCCACGTCCAGAGTCGGAAGCTCTGTATGGGAGGTCCAGAGGCATACCTGCAACAGATCGCGGAGGTAAGCTCCGCGACGGAAGAAAAAGATGAAGTCAAATACCGGGGAATGATTGTCGGGACCGCGGGAGTTGAACTTGGCATGGTCGTAACACAAGGTGGCAAAGGCAAACCAAATACAAAAAACGAGCAGTGCTAAAAGAAAGTGGGAGTAGCAGTAAGAAGTTGGGAGGAGCTGAATGGCAACTTGCCCAACAATATGATGACCTGCCTTAAGAAGCTGGTATCTATTGAGCGAGAGTAAAATAGTGAAGAGCGAATGAGGAATAAGGAAAGAACAATAAACTAATGACAGCATGAGAGTGAGTGGTCAGATGAATGATGAGTAATGAACACGGTCATTGTAACGGGCCCATCATCTATGCCCCTATGTGTAGTTATCTTATCTCCAATATCGAATCTTTTATCTTATCATACGATATCATTTCTCACGATGAACTGTATAGTTCATCGGTTATATACAACGGACTTACTATTGCTAAGTAGACCTTTTTTCACCTGTAAACGTACATATCGAGTTAATCACAGACTCGTTGTGTTCATACTGAGTGAACTAAGTTAACTAAGCTAACCGCTATCTGAAGCCTAAAAGCTCCATCTTCATAACCATCCCATGGACGGTTACAGTTTTTTGAACATCGAGCAAATTAACACTCAATATTCAATTGTTCTAAGCGATGCCGCCCAAGAACATTAAAAGAAAAATGGGATCCGTGATTGAGCCCCAAAAGGCTGATCAGGACCCAGTACTGGGTACAACCAGTAACATCGTCTCGGGCGATCATCCATCACCGAGCACGATGAGTATATCGGAACAATCACTCCGAGATAACGAGGTCAGCGGATCAGCTGACATCGAAAAGGTGGTTGCAATACAACCACCACCACGACCTCGTTCCCCTACGGAACCAGGTCAGATTCGAGAGAACCCATTCGAAGAGAATGAGTCCTCTCCGAGTTCTAATGGAATTACTGTTCGTAGTTCCCCTATGGCTAGTTACGCTGCCTGAAAACAGGATAAGTCCACAGCAGTGGAATCTAGATCAACCGTCGTTCGCAACAATAACGACGAAGAAGGTAACCCTCCTCGAGAAGGAGGGATGTTACTACCACTCCACTTGACCATTAAAAAGACGGTCCAAACGCCTGATAGGCGTACACAAGCGTTAATTCGCTTGATTGAGTCTCAAGAAAACGAGGCACAAGAGATACTAGACCGTTCCCTTAAGGAAGTACGATCTCAACAGATCGAATACCTCAATAAGAGGTTCCAGGTCATCCGAGAGTGGGTTGAAGATAACCCTCAGGCAGATGAGCCAACAGAGGTGCTAGTCACCCCTGACAAACTGAATGAGCGAAAGGATGAAGTCGCCATAGAGGAGGATAAAGTATATCCTCCCGACAGCAATGAGGAGGATGAGCTAGGAGAACCTACTAGCGACAACGTTGGCCTCCCCTACAACGAAGGCCTAAACATCAATACGAGTGCTAAACCGAGCACTCGCCACGTCTACCCAAATGGGAAGACGTTCGACGAAATGCTGAACGACCCCAGATTCGTCAACATTCCGGGGAGCACCAGGAACATCGGTGATAAACTGGAATGGGCCGATCGAGTAGTCGGCCAAATGATGAGAGCCCACTCGATGAGAGATGGACAAAGTTCGAGCGTGTGGCACGAACAAGGTATCTCGTTTGACGATGAAGGTAACCCTCATCATCGAGAAACCCCTCCAACTAGGGAGGAGTTACGGCAACAGTCCAGACAACTGGACGACGGGAACCACAACGTTCCCCATCCCCGATCTACCCAAGGGACACTGGTAGCTGCTGGAAACCACTACCCTAGTGATAGCAGTAGCAGCGATTCGTCGAGTGACTCATTTGATGGATACCGTCCCCCTAACGAAGGACGGAGGAGCCGTACACCATGGCTAGAATCCGAGTCCAGTGAATCTGACGATCAATTCACAGAGGACAGGGGAACTCGATACTCGTCGTTGCCCTCTCGCAAACGGAAGGACAAAAAACGAAAACGCAAAGCGCAACAAGCCCGCGCACTGCTAGACGCACTAGCTAATAAAGGCCACGATGAATACAATCGTCGCCTACAGTCCCACCTCATTACTGGGATACGACGACAACTCGAGGTCGTCCTCCCAGCACTAGAAGGCATCAAGAACGTGAAGATCAAACAACCCGACACTTGGTCGGGGGAAGGGAATATCGACACGTTCGAAACTTGGGTTAATTCAGTGCTCAACTGGATGGTGGTAAACCGTATCACGGGTACCAAAGGAAATGATATGCAAGTCCTATGCCTCGAGGGCATGCTAGAAGGAGGTGCCAAACAGTGGTACCACGACCACGTCACTGGTCCTCACCGTGCGCGTGACCATTGGCGCACTGAAGAGGTCCTGATAGGACTCTTCAAACGTTTCACACAAAGCGAAGTTTATTCTTACGCGGAAACGTGCTGGCGGAATACCAAATATGACGCCAAGCTAGGAGTACGAGAGTACTTTGCGAAACTCAATCGTTTCGCATTGCGATTATTACATTCGCCAAGTCGCGATGCATTCCGTACTCGACTAATTGAGGGATTACCGTTGCACCTCATCAATCATCTCAGAGATGAACATGTTATCCCTGAAGTAGCCTCCGTTAAGGCAATCGTCAATTGTATTCGACGAAAGGAAGAATCTGATACCATGGCAGCAAATACGAAATTGCTGCATGGACAAACCACCAGCACTAGGACTACCACGGTGGATAGACCAGTGGATTCGACTAAGTCGAATTCTCAAAGGTTTCGACTGGTCAAAGTATCACAACAGACCAGCCGCCCGACGACTACATGGAATAAACCCAGTGCGGTCAATAGTGGATACCCTCCTAGACATGCCGCGATGTCAACACCCAACGATGCCTCTAAGGCAGGGAATAAGGGAGATAACGTTCGATTTAAAGAACGTAAGACCACCCCCAAACTGTGTTGGGGATGTGGACAAGTGGGTCATTTCCATAATGACCCCACATGCGAACGATACGGTAAAGAACGGTTGTTCGCTATAGGCGTTGAAGCATTCAATGAGGATGCTACTGAGAGTACTGAACTCGAAGATACACAGCCTCTAGAAGTTACGACTGATGATGCTCCGATTGACAACAACACAGAGCTGATCCCTGATTCAGACGGGGAATACGTACTCGAACAGTACGAGGACTACTTGGGAGCGATGTACCAAATTGAGGAGGATGATAGTTATGCCAACCAACGTATGTCTGGCATGTATGATCTTAGAGATCAAATACTTAGTCGCCAACCGACGCGAATCGTGTCCATTAAGGGACACAATGTTATCCAGGAGGACCCGGATGAACTGGAGGACAGCGAGGAGACTCCATTGGCCGAGGCCGTTGATATTACCGCAGGCAGACTGCTGGCAATAGGTAGCCATCAGGAACTTCGAGCCGAAGTGACTGATGTCGCTCTACGACGTTCATCGACGAAAATTGACCGCCCTATCAGAGGCGGTCCCGAGGAACGCCGTATGATGTCCTGTCTGTTACGGGTAGGCGACAATACGGCGTTTGTGATGTTTGATTCGGGGAGCTCGTTAGAAGCACTTACTCCCATGTTCACCCAAGTAACGAAGCACAAGGTGTACGAATTAAAACATCAGCATAGCCTCCAGCTGGGGACTGTAGGTAGTCGTGCCAAATTCAATTATGGCACGTACGCCGAAGTAACGGTTGGTGAAACCAAATATCCCACTTACTGGGACATAGTCAACCTCGATAGGTACGACGCAGTTATCGGGACGTATTGGATGAGGAAACACAAGGTCGTTCTCGACTTCAAGAACGATATAATCAACGTCAACGGGCACAAAATTAGTGCTATGACTTCTGCTGAAGATGCGGCGGAATTCCAACGCAGAATGGCCATGAGACACGCCGAACGCAATGACAAGGTGAAGAGGACGGACAACCCCTCTCCCACGAAGTCAACGATGTGACTCAGAGCCCTCAGAGAGGAAAATGAGAGGGCTGAGAGAGTGAAACCCTCAATGACCACCACTATAGTCGACGAAATAGTGGATCCCTCTGACATTAGAGAGGAACTAGCACGCATTAAGCGAGCCCTACCACCTGATTCGCCAGTGGTGATTCGTCTGGCTGACCCAGATGACGACGTTGATATCCAACCGGAATTCTTGGAAGACTGCGTAGAGTACATCCAGGAATTTTCGAGACGATTCGATCATCCAGGGGGGGAAGGTACACCCAGACCCAATATTGCTATGCAAGCACTGGAATCACCTAACGGTGATTATACCTCCTCATCAGAGGAGGAGTATGAAGTAACGGAGGAAACTCAGACGCTGAACCCAGCGGATAGACTATGTATTATACATAGTCACCGAAGACGAAGTCAGATATCGACCTCCAACAACCGAAAGGGTCTTCGAAAGAAGAGTCAATCTGGAGCACTATCCAGACGACGCCGCCAATTTCGAGCTAGAGAGGCTGAATTGACGTACATCCCATTCGAGGAACTCGAACGGGAACATGATCAGGAAGCCATGAAGGCAATGACTGATAAAACTCCACAATATTCGGAGAAGGACATTCCGAAACTTCGCGCCGAATGGCTCGAGCGCAATAAAGACATGCTACAAGGGGTCCCTGAAACGTTGCCCCCACTCAGGGAAATCAATCATAAGATACCACTTATAGACGAACATAAGAGGTATAGTTACTACATGCCTAGGTGTCCTGATAGTCTGAAAGTAGACTTATCTGAAAAGCTCGAGAGATACAATCGAGCTCAATGGTGGATACACGCTACCACCCCGCAAGCAGCCCCTATGCTATGCATTCCCAAGAAGAATGGGAAACTACACACCATTGTCGACTATCGACAAAGGAACGATAACACGGTCAAGGACGTCACTCCTTTCCCTGACCAAGACCATATTCGGTCAGATGTGGCAAGACATAAGTATCGATCAAAAATCGATATGTCGGATGCGTACGAACAAATACGCAATGAGGTAGCAGATGTACCAAAGACAGCATTCGCCACCATATTTGGCACCTATGTGAGCCAAGTCATGATGCAGGGAGACTGTAATGCCCCTGCCACATTTCAACGTATCATGACCCGTACCTTCCAAGACATGATAGGACGGTGTGTACACGTATATCTAGATGATATCTTCATCTTCAGTGATTCTATTGAGGATCATGAGAAACACTTAGGACAAGTGTTCCAACGACTGCGCAAGCAGAAATTCTTTTTAAAAGCAGAAAAGTGTGAGCTATACGCACTGATCCTTGACTGCTTGGGTCATCGAATCGATGACCAGGGAATCCACGCTGATATGGATAAATTGGCAAAAATCCGTGAATGGAGGACGCCACGAAACTTCAACGACGTTCAGAAGTTTTTAGGACTGGTGCAATACCTGGCCAGTTTCATGCCCATGGTTGCGATCTACACCAGCCCTTTATCGCTGATGTGTAGGAATAACGTCCCATTTATATGGTTGCCGTTCCACGCATCGTGTTTCCAGCATATAAAACGAATGGCTACCTCTGACAAAATGCCGGTACTGAAGCCAATCGATCCACGCACAGGAGTGCCGATATGGGTCATTTGTGACGCCTCCATCAGTGGCATAGGCGCATACTACGGACAAGGCCCCACATGGCAGGAATGTAGGCCAGCAGGATTTATGTCCAAGAAGTTCACTGCAGCCCAGATGAACTACAGGGTATTCGAGCAGGAAACCCTCGCTATACTAGAAGCCCTGCTTAAATGGTCGGACAAACTAATGGGATACCGAATCCACATAGTGACCGACCATGAAGCGTTGACGTTCTTTAAGACTCAACGCCATTTGAGTAGTAGACAAACGCGATGGATGGAATATCTGTCGCGTTATGATTTTGATATACGATACATCAAAGGCTCCACCAATAAAATCGCGGATGCACTATCACGATACTATGAGTCGGATCTTCCAGGCGAGACTCATTCAGCACACGAGTATGTAAACGCCGATGTGCAACTAGATCGGGAGATGGACGATCTCCCGGCACAGAGGGTAGACGAAGTTAAAGAAAGCCGTCTAGCTGCATTGAGGGAACCAGATGAACCACGGGATATTGAAGCGCTGGAACTCAATAAACATGCAGAACTTCCTCGTGAGGAAGTAGGGGACGGTGATGGTGATTACAATCCCACCGTCCTTGAGTCTCGGTTGAAAGGCGAAGCTCCTAGACCGAGTCAATTGGTGCAATCTCAATTTGATTCGGAGATTCGAGCGCTGTCGAAGCTCGACCCTATGCTCAAGAAAGTCTTGGAGCACCCTAACGATCATAAGGGATTCCAAGTGATCGACGGTATTGTCTACGCATCCAACCGAATTGGCGAAGAAGTGGTATGCATCCCCGAGGGATTAGGCGGATCGGGGAAGACACTTCGAGGCATGGTACTCGAACAAGCTCACGAAGTGGTGGGACACTTCGGAGAACAACGCACATCCGACTACGTTAGGAGATGGTATTGGTGGCCCCGTATTCACGGGGACACCGAAGCCTTCTGCAAATCATGCGTAATGTGCCAGAAATCCAAACGGCCCAATTTGCGGCCTGCTGGTAAGCTTCACAGCTTACCCATACCCAAACGACCTTGGGAATCCATCGGAATGGATTTTATAGGACCGTTCCCCGAGATCAATGGACATAACTACCTATGGGTAGTGATCTGCAGGATGACTTCGAGGACCCACCTCATACCCATCCATACCTCGATCACGGCGGTTGTGTTGGCCGAATTGTTCCTCAAGGAAGTGGTTCGGCTACACGGACTTCCCAAGTCCATCGTCTCTGACAGGGACCCAAAATTTATCTCGCGATGGTGGCGAGAAGTACATAGACTATTGGGCACGCAATTATTGATGTCTACGGCTTACCACCCGCAAACGGATGGCATAACAGAGCGTGCAAACCGCTCCGTAGCCCAAGTATTAAGAACTTGGGTGCGACCCGACCAACGAGATAGGGTACAGAAGATTCCCATGACGGAATTCGCCCTCAACGCGAGCATCAACGAGTCCTCTGGATTCGCGCCATTCGAATTAGACGGAGGGTATATGCCTTCCATGATTCGTGAGCTGCCGGCTGAAGTCGCGGTAGCGCCAGGTGTGCGTCATTTCGCTGAACAAGCACTACTCCACCTAGCGGAGGCACACGATACAATAATAGGGTCTAGAGTATTTCAGACCCATTGGTCGAATCAACGTCGACGGGATGAACCTAGTATCAAGGTCAATGACCTTGTATACCTGTCCACGGCCAATCTCAACCTGCCGAAAGGGAGAGCGAGGAAGTTAATGCCCAAATTCGTAGGACCTTACCCTGTAATCGAGGCGATTGAAGGGAAGTCGGTGTACCAATTGGGGTTACCCACCGAACTCAGTAAGCGCGGAATACACAATAGGTTTCACGCTTCACTGTTGCGCCCTCACGTTGTTAACGACGACGTGTTGTTTCCCAATCGAGTGAGGGCGGAACCATACGACTTTGGGGAACCAGTAGAAGTCGAATGGCTAGTTGACGACATTGTCGGTCATCAGTGGCAGGGCCAACGATTATTCTTCCATGTCTTATGGAATCTAGGGGACATCACGGTGGAGCCCTATAGCACATGTAGTGCTCTGCAAGCGCTTGATAGGTACCTGGCGCTAAAAAATGTCCCTCACTGGCGCCAATTGCCGCGCAAATGAGATGATATAATCATCACGTAGTCTCGTGATCGTGTTGACCGGACCGATTGGAATTACGAAAATTTTCGTGGGAAGGCTATTGTTGAACTTCTGCAACGCTAAGTCGTTCTCATCGCACCACCATGTCGCAACAACAAGACACTCAATCCAACTCCAATGACGATCTTTCCAGATCGACAACGATCCAGTTTGGTGACTTTCACGAGTCGCCAAACACACAAAATGCTCCCTTGGGAGCAAATTCGACAGCTGGGACGCCAGCTTTTAATAACGTATCTGGTCCTGGTTTTCCAGGACCGTTTGGGGGTGGTTCCCAACTGCCCCCCAATCAACATGCGCTGTTTGGAGCGCCAATAAACACTGGCGTACCAGTATTTCAAAATACACCCAGTCCTGGGTTTCAAGGACAGTCTGGGGGAAGCTCGCATTCGGGACCAAGTTTCACTACCGCAAACTCCCAATTCAGTTCGCCGTTTACGGGACAGAACTCCTATGCGTCGACCGGCGCAAACTACCCCTACCACTCGTTGCATCCGCCAACTCACATGCAACAACCGTTCCCCCCACAGATGCATAACCCAATTGCATCGTATGGGTACCCCATGCCTATGATGGCGCCTCAGGGACAGTCAACCACGTCCCCATCCTCCACATCATTGAGGATCACTGTCGGAAACATCATAACACACGCCGACAATTGTCCCATGTGCATGGGATACGTCGCTCACTTGATAACAGCGAGCGACTTCAATGATATCATCGCTGAACGAGATGGTAACATACGAGGAGATTCATCGTCCTCGACCAATGCTCAGGGACACGAGTTGGTAGTAACCTCGTTGCAAGAGCAACTTGCCTCAACGTCGCGAGCTCACGAGACTGAGCGACAGAACTTGCAAGATAGAATTACCGCTCTGGAACTTGAGCGCAATGAACTTCGCGCACGTCACGAATCTGACATGGCGCAAATTGATGACATCGTCCGCGATTGTCAGGAGGCGCATGATAGACGCCAGTACTGGAAAGCTCAGTACTACGACCTCCGTGACCAGGAAGGTCGTCGAGATGCGAAGGCTTCCCCCACGGTGGCCGTCGCTAAAAAATTGGACAAGGGCAAAGGGAAGGAGGTCACTACGGTTCCATTGCAGAACCGTATTACTACTTTATTGCCGTTATCGCAACGACTGTCCCCAATGGATGGGGACTCGAGTTCTCAAGACATCCTTGGGAATGCCAGGGCTTCGGGGTCTGGCCAACACGCAGAGTCAAGGCAGGCAGGAACCTCGTTGTCGGGAGGTTCCGTGTCGACGCCTTTGCCTCCTCACACAGGAGACAAAAGGAAACGTGACTCCGCCCCGACATCTATCCCTCAACGAGGGACAGTTTCCTATGACGACTTGTACACCGAACCCACGGGGGAGGTGCAATATTCGTACAAAGCGTATCAGGTAGAGCATTACCTCACGGACATGGAGGACGACGACTCGGAACCTGAAGCACATCCCAATCGTTTGAAAGGGAAACAACGAGAAATGCAGAACAAGGTGAATAGGGAAGCCAGACGGCAGATGGATGCCGTGTCAGCTCAACGAGCTAAGGAGGAGGGGCGTTCTCCCCCCCCAAACGCTCTAAGAGCAGCAAGAACAAGGAATTCGATGTTCTGCGGGGAATGGTCACTAAACTGCCATTCCAAGACCCGACTTCTGTTGAAGAAGTCGAACGGATTGTCAAGACGCTTGAAGAATCCGATAACGTACGCCCTTGGCGTCCGTTATGGAAAACAGTGCACGGTATGATCGCCATGCACAAGAGGGCTCGCCATGTACCACGAGCTGAACGTTCGGCAGTGGACGATGCGGTCATCGACCGATTCACCGCTGTCCCACAGTGGTACATAGCTGAGATGAACCGACAAGGTCATACTGTGCCCAAGCTGTTCGAGCCGAAGCCTTCGCAGAAGAAGGCGAGACATGCAGCAGCGGGTGCCTCATTGTATGAGGCAGGGCCATCCAATGTTGCATCCACTAGTGCGATTACGGATGGCGAAATGATGACAGACGCTCCCGCAAGTGCCAATGGGACAGTCATTGAACGTTTCCCCGCCGTCCTTGAGCGTAGGGTATGGCGTGGGCGACGGGAAAACGATTCCGTCCTTCAGTGGGCGGATTCGATACTCAGTAGTCCAGCTTCGGATCGACTGAACGGGATGTTGGTTGAGTCCATACAGGACTCACCAACAACTAATACTCGCAGCATTCGCGGAATGCTGGCTGTATTCAGACTATTACCCAACAATACGGGTAACGGGGTACTAACGGATGGAGAATCCAACCTGTTAGTACACCTCCTATTGTGCGAGCTCGCACTTCATCCCAGTCGCTACGATGGGATCCTCCAATCGATGGGGTTACTGCCTCATCGTACATTCCGCCCTGGTCCGTTACCGGACTATTCCCGTACTTCACCGCCTACAGTGAGGCAAATCGCACATGAACTGGCGATACGGGGTTACACCACGGCCCAATTGCAGGACCTTGCGCTGTATCTGCTATGGTGGCTACATGGCGTCGCCGCCTCCATGACTACTCGTTGGGTAGTCATTCAACATCAATTCATACACGTGGTGAACGATGTATTGGCACACCAGGTATTCCAGGGAGTGCCTCGCACTTCCATTGAAGTCGAAAACTATGTTTTCACCGATGGATCGCAGTCTGGCAACCTTGGCAATGCCGGACGTTTTGCTGATTACAGCGTGGTCCTCACATATGTGCGACCCATAGCTCAGCAACTGTCACTCCCGACTACGGGACAGCCCGCGGCACCTACCACCACCGATGATGACCATCTGGGTGGTGAGCCACCAAGTATCGTCGACTGGGACGATACTCAGTTCAATGCCGAAGGGGACCCCGTCATTGACTATGGCGAAGATGACGGCATGAACATGGCCGGTTAGACACATCTACCTGCCTGTCTTCCGGCCATACTGTCAGACTGCTGGGATCAGTCTAACGGGGGAGGGTGTAACGGGCCCATCATCTATGCCCCTATGTGTAGTTATCTTATCTCCAATATCGAATCTTTTATCTTATCATACGATATCATTTCTCACGATGAACTGTATAGTTCATCGGTTATATACAACGGACTTACTATTGCTAAGTAGACCTTTTTTTCACCTGTAAACGTACATATCGAGTTAATCACAGACTCGTCGTGTTCATACTGAGTGAACTAAGTTAACTAAGCTAACCGCTATCTGAAGCCTAAAAGCTCCATCTTCATAACCATCCCACGGACGGTTACAGTCATGTGGTTACTAGAGCATGTGAAAATGAAAGAAAGAAAATGATGTAAGTACTTGGTTGTCATGACAACATCCGATCAAAGCTAGCAGTACATCCAATCAAAACCAGCAGTACATCCAATCAAAACCAGCAGTACATCCAATCAAAACCAGCAGTACATCCAATCAAAACCAGCAGTACATCCAATCAAAACCAGCAGTACATCCAATCAAAACCAGCAGTACATCCAATCAAAACCAGCAGTACATCCAATCAAAACCAGCAGTACATCCAATCAAAACCAGCAGTACATCCAATCAAAATCAGCAGTACATCCAATCAAAGCCAGTAGTACATCCAATCAAAGCCAGCAGTACATCCAATCAAAGCCAGCAGTATACTCAACTGCATCAGGTACGCACTTGGTCTTTGACACATGCATCAAGTACATTGCAGAGTACCTAACATCAAGCAAGTAAACCCAGTCTCTCTGCATCTTTGGCACTCAGTAGGGATAAAAGTATAAATTGAAAGTAAAAATATGCGAAAAAGTACACAAATGAAGTACAAAGTACACTTTTCAAGTACATTGTATATTAAATGACGAAAAGTGATCTCATACATTTCTCGACGTCGCTGACTAGCAATCTGTTTGAATCTTTTCCTTCAAGTTCTGTTGCATTGAGATAAACTTCAAGTTGTGGTTCGAACTTCGGACATTCTGAGTCCACGAAGTTGACTCCAAGCAAACCTAATCGGGATTTCGGATCGTCCCTATTTCAGCCAGGATTTAAGGCTAATGGCAGGAAGCAGGAAAAAGACTTGTAGCATCCTTTAAAAAAAATACTAGACAACCCCACCCATTATTCCTAGTCGCTTTGACTCACTTTCCGAATTAAACTAGCAACTGCCAAGTGACAGGGAAGTTTTGCACCCTAGTGGAAGCATCCATCGCTTATTACCTGTTCTAATCATCTCTAATCATCTAGTTACATAGCACCCTCTCAACAAGTGCGAGTCCATATAGGTCCATATTCTAGCGCACATATATTTCGAAATTTTATCATCGTCGGAACTTCGAAAGTATTGCATTTGAATGTCAGTATCACGCGTTTGGAGAATATATATGTGCTTGAATTCGATGCCAACGACGGGAAATTCTCTAAGCGACCTTGTTATAAATGATGGTACGAGTAAATGCAGTTCCGTATACGAGCCGTATGAGGCCGTATGGCAAATGGAAGACTTACAGAATAAAAGCCGATCACAGCGAACTGGGTCCTGACCCAAATCGCTAATTGGGGCTGACGTATATAATAGGCAATCAGCACAGGAATGAGGAAAATATTGGTTTCATTGATCCTCCCTCCGGCATTGCATCTCATGTTTGAGCTTCAGTGTGTACTTAGAATTCTTTGCGCTTTCCCTCACCACAGCTTTTATGGAAGAATACTTAGATAGTTTTGTGTTAAATAGGATTCGCTTCTCGGTCGTTCATCGTGCCCTTTCGATAGCGGTTCGCTTTCGCACCGGGAGCTATCATTATCTCAAAGCTCAGTGTGCATCGAATACGACGACCATGCCAAAAATATTATGTTTTCTCAAATTGCGCCTTTGGAAAAGCCTACATGACCATAAGGCAAGTGAACGATAAGCTCAGTTACAATCCCAACTTCCAAATTTCACGGGTTTCTGTAAGCTGAATAACGAATACTTAACTCAATCCGGGCATTCCAATGAGAAGTATGAAAGGACTCACGATCTCCCTGTTTCCTAACCGAACGTCCCAGTGAATCTGTAACAATTACATCCGTCATGGGCGTTTTGTGGCTCATCACTACTTTGTACCGGCCAGATGTCTCCGTCGACACATCGTATTTGACCGGCTTGGAAGCGTCAGGGGAGGGAGTACCAATCCAAGTGAATGATATCGCCGACCCTACAGGCACACCTAGCTCTCTTGCTGCGATGTTTTTGATGAGTTTCCTCACATTTGCTTTGATGGCATTCGTATAGGCTATGGTGAGATGTGTGTGGATTCCCTCAAGAGGGTTCTCTTCGAAGGCGATAGTAATCTTGATATAAGAGGCTGGTGCTCGGATGTCGTATATTGTAGTATCTCGACTCTATAAGATACATTGCGTGAAAGATTGGATGGAAAATATACGAGTTTGATGGATAGCTTACAGTCAAAGGGGCTGCCAGTGTAAACGCAGCGGAGACGAGCACAAAACCGAGCAAAAGGTATGTGGCGAGTCGCATAGTGATGGGTATGTCGCACAGGTCAGACAATTAGAGGGTAGATTAACGACAGAGAACTGTGACCCAGTGAAAGCGTAGAGGCAATAGTAAATTCGACCAGCGAATCGACCAAGGAAATCACAAGTATTGTTGAAGCCAGTCTTTATACGTGAACGTTAAACACTCAGGTCCCAGCATATCGGTTGAGTGTCACAGAGACTGATAGAGATCTTTTGCACCGAGTTGACCTGCGTACCGATGGAGCTGCGAGCATGATTTTGAACGGCATCGGGATTATAATATATAGTATTCCATATCAAACTTCCCACATTTCCAACTCGAAATTCGGGAAGCATTTATGATTTCTTGTGATATTTCGGGAGTAATCGTAATTTGAGGGTAGATTGCGTTCCACAACTGGGGTGTTATGGCAAGCGAGTATGTAGTACTAATAGTACTCAACTACACTCAGGATCACAGCGCAGGAAATCTTAGTCATCTTGCGGCTTGCCGATGTGTTGACGAACCAATTCTTGTATGTAGGCTCACAAAACTCACGGAAACCCCGTCCTGGTGGATGCGCTGAAAAAACTTAGTCTCGAAGGCAGATTGAAATTTAACAGGGAGATAGAGTTGAAGAACGAGGATAGACGTTTGAAGAGTATCAACTACGCGATGGGAAACGCGTCCAGACCTGGTTCTCCCACAGCATCTTTCGTCACTGTGGATTCAGAAGAGATAGACCTCATAAGGAAGGAAATGGCCTTTTTGAAACGAGTTTTCGAATACCTAGGCCCCTGGGCTATCAACTTCATTCAAGGTCGCAACTCATCTGACAAACGCAAGATGGAAGAAGACGCCGAGTCTAGAGTTGTTACTGCGAAGAGGGCGCGTCTTGTTCCAGACGTCAAAGAAGGCACAAATGACCCCACAGTCATCTCGGAGATTATTTTTCCTCAAATCCTCTTCGATACGGCCAAACGAGTTTCGGGTGACATCCCATTGTCTTTCTTCACATACGAACATCTTTCCACTATCGCTTCCGACACCCTCTCGACACAAAAGTTTGCGCGTTTCTTTCTTGGACGACGATGGAAAGAAGTCCACGGTGTACGCCTTGGACGTACAGAAACTGATAGAAGAATGGAAACTGCCCAAAGGTGGAGACAAGAAAGAGGGACTGTCCTACAGCGAATTCCGAGAAGCGGCGGGTTTCAAAAGTTCCTCCTCAAGTTCGAGGCCGAATGTACCATAGGCGGTGAAAACAGTAATAACTACAGATGGCTCAACAACCACTTTTCTTTCTGGCTCGTTCACCGTAACAGCGAATCCTTGTTTGAACTCTGGAAGGAGCTCGAATTCGATCAACGAATGGAAAGGAAAGTCCTCCCTAAACCTTTCGTAGCTTCATCATACAAAAACGCCTGGTCCAAGGCAGAAAGCGATAAATCAAGGTCTATTGAAGCGAAAGAAATCCTAGCAGCAGCGACCGCGGCCGCCATGTCAGCAGTTTCTTTGACCCCTCCATCCTCGTCTTTGAATCCTTCCACCCAAAGACCGACGAAGAAACTGACGAAATTCGGCGCTATCTCAACGCCCTTGAAGCACTGCCACTGCAAATTCTTGAGCGACGGCCGGCGACTCTATTACTCTTCACTTTTTGCATTCGAGTCTTCATTCTCTTTAATAACTTCTGAACCTAGAACATTTTTCTGTAAAAGATCATTTGTGAATTCAGCGAATTGACGGTTGACCGCTGTGGTGAATCCTGAAAAACTTCCTATTTAGCCTGATTCAATTTGGAATCTATTTGAACTGTTGTTGTTGGCGCTTTTTTCCTACTCATACAAGGATGCCGAGATATGGAGATCCTACTACCCAATCCAAGTACGTTCAGGACGAAGTCTGGAATTAGACTGGTGATCCGGGAAAGCTGCCCTCCTAAGCCGTTATGGTAGCCCACCTTGTAGAAGAGCGTGTGGACGAGTGGAAGAAATGCACAGGATGTAAGGAGGTACGTGCACTTAGCTAATTCTTTCAATAAAAATTTCTTTGACGCAGGAAATTGGGCTGACGTATAAACAATCAGCACAGGGATGAGGAAAATATTGGTTTCATTGATCCGTGGAGATATCCCTCCCCCTAGCGTTGCATCTCATGTTTGAACTTCTACAGCCCAGTGGTAGAATTCTTTGACTACAGCTTTTATGGAAGAATAAATCATTTTCTGATTAATACGAAGCAGGATTTTCCTTTCCCCATTTCTCTGTCGTTCACTGTACCCTCTCGATACCGGTTCGCTTTCGCACCGGATATACTTTAGTAAGTTCAAATTTCCGACCCTCCCTTCCTCAAGATCGTAAGGGACGAGAATTGCACCGGGAGCCACCATTATCTCAAAGCTCAATGTGCATCCGAGTCGACCATGCCAAATATTATAATGTCTTAAATTGCGCCTTCAATGGAACAGCCTATATGATCATAACTTTCATAAGGCGAGTGAACGATGAACTCAGATACAATCCCAACTTCCAAAGTTCACGGGTATCTGTAAGCTAAATCACAAATAATTCAATTGCATAACCGATGAGAATATGTGAAAGGACTCACGATCTCCCCGTTTCCTAATCAAACGTCCCATTGAATCTGTAACAATGACATTCGTCATAGGCGTTCCGTGGCTCATCGCTACTATATACTGGCCATGTTCCTCTGTCGACACTTTGTATTTGACCGGCTTGGAAGCGTCAGGGGAGGGGGTATTTTTCCAAATGAACGATATATCCAATCCTTTAGGCGCATCTAGGTCGCTTGCGGCGACGTCTCTGATTAAGGCTCTCACATTTCTTTCGATGGCTGCGTTATATTCTGCAGTGAGATGTTCGTGGATTCCCTCAAAAGGGTGCGCTTCGAACTCGATAGTAAACTCGATGCCAGAGGCTGGCCCCGCTCGGATGCCGACCATCGCAGTATCTCGAGTCTATAAAATACATTGCGTGAAAGATCGAATGGAAAGTATACGAGGTTCAATGGATAGCTTACGGTCAAAGGAGCTGGAAACGCAGCGGAGACGAGAACAAAACCGAGCGCAAGGTATGTGGAGAGTCGCATAGTGATGAGTACTATGTCGCACAGCTAGAGGATAGATTAATGACAGAGAACTGTGACCCAGTGAAAGCGTAGAGGCGATAGTAAATTCGACCAGCGAATTGAGCAAGGAAATCGCAAGTATTGTTGAAGCCAGTCTTTATCATCCCTTCGTATGATCATTGTCAGCCTCGGTTAAACTCAGGTCCCAGCATCCCGCGGTATCGGTAGGGTCTCATAGAGACTCATAGAGACTGGTGGAGATCTTTTGCATCGAGTTGACAAATATCTTTCTGAGCACCGATGGAACATGATTCTGAACGGCGGAAGACACATCAATCTTCCTGTTTCAGTTACATAGTAAATCGGATGAGAACGAAAAAATCGCCACTACCCGCCTCGACACTGCTCATTGAGAATGGAATGAATAATCGTAATTTGATGAGGGTGGATTGTGTTTCCCAACTGGGGTGTCATGGCAAGCGAGTATCAACTTGGTAGGGACCGGGTTCAAAGGGATCAGACAGAGAAGTGGGCGAGTGAATAGAGTTGATTCAACAAATCACCACTGAGATGTAGATGATAATCAGAAAAGGAGCTAGAGAACCGGAAACGTGAGCATACAGGAGTCTGCGAGTGTGACTGGTGCGATGGAGAGAAACATCCCCTGCGGATAGTCTCTGTCTGGGAACAGTCGTCCGGGAATGACGACGTAAGGATGTAATCACAACTACGCTGAGAATCACAGCGCAGGAAATCTTGGTCATCTTGCGGATGTGTTGACTTCTGGACAAACTAATTGTTGCAGCAGGTGCACATAAAAAGATACGAGCCAGAGATTTCGCGGTGTACATGTCGCCGGGATTAGCGTAGGTTGACAACTTCATAGTAATCTCGCGTACTATGTGTCTCTTTGGTGCCTCAATGTATACTAGTATGAAAATATGAAATTACTGAACTCGACCTCAAAGAGATTGCAACATGTTGGGCGTAAAGAGAGTGTCATTTCTGGATTTCTGAACGTACTGGCTACTAATTCTGTTCGAATCTTACTTTGAAATTCTGCCGCATTGAGATAAACTTCCGGTTCGAATTTCGGACATTCTTGCACGAGTTGACTCTCAAGCAAACCTAATTAGGATTTTAGATCGACCCTATGATTCTAGTTAGGATTTAGGGCTCACAGGATGCAGGAAGAAGAATCATGAATTACTTTGTAGCATGTCTTTACCAAGTAAAGGAAGAAATTCTCGACAACCCCATTTATTATTCCTCGTCACTTCGACTCACTCTTCGAAATAAATCTAGCAACTGAGTGAAAGGCAAATTTTGCAGCTAGCGGTAGCATCCATCTCTTATTGCCTGTCACGGTTATGAGTTAGTTAGCATCCTCGCAACAAGTGCAAGGTCTATATACTAGTACCTACTATAGCGCACATATATTTCGAAGTTTTATTGAACTTCGGAAGTATTGCATTTGACTGTTAGTATCACGCCTCTGGAGAATATATATGCTTGAATTGGATGCCAACCCCATGGGAATCTTCTCTGAGCGACCTTGTGATAAATGATGGCGCGAGTAAATGCAGTTCCACATACTACCCGTATGGCAAATGGAAGGCTTACAGGATAAAAGCCGATCACAGCGAACTGGGTATCTACTTATAGGCCTAGTGTTCGGTTCATGATCCTATTTTATCCGTTCTAACCTCAGCTCGCGGCTTCACTCTGGTGATCCACATTTCACGCTCTTTCGTACTCTGGAGCCAGGATGATTCCCCTTCCTAGTCGCTTTATCACCCCTTGTTCCATACTACTAGCATTTAGCCTCACTCATGTAACTGACGCTTTCGTCATACCCAAGCGTGCTAGCTGTGCATGCGGGTATATTGACGATCAAGGACACGTCTGGAGGGAGGCACTCACCAACGACTTTACCCAATCTGCTGGTGCCATTGCAGCTTTGGGTAACGATTGGATTATTGCTACTGATAACGAGCCGCAATCTGGGACCGCAACCGCCAATATTCAGTATGTCTCGCAAAATGTAATGCAGTATAATGATGCATTGGGTATTCAGGCTAGCGCTGTGAGTTTCCGGCTGTCCGGGATTGTACACGGTAATGAACGTCTTTTAGTACACCAGTGGAAGCAGTAATGTAGACTGCGGGGAAATATTCACAGAGCGTTCGGACATTCTCTATGGCTCCTTCCGTATGCGTGCTGTTGTTCCAACTGTTCCTGGAGTCGTTTTTGGTTGATCCTCTCGCTGTTCCATATGTATGTCAACTAATAGCCAGCTATCTAGGTTTTTTCTCTTACAAATCCGACACACAAGAGCAAGACATCGAATTCCTTTCCTCAGACAGCGACTATTATCACTGGCAGCACGTCTATTATACTGACCAACCGGGGACTGTCAATGGAGTCGTTGATGCTAATGCACACAAAGATGTGGAGATCAACGGTGCAGACTTTACGTGCGGATTTGTTCCTTTCTTTTCTCTTCAACATCATCACCCATTTCACATCCGTATAACAGTGCATTCGGAGAACATCGCTTTGATTGGTTCCAAACCTCTACAAACTACTACTATACCATGGTTAAATATCAATTTCATCCATATTACCGTTGGTTACTGGTATGGTTCTGACTGAGGTATGCTCGGTCGTCAGCCGCTTGAGTGACATACCCGTTCTGTAAGATCTTTGGACTAACTTCCGGTTATTGGGCGATGAGTTACGGCTGACATAGGGAGGTTGGGTTAATGAGCTACAGGGATGTGCGTTGATAGCTCGTTTATTCCAACAGGAAGAAATTACAGTTCGGCGACCCATTTTACTGATTATCTATTATCTACGGTGGACAAGAATTTTCTTATCTGAGTCGAGTAAACACGTGAAAAAAATTGCCATATGTTTACAGCGCGGTATAGTATCATTTCACATGGAATCCACATAATACATACACATCCTCGTTCTCATCTTCTCTTTTTTCTTTCCTCTTTCCCACCCATGGACGATTCTAGATCACAAAGCTCTATAATGCCTTCAGAAAGCTCCCCACGATTAGGACATTCGACGCAGAGCAGTATGAGCCTCGCGTCTAGCTCCACGCTGCTTGATGAGCAGGATGAAGACGTAAGAATCGCAGTCAAAGCTCTAGGGGACATGAGAAGTGGGAACATTGGAGGGGCTGCAAGTAGACAAGGTGAGCGGGATAAAATCATCAACATGTCAATCAAATGGTCGAATCAGCGGTAGCTCCTCTATCAACTTCACCAAAATCAACAACTTCTACACCAAGTCCTATTTTATCCAGCCATGGAATGCCCAATAATGATGCTCATCTAGAGCCAGACTTCGTTAGCAGAATGGCACATATCCCGCTTGTAAACGGAGCGATTAGAATGTACGAACAAGGGAAAGCAAGCTCTCGAGTCGTCAAGGTGGGATATTGTTACACTTGTAACCAGTTCGCATGAAAACTTGAAATCCTCATAGTACGGCGCAGAGATCATGGAAACTGGAGTCAAGACCATCTCACGTCCAGTGATTGACCGCTTGCCCACTGGCCAGCTTGACGATTTCGCGTGTCGTCAGCTCGATAGGGTGAGTTGTAACCGCTGCGATGCTATATCATACAGTCATTCTTCACTTTTGGTATTGTCTGTTTCCAAATCCTATCCTTTGAATGCCTCATCTTTCGCCCGCATTCTTGTCTGGGTCTGTTTCCGATAGAACATGAACCTGAGGGCGATCTTGATTTCTCGTCATATCTGTGCTCAGGACGATATCTGGGTTGACACAGCCATGATCCTAGCCTGGTTCCGTTCAGCCTGTTAACTCCGTGGTTGTTCTGTGACACTGTCTGGGAATGAAAGTTTCTTGGACGATACTCACTCATTGGATATGATGCCCCTCGATATAATGGCAAACAGACGGGACAATATACCTTTCGCTCCATCATGTCCGCTCGGTTTTAGCCAGTCTCTGGACTTTTGTACATGATAGGATCACCTATGCTGCTATCATCCCGTTCATGTCCCTTCTCAGATCGAGACGCATAGGCATCGTACAGCCGCTGCCTCATTCCCGCAGACCCATCTTCCCTTCCTCCTCTCGTTTATTGTATGAATTCGTTCACATGCACATGCAGAGCACTCTTCAGAAAGACGGATTCTTTAAACTATTGCGGTGTTGTAAGGGCTGTTCACTCTGATTTAGTACCCAGAACCCGTGATACTATCATCAGTGAGACTGCTTCCAATCATTTTGTCATTTATTTTTCATTGCCATCTGTTCTGACAGTCTGCTCTCTTTGCTCTCATTGGTTACTCATTCCGTTCAATTTGGGATTTTATCCGGGTAGAATCAGCATCCTCATCACATAGGGCATCATTGGGCTGTTCTGTCTTGGGAGTATCACGGCGTCTTTCTTTTCAACTCTAACAAAACAATGTTATAAGGTTCTGACCTTTTTCATCTTTGCTTGTGCCGGCTACCACTTCTACCTTTTGTTTTCCTTGTATATATATTATTTCTGTTCATTTACTTTCAGTTCAGTTCCTCGTCAAGACTGACACTAACAAGTCTTACTCTTTTCCATTTATCTCTTCATGGTCACCCTACCACCAATCGGGTACATTTTGAACAACTTCCTGAACGACGCTCAACACAAACGGCTGTCAATGAACGGACGTACCTCCCGCGATCTACACGACCTTCCTGGGCTGGCCCACATGTTCACTTTTCCCGACCCCAATAACTTACCAAACCTGCCGCGTATACGGGGTCCTGATCTTGTCAAAACTCTTCCTCGCCTGCGTGATATTTACGGAGATCAGTTAGACAGATATCGTAGGCCGTCACAAGACGCTTCAGACCGCCAGGACCAGGAGGAAATGCAACGATTGTTGCACTCACCAACTTACGGACCGCAAGAAGATCCTGATGCGAAAGAAAGAGAAGACGAAGTCGGAAGATGGGTGCAAAGTGAGTGTCCCTCTTTCCCAGACGTCTTTGTTCTCTACCCCCTATTCTTGTACTACACGTTCATATCTGATTTTCTCTTATATCAAACGAATCATCATTTACAGTGACATCATCCGGTTCGTCAAACTTGCGCTCCCCAACACCTACCCGTTCATCAGATTTACGCGTACGGCACGATGCAAATGTGGATCCATCATCTACACGCGGAATTTCATCGAACCCGTTTCGCTTTTCTGACAATCCATCGTATACTCTTGGCTCGGACGATCAACGTCGGCGACCACCATCGTATACGCATGCACATGATCAACAGCCGCAGGATAATCAGCAGCGACAGGTAGTCCAACGTAGTCGCTGGCAGACCATGCTGCTCGAAGCGGGAGGATTCAGCGTTGCGTGGAGCGAGGAGAGTATGCGTAAATTGAGATATGTTCTACAATGGTTACAAGTAAGTAATACCTTTCCAGTTTTTTTTTTCTTCACGTCTTTCATCATTGTGGCAAATTATCTTTCTTCATAATTTTTCCGCGCATTAACTCTTCTTTTTTTCTCGTCAGTATGCCACGAATCATATCGATCAGCAAATACTAGCAATCCGTGATTTCACAGAGGCTTTACAGCAGCACTACTTCGAGGCTTCTCCGCTCGAGCCCACAATCCCCACAGACCACTCTCTTCCTTCCTTGGCCTCTACGCGAGGAGGCCATTCGCGCTCTGCTTCCGGATCTCAATCTCAAACCATCTCCTCTGCCCATAGGCATAAGCTGAATTCCATTCAGCGCGATGTAACACAAACCGTTCGTAACGTTGTCACTGTGGTGTCTAAATATGGCGGCAATGCGGCATTACCAGAACCTGCGCGCAATGCCGTGAAAGCCTTCATATTGCAGCTACCAAAGAAGGTAAGGGAATCCATGAGGATAGGTGGCAATCCCCCTGATATCCATGCCAGCCTAAGTATGAGTCCTGCAGGTTCGAGCAGTAATGACGGTACCAGTGTGGCTGCCGCTGCGTCCGGACGTGCAGGGAGACGAGCTGCAGCTCGTAGGAGTACAAGAGGCGATCGTGGTCTAGGCGGATCGTGGTCTGCAGCAGCTTCGCCAATGTCTTCAAGGGCGACTTCTCCTGCTGCTTCTCCAAGAACAATACCCTCGCGAGCACTAAATTCCGCTACTTCCTCAATCTCTGGACTGAACGGCGAGGACGATGGTGCATCTGGGCTTAGAAATACAGCAGGGCACACGATGAGCGCAGGTACTGCTTTCATGACTGCAAAGCGGATCCTTACCCTTGCCACGGAAAGCTTGGACATGATGCGTGGTGTTACTGCTGTGGTTCAAGAGAGCTTGGAAAGAGCTGATGCGTGGATCGAGAGGTTGAAGACAGTTGGGATTCATCGAGAAGATGGATCTTCCAACACTCCAATTGGCTCCGATCGACCGCACTCTCCGTCTACGGACTCAACTCCAGAAATGGATCGTAGCCACATGAATCTCACTCTTGACTCATCCATGATGCAGCACGCGTACCGTGGCCGGAACTCTGATTCCGGCCCCCTCTCTCCTGCCAGTGTTGCCATGAATCTCGGAAGTAGACGGAATAGTTTAGGAAGCAGCGCTGGATTTAATTTTGCAGGCGACAGCTTACCTTCTACGCCTGGGTTGGTAAGCTATCCCTCTGGCCCGTATGGGCCCAGCACTTCCTCATATAATGGACCGTCGATGGATGCCCCTGGTCCAGAAGTTGGAATGAGCTTGAGGAGGATGAGTATCCGCGGCGGTCAAGGAGAAAATGTGGATGTCAAGAAGGAAGAGCAGGAAGTGAAGATGGAGGTGGACGGTTAAAAAAACGCAATGATCAATGCTTTTTCATGTAATCGCATGTGCTGGAAACAGACTTTGGGAACGTTTGGACGTTTATTATTATTAATTTAAAAGTACTATCTCGTTCAGTCATTTATCGAACTAAGCCGGACTTATACGTACATCTATCAACATCCTCGAACTCGTAGTATTTTTGTTGGCACGATATCTACGATTACCTCGATGTTCCCCCAAAGGGAAAATGGCGTGTGGTATCAATTTCCATTGTGCTGTCCAGAATTCGCCCGGTGAGAATCTTCCTCCACTCCAATGTCGTGTTTACTTCACGGCTTCACTTTGTTAACACCTCCCCTCCACTTGTAGAACTAGGAGCCCCCACATTACCAGGTGTCCAGTGTTGTACCGCGTCGAAGACTATCTAGGTCCAAAGAAAATGAACATTTTAACCCATATATATCCGTCTCCGAGTCCCAAAAGTATAGCGATTACAATCAGAGACGGCAACCTCAGATACCGAGCTCGCTACATCGGTAATCCCCTCTTTAACCAGGTAAACTGTTTTGAAGGAAATTGACTCGGAGATATAAGAGAGTTTATGTATGGTGATATTGGAAAGAGATGCCGTGCTTTGGAGGCCAGATCGAGCTTGTGCTGTGTGGAAGACAAGGGGGTATATGACTGAAGTCCGGCGATGAGATCTCTATTAGTATTACTGGCGGAGTCGAGGTTGAGATGAGGAAGAGTAGGACGCGTCACGCAATATTGTACTTGGTATACCCGTACTAAGCAATTCATCGCACTCAATGAGTCTTCGTCTCACTTTATTTCTCCCTAACTCCTCACCTTGGTGCTAGAATTCACAACTGTATCTATAATCCATATTGATTTATCACATCAGCACTATAGGTACAAATTTATGACTACAACCACTGTGCAAAGCGTTTAAGTTTCAGCCACATCACTCATGGCCTGAACAACCTTGCTAACTCCATGAAGTCCTCCACAACCACATCCACCACTCCTCCTTCTGCTTTACTCTTCACCTCTTCCCGCACGCCTTCCTTCCTCCCTTCCTTCACACTCAAGTCCTCATCCTCCCTTGGCCTCCGGACATAGATGGTCCTCATTCCCACCCCCTTCGCGGCCTGCAGATCAAACAAGTGCGCGGCGACCATCGCCGCTTTGTGTGGTGTGGAGGAAATTGAGAGGTGCGACAGGGCAGAGAGGTAGGTTTTTGGGTTTCTGTAATCAAGAAAGGAGTGAAAGGAAAGGATTGATGGGTGGATCATGGTAGGGGAATATATCGAGATGGTTAGAAATGAAAGAGAAAGTAATTAGTTAAGGTGCTTAGTCGAATTTATGTTGGTAACTAGTAGCAGGCTGGTAGAATGAAGGTGAGGTGAGGTGAGAAAGACAGACAGTGGCGGCCGTTGAATTAGAAAAGAGATTTCACAAGTAACTCACGGTTTAAATGAACCAAATAGCGCACTAGAGAAAATCACATCCCACGGCAACTGGGCGTGTTTAGCCATGTCCACGAGGAGACGCATGTTTCCATTAGAGAGAGTTGCGAGGATGATTGGTTTGGCTTCTAGAAGATTGTGTCCGTCATTAACGTATTTGGTTTTAAGGGCTCGAAGGCCTGGAAGGGTGTCTGGCCAGCCTATACAAGAAACGACATGGTTAGAATACTGGTGGGGGTGGGATGACGAAACTTCGAGGAAACTGGATAACTTGTGATTTCGATAAACTCACCATCTAACCGATGCCAAATCAAATTCAAATTAACCCTAGCTTCCTCGTTCAAAACGTTTCCTACATGCGACCATTGCGAGGATAACATTTTATCGAGGATCTGTATAGTTGAAATCAGTACGAAAGTAAATCTAGAACGTGGTACGTAGTAGCACTCCCCTCTCGATGCATAACATCCACGTTGAGACTCCCTTCGCCGCCTTGTGCGATGCGGCGTCTGGATGAAAAATAGTGTAAGTTCGGAGTGAATGGTGCTGAGTATTTGGTATGTACGTATTCTCCATATACCCCTTCCTCCACTCATTTGCAAATTCTATCCAATTTTGAGTTGTATCTTTGGGGTACGTGAATGTTCAGCAAGTTTGTGTAATATTTTAGAAAAGAAAAGTCAGCCACAGTTCGAAGGTTTAGGAATCGGACCTCAGAGATAATAAACATATAGTAGACATATAGCGTCATAGACGGTGCCCAGGCCCACAGAACCTACCGGTACTTACCAGAAAGCCCATACCTCCTTCCAAGTTGCTCCAATTCCCTCGTCACCGATCCTCGCCAATCCACAACAGTCCCAAAGACGTCAAAAATGAGAACTTCAACTCCCCTTAGTGCTTCGTTATTGAACTCGGAGGCTTCGGGGACTTGTCCTTGTCCTGTCATTACTTCGATGTCAGTGAATTGGGACGCCGACATTGCTACAACTTTGAGAGGGGGGAGAATCCAGGAAAGCCTGAGAGAAAGTAGGTGCCTCGATTCCGAAGCCGCCAAATGCTTCGCCATATCGCTTCGTGACAATTTGGCACGTGTACGCTCTTTATCGCCTTCGAACCCTTTAACCCGCAATTTTGCCTAATCAGTTTTGTCTAGCATGGTCATTGGTGACAATGACGAAAATTCCAGAATAAACATATAGACCGGTGCATTGTTCAAAGGACAGGCTCGTAAGGGCGTTAAAGAGCGGCAGATGTCATGAAAAAGTGAGAGGCGATTGGTAGTTTTAAGTTGAATGAATGATATAATATATTTCTATGGCCAGGACACCAGGCCGCTGAGAGGGGCCTATGATACGTTCCCTTCCAAGAAATCTTGAGGCAACGGCAGCTGTGGAAGCTTTTCGAGTTTTGCCAGCCTGAGTTGTGCGAGTTTGGGACTTGAATTTGTGAGTATCACATTGTCTTGAGCATTGACCATGATCTTATTCATAGCCCCACAAGCCTAGTAGGTCATAAGGATTGGGAAAGGTCTATTAGGATGTCAACGTTTCTTCACTTTGTCAAAACAGGAAAGGGACCGACATGGCTTTGCATTCAATTAGGCCTCGTGCGCGCGCGCCCCGTTTTCGGAGTAGACACGGTTAGTGAATGTTCTTCCCGCCACACTTCATTGAGCGCTATCTCGTTAAGTCACTCGTGGGATTCACGGGCGACCATACGACGATCAGAACTTCACCTTTAATTCACCTTGACAAGTGCAATTATTTTCCTCTCCGCTCACTTATGTCAATCAAGTTCACAGCTACTCAGCACACCTTGAACAACCTGCCTTCGGTCACCGTTGATGAAATCTACTACCGAAGAATGGTTGAGTTCCGAGTCGCACGCATCTGCTAGCAAGGAAGGGAGGCGCTTTTGGACTCACTGTTATCTATGAGGCCGAGGCGATGTATACACTGAAACTACCTGTAATGGTCACGACCTCCATTGCCACCTACAACTTCCCGTCTTAGTGAGTCTACTGTATATAGAACCGTTGTAATCATGTCCAGCAGATACTTGACCGCACCCTCAACCTTCGCTCTCGCTCTTTCGCGGTTAGGATCCAGCCTATCCCTGTAGCGTTTGTTAATTCTACCTGGAATATAGCTCGAGTTCCCGCTCACAGACCTATCTTTATCGCTGTCCGCTAGCAGGTTGGGTGTGGCCGCGACATGCAAAGTTTGGGCCAGCAACGAATTAGAACCCGCTTTCGAATCTTGATCCAGAGCTGTTGGAGAGGTACTTTCGGAATTTGCAAGCTTTCTGGCTTCCCCCTGCCAATGCATAGCTTGTTCCTGGAGAGATTTGCATTCTGCCTCGAGTTCCTCGAGCTCGGATGTATCCCGATTCTGCTTCAATTCACCTAGAAGCTCCTCCATCTCCTTCTGATGCCTCTCGACCTGTTTTAATATTTCCTGCTCAAGCTCCTTCCCTGCCGCAGTTTCCGATACTTTTTTATGCTCCTCGACCATCTCATATTGTATCAACAATGGTTTCGAAGCCTTCGCAATGAAATGAGTCAAGATGGCAGCTGCAGACTCCCGAGTTTGCTCATGACGGAATATTGCACCCCCACCGTCAAGAACGGGTTTGTATAATTGAGGTTTGGTCTTTAGCTCCTCCAATCGTGCCCTGCCGACTAATTCTTCCTCCTGATCCCAGCGCGTCGTGACGATTGCCACATTCATGAAAGCGTCTTGGCCGCAGAGCTTTTCGAACATCACAAAGTTGCGTTTCGAGGCGCCTCCCATTCTGACATCGGATATTCGATGGAGATACATGATTCCACTAAGCTGTCGACCCGCCTTGTATCTGGAATAGAGCCACTCATTCTCAATACTGGTCGAGGTAGAAACAAGGATAACTGATCTCACTCGGACGCAAGGAAATCAGCTATCATCTTGAGGATATCAGCATCGCTTTCGTTTGTATCGTCGAAACCAGGGACATCAATAAGGGTGATATTGTGGCCTTCGAAGATGAACTTATGTGTCTGGATGTGCTTGGTGCATGACTCGAGGCCATTTCCGACCAGAAATCTCGAGCCACCGATAAGATTCGTGAACTAGAGGTTACTTTCAAGTTAATGCAAACGAATGAGTCCTTCATTTAAATCACTCGCTGAAGTTTTCCCCGTTCCTGTTCCACCCATGATTCTGTAACATAGAGATGATCCGTCACTTTGCGCTAACGCGAGTGAATGAGAGACATACGCAATATAGATGTTATCGGAGATTTGCGCCATGAAGGAAAAGTGATTGACGTGGTGACCAGTAAGTAAGCATTGTAGTCTTATAAGGATGCAAGTTTGAATGGATGAACTTCGTGTTTGCCTGGCGATTGATCATAATTGAGTCATACAACTGATCCTTTATGATAGGCTGCTCGTCAGTGAACCTGATCATGACAAGGACGATGTAGAAATCAGCCCGCAGTCAGTGCCGATGTCATTTAGCTGGCAGGGTGAATGAGCATGGAGTGGAAATCCTGGTTCTTTTATATTCAAGTCAACGAGAGCTGCTATCGATTCACACAGATTTGTGCTTGACACTATCCAGATGTCGGCGTTTCGAACACGGTCTCTGATTTGTATATGCCTCAATGCACAATTCATCGAATCAACCGACACTGCTAGTTATGAAATCAAAAGAAATGGCAACCCATGACTCACTCGAAAAAAATCAAGGGTAGTCTAATCACTTTTAAACTCGGTAAAGTTTGGATTGCAACATCCGTCTCGAGCATCTGCTGAACACATTTTTGCCCTCTCTGAGATGAATCTTGGATCTGATTCAGATGTTGTCATTGCGCAAGTATCAGAATCGATATAATATTCAATAGAGACTGTATCGACTTACTACTTCAAACAGGATAATGGGCGGCACTGGGACAGGAAAGTCTTCCGTAAGCTCGAGTGGTACCATTGATTGATCTACATACTTACCTTTCTGTAGCTCATCAGGCTACTCACCGAAGATACTGGAGTCAAGATCGGGAGTAGCCTCGACTCTTTGACCACCGATGTCCAGCTCTTTCGTTTCCTGGATCATACCAGTGGTCGTAATATTGTACTCGTCGATACACCAGGATTTGATGATTCACGAAGTGATATCACTGACACGGCGGTCTTGAAAAAGATAGCTGCATTCCTTCTAAATGAGTAAGTTGGACATTAGTTTTGCTCAATTCATTGAAGTTAAATAGGTTGAAAGGTATGACGAAAAACGACAGCTCAATGGTCTTGTATACCTCCACAGGATATCGGATCCTAGGTTCGGAGCCCAGGCTAGTCGGAATCTGAAGATATTCCAAAATATTTGCGGCACAAAAGCCTACAAAAATATCACCGTTTTGACTACATTCTGGGATTCTGTGAGCACGGAGGAGGGGCTGATGCGGGAGGAGCAGCTGAAGTCTACGTTCTTCAACCATATTGTGGCTCAAGGGGCCCGTTTTATGCGTCATGATCGTAGTACTCAAAGCGCTCTGGAGATCATCACACATATCTTGACATTGACACCTACTGATGTTCAGATACAGGAGGAAATCCGGATTGGTGGTAAAGGCCTTGAGGATACCGCTGCTGGGTCGATACACCGGGAAGAGGTGGAGCGGGTTTTGGCTAAACACAAGCAAGAAATTGCAAGTCTTGGCGAGGAGATCAATACAATTAAACACGACAACGAAAGTTTGAGGAGGGATTTGCTAGAGGAGAAGGAAGAGTTAGAGCAGCGACTGAGACTGTGGGAAAATGAAAAGGCAGACCTAAAGAAAGGATTAGAGGATTCACTAAAATCTCGCGGACAACTAGAGGACCAATATAAATCTGTGGATGTAGTACGCAGCGCGACACTCGAGCTTCTCCAAGTCCAGCTTGAAGACAAGAAGAAGGCGACAACGGTGGTTGCACAAGTGAGAGAAGAGATCGCTGTTCAGAGGACGTACAAGGGTAACGGGAATGGTGAGCCCCTATATTTTCCACACGAACCAGTCTTGACTTTTTTGCAGACTTCTTTCAGTTTGCCTATTCCGACAGATATCCTCCATGCATGAAGATCATCCCTACAGATGATCGGAAGAACCCCTTACGCATCTTCGACTTTGCATCTTTTGCCGAGACCACTGCGCTATTGTTCATTCGCCCAGAATTACTATGGACCAAGTTGCGAAATCTGGCTCCTAATCAGATTATTGCGGAGCAGACTATGCAGGCTCTCGAAGTCCACAATTACCGCCTTCACACAGAAGCACGGCAGAGAGCAAAGTTAGATCCTGGCGCTAGGGATATGTATTTGAGCAAAAACATCGGTCTTCGCAGAGACTGGTACACGGATGCAGCTTTCGGCCAGCAGCAATTTACCGGAACAAATCCCACCACCATTACTCTAGCGCCCCGGCGATGGATGGACGAATTCATGTTGGTTGCCCGTGTTCAAGAGCGCACCGATGTCACAAAACTCTTGACAGAGAGAGCAGATAACATGTATGTGCAAGATTACAGTGATTTCCGTTCAAGTATAGGTCTCTATCCGGGAGAAAGGATAGTCTGTGATGGCCGTCACGGTTGTTCGTCTGTTGCTCTCTTCCATCTCGAGACCGAGGGGAAATTGCATCCTTTGGGTATTGTTCTCGATTATAAAGGGAGCATGCAGGAGTCTGTCACCATCTTCAACCGTCGAATCACATCAAACGTCAACGGTAATGAGTATGAGGATTGGCCATGGCGCTTTGCCAAAACGTGTGTACAAGTTTCCGATTGGCTTCGTCATGAAGTCGCTATTCACCTCGTCAACACACACCTCGTCGAAGAAGTGATTATCGTCGCAGCATATCGCTCTTTTGGACCTAACCACATCATAACTCGACTTTTAGAGCCTCACTGGAGCACAACTTTATCGTTGAACAAAGCAGCGCGAGAAACCCTGGTGCCCAAAATCATCATCGGGATGACTGGCTTGTCTGCATCTCAAACGTACGCATTCCTGAAAGCGGAATATAACAAGTTCGACTGGAAAGGTCTGTACATTCCGAATGACCTAAAAAGGCGCGGCTTTCCAATCGAGAACCTGGACGAGCCCAAATATCACAATTACGGCTACGCGCGAAATATCGCACGGATGTGGAATATCATACGAAAGTTTGTGAGTACAGTCCTGGCAAAGGAGTATGCTGGCGGTGATCAGGAGGTGGTCAGCGATAGGTCCCTTGCCGTTTTTTGCGAAGAAGTTCGCTCTCGGGATGGTGGCCAGTTAACCAGCTTCCCCGATATCAATACTCTGAACGAGCTGATTGACTTCGTCACGATGTGTATCCACATCGCCGTTCCGCAACATACTGCAGTGAACTACCTGCAGCAGTATTATCAGACCTTTGTTCCCAACAAGCCATCCGCTCTCCATATCCCGCTTCCTCAGTCTCTAGCAGAGCTCTGTAGCTTCACTGAGCAGGATCTTCTATCGGCTCTTCCACTCAAAAAACCTCGAGACTGGCTGCTGATGGCACAGGTTCCGTATTTGTTGTCGTTTGAAGTTCCAGAAGAAAGCACGATCCTTCATTATGCGGAAACGACTTCGAGTTCAAGAGCAACGCTGGAAATTATCCGAAGTGCGGCACAAGTGCTATCAATGGACCTCCGCGCTTTCATTGATACTGTTACACGGAATAGTACCGAACTTGATGACCAGCAAACGCCGTATCTAGTGTTGGATCCAAGCAAGACTGCGATATCCATTCTCATATGAGAGTTTGCTTCACTGTCTTCACACCACACTATGCATAGGTTGTAACATACTGTAGAGATCAGGCGAATTCAGTGAATCAATGGAACGGTTCTATCAAATTGACTTACTCGTTGCAAACGCCTGAACTGGTAAGGATCCGCGCTTCTAGGCTTTTATTTGATCTGTTGATTGCGGAACCAAAGCACATTCATCGATTGAAGGCGAAAGCCACCCAGAAAAAGACAGGTAGATTGGACAGCTAATGCTCCGGATAGACTTACAACAAGCATACTGGCCATCGCCGAGAAACGGTATGCGTCCTCATGTTGGCTATATGAATGGTCAGAAAGAGTCATACTGGACGGGCTTTGACTTTCACCGAATTCTTGGAAGATTGGAGAACTGTCATTCCGTGCGTCAATCGAAAGTATCAGTCTAGAATTCGCATATACATTGCATCAGGATTGAAATAAGTGGACATCAGTCGGGGAAAGACTCAAAGACACGCCGTAAGAACATTCCTTACCTGAGGCACAGGAAAATGTGTAAGTTCTTGATCAAGATACACGTTGCATCAATGCTAGGAAATTGCAAGGGTCAGGATATTGTTATAAACGAATTTCCCTCTGATAACAAATCGTACGGCCGCATAGAGCGAATTTCCTTCCCTCTCCTAACTACACTCGCTAAAGAAAATGGAAAACCGTTCGAAGTCGGCCGACGAATACCAGGACGAAGTTGTCATCGCGTATGTGTTGAAGTAATCGAAAACGCGCCTCCTCTGTGTTTGACTGAGTTATCCTCGATGCAGACTAATGGGTAACACTGGGACAGGAAAATCATCTGTGAGATCCCACAAGCAAGAATCTGTGAAATCTAGTCAAAAGGCTGACATATGGTGTATCAGTTTATCAAACTCCTCACAGGAGACGCGAATGTTCGAGTCGGCGATAGTCTGGATTCGGAAACGGACGAGGTCGTAAAGATTCCATTTATTGACCCAGTAAGCGGTCGCAAAGTGGTCTTAGTCGATACGCCTGGATTCGATGACTCCAGGGATGGGCGTACTGATACGGAAATCTTGCGCAAAATTTCCGAGTTCATGATTTCCGAGTGAGTGGAATGACCAGATCTACAAAATTCTTTGTGGCTGATCCCTCTCTGTTTAGGTACGACCAGCATCGAAAATTGAACGGTTCAATATTCTTCCATCGGATGTCTGATCCCAGATTCGGTGGACAGTCCCGCCGAAGCCTGAGGATCTTTCGCGAGCTTTGTGGAGCAGCGACGTTCAAGAACGTGGTTGTCCTCACTACATTCTGGGATCGAGTTAACGAGGAGGAAGGTTTGGCGCGAGAGGAGGAGCTAAAGTCGAACTCAAATTTCTTCAAAGATCTCGTTGACGGTGGTGCTCGATTCATGCGACACGACCGCGAAAATAGCGGCGCACGTCAAGTTCTTGATCATATATTCACGCTGGTGCCTACGACCGTGCAGATCCAGAAAGAAATTCGGGTGGAAGGGAAGAGCCTTGAAGAGACCGCTGCTGGATCTGCTCAACGTGAGGAGATCAACCGTATGGTCGCTAAACACAGGAAGGAGATGGACGATCTCAACTCCGAGATAGCGGCAGTGAAAATAGGTAATGACGCACTTAAACAGGAGCTGCAGGAGGAGCGGGCAGAGTTACAGAAGAAACTGTTGAGATGGGAGGACGAGAAGGTTGACCTGAAGAAAGGCCTAGATGATGAGAGCAAGCTCCGAAAACGTTTAGAGGAAGAGATCAACATGCAGAGAGAGAAGTACGAGAAAGCTCAGCAAGAACTACAGTCTGAGCTCGAGAAGTCCAAGAAGGAGCGAAACGAGGCGTTCCTCATGGAGGCCTCGCGGAAGGCTCGGAATGCGGAGAGGGCGAGAATAGAAGCAGAGAATACGCTGGAGCGCAGGATGTCGTTCAAGCAAATGGGACATGAAATAGCGAGGGGTATCCCATTGGTGCCGACTGCGTTTGCGAAGCCTGTTTTTGGCACTATAGGTCGTGGGCTGGACTTTTTTGACCGTCGTAAACGTACTAACTGATTGTTATGATCGGTTCGCACGTTGGGTTCCTGTTCTTTTATCTTGAGATCTTGGTACTTGAAGTGGCGGTGAACCTATGCGAGCATATGAGAAAGTGAGGAAGAACCTTGGAAAAGAGAATGATCCTATACCTTGAAGTTGGTTAGGAAGCATATCAGGCAGCAGACCGCGCAGAATATTTCAAAGCTGGTCTAACTCTGATACTCCTCCTTAGTAACACGTCGCCGTCGCTAAAGAATCCACTTCTACCCTGTAGTCCTCTAAGCGATTTGCTTTTTCTTTGAGTTCGCGTCTCAATTCCAACATCCGATTTTGTTTGTCAAAGTATGCAAAATATGACTGAAAATTTGAGCAGACAGAATCGCATTTCGATGAGGAGAATATGATGAGCTCTACAGGAAAATTCTATGACATCGAAGAGTCCGATACAGACGAAACTGTTTGTTGAAACATCCAAAAGTCGTAGACATACAGTATTGGTGAGAATATTATCCTTTGAACAGAGAGTCTACAGCTGACGTATTTTAGAAACGATCAAAGATCTGAAATTAGGAAAACAGTGTACGCACCTGGGCTACCACGAAGATCAAGATTTCATCTGATCATATCGCTAGAAAATACCATGTCTTCGAAGAAACACCACGTATTAGCACCACAGCTGTTGAGCGGGAAGAGGCAAGGGCTGATAGTGATAAGAGAATTGAAGTCACAATTTGTTATCTAGAAGTCTCTAGCGCGTTTCGAGGAAGTCTGCAGTGTCTCCGGTCCTAAACTAAGCGTCTAAAGCGTAAAAAAGCTTCAAAAATCTCATAGTACTCCGTGCAATGTCGTTTTTCACATGACTCGTAGTAAGCGCGAAGCGTTTAGCCTTTCGTTGGTGCATTGGAGATAGTGAAAGACCGTGGTAGAGCCCTTAAACCTTGAGGATTTAGAGCCATAGAAGCCGGTGGAAATTATAAGCTTGACTAGATTGCGAGAGCGCGTTGAAAATTTAACGGATCATCGTAGTTGAAAGAGGCGCATTTGATTTTGATTTCTAGTTGTACTGTACCCCTAACCCCAAATAAGACAGGCATAGCTTGTACTCACCATTGACTGTTTTGTGCCAATCTTACCATAGGTTAGGCTTCACCTCCTTCTATAACTCGCGGGTCTCCGCTTGTGATGTCGTTTTGCATGAGCTTTGTCGAACTTCTCACCTCCCCTGCGATCTAGTGGATATTTGGTCACATATGCAATGACAAACTTGACCGTGGTGGCACTTCTCATCAGTGGTGAAAACAGATGATTCTGGTTGATGGAGTCGGGAAAAAGTGCCAAAGAGGCCGAGTGAAAAGTAGACCGTTAAAGGATGCGCTTCGGGTTACGGCTTCACCCTTAGCTTTCCACGATCTTTCGCCTCTAGCTGGTACGACCGAATCCATGTCTCAATGCTCTTTCTTGACCACTTCCTATGAGAAATTTTACCCCGTTCCAGACCTCCATCTATCGGGCTAGTCCCATTCTCGACCGATGATTTAGTTTTTGGAGAGAGTGTGAAGTTGTTCCTTTCAAATGCTCAAAATTCTACGACACCCGCAGATTTTGGTTAAAGGTTATTGAAATCCTTGAATCGAATGCAATTGGCCTACAGCTGATGCAGAAATTATGGAAAATGACGACGACAATAAATCAATTCAGAGGTATATTGAACGGGCAGTGGGCTCGTTAAACAAGCATCTTATGAACAGTTCGAGAGTCCACTGAAAAGCTCCAGGAATGGCTTGCTCTGACAACAGAAGAGTGGTATCAACGCGGTTAGTCTGCAGACTATCGCTTGCGCATAACATCTCGGGCGAACATGGCTAAAGTTTCTTGCTTTTGATCAGCCAAGTAACTCGACTTCATCACAGTCAAGTTCTCCATATTGCACCTCGTTTTTGCTGCGGTTACTTATTTATCACTTGCTGTTTTATTTCGATGACCCCATCTTGTGATCTCGTTGACTTCCTTCTTTTCTCTGATGCTTACCTCCTTCAGATAACAGTTGTGTTTTCCGCTCCTCCAACTCCTGCAAGATCATCTCCTGCTCGACTTGCATAGGAAACAGCTTCCGACAATGTTCAACCCTCCTCACTATGTATAATTCGTTAGATCCGATACATCTGATGCCTGGTTGGATCTATCCACGTCAACAGGTCAACGGGCAGGGGGATGGGCCAAGCATCGTTATCAATGGCTTTAATTGTACGGAGAACTAGGCCAATTCGAACATTACGTGTAATGTGCATAGTTCCATTCGTCGACGCACCACCAATGTCAGGTTGTAGGTGAAAAGGGCAATGCGGAGGACGACAATGGTTATAAACCGATCGACTCGCCGGAGGAGGCAGACGATGAGATAGAGGGTATCGAACAAACTTCTACCCAACCTCTTTCAAGCTTGATATCCTCAAATCTCTTCTCTCCATCTCTCCCGGCTGCACCGCCTTTTATCTCACGAACGAAACACATCACAAGCACCTTGATGCCAGGCGTGGTGGAAAGTGACCGGATAAAAAAAAGGCTGGCACAGCTGGCAATAGGTTCGTCGGTGCATATTTGGTGCATATGCGTACGTCCATTCGTACATAGACAGCGTGTACGGATGGTTGAGGACTACCACGTCCCAAGAATACCCTTCGTACCTCTTGTCGTCGAATAGTCACCAATATTACCCTCCACAGTGGACAGTATGGTCAACTTACCCGAAGGAACAAGCGTTTGCGCAACAGCAACAGCAACAAGTGCAGGAGCAGCCAAAGTCACTCGACTTACATTGGAAGTCGGTTTGCAAGGAAAGATTGGTGGTCAGGCAAGATGTGTATGGTGTTTGGTTCGAGTTAGTTCATACTTCATATCATAGGATATGTGCTATTCTATCAGATCAGGTACGGCCGTTTTCTACTCAATGATCTTTTATACTATTTACCTTCTCGCTCATCTCAGCATCTACCTCTCTCCAAACTTCCCTTCTCTAATTATTCCAACACCGTTGAGCTTACGAACGTTAACTTTGACCTCTTTTTCACTGCCTATCTACGGCTGTCACAAAGGGTGGCCTTACCCAGAAGATTGAGATACAAGTGGAGAGAGAGAGAGAGTTGGTAACGCTCGAACAGACGGTTAGATCGATGGTGGATCAACTACATAGGCATATTCGTTACTGGCACGAGAGGGGTCTAGAGTTGAGCTTCACTTCACTTCTGTTGCTTCCTGCCAATTACTGATGGCGGTACCATACCGGCCCTCAAGACGATTCCCTGGTTACTAGCTTGGATGAGGTCTGGGGCGTACATATCGAGTCGTACAGATTGAGTTGCGAATCGAGGGATCGGATTGACCTGAACAAACAAAGTCTTCAATGATAGAAATGATATGTTGTTCATTGGTGCGTCTATCGCATTGTTCGCTAGCTCGAAAATCATGATCCGACGTGAATTAATTCATTGCCCAACGAATTATACGATTCAACCTCAGACTTTATAGGATAGGGTTAGTAATCTTATCTGTAGGTCCTCGTGCTCACGGCGTCGGGATTTAACTGCATATCGATGTCGAATGTCTTTCAGTCACCAAAGAACATAATCGTTTTTTTGAGGCGGCGCATCACTTGAAGCAGACAATGGGGAGTGTATAGTCTCTTTGTCGACTAGGCACACATAATTGTCGGGGTTCACGAAGCGGGCAACTCAGTGGGATTTTTTGCGCAATATGGGATGGGACATTCAACTGAGACTCATGTTGTGATGCCCTAACCATGTAAGTGAACAAGCATTTGTCGTTTCGCTCTATCATTTATTCAATCTCAATGTTGCTCAGAATTTCTCCGAGACCGTGGTAATGATCGCATTTGCAGGCCTTGGAATTCTTCCAAATGACCCCCAAATTAATTGCTGACTGCAAAGGAGGAATCTGCCATTTTCTAGGATCTGAAACGAGCATTATTTATTTGCATTGCAGAGTTTCGCTACAAGGTGCTTAGGGAGATAAAGCTTTGTTAAAGACCTAGAGCACCATGACGACAATGGGAGCTAGAGTTCACTTTGACTTCAACACCAATCCCAATTTCTTCAGAATGATTGGCAGTGTAGCAACTAGCCGAACGTACTATCGATGTACAGAATTTGAAAGTCTAACATATATCCAAGTCTCAAGGTACCTTCGAACCAACTTTGGTCCAGTGAGGTGGCCGTATCGTGGATGGCTTGTATCGTCGTTACAACAGCCAACAATCAGTGCTACTTGCACTTGGGATGTTCACAAGCCACAATACTCTACTACTTATTCCCTGTAAACTCCTATTAATTTGCAGGGAAGGATTAACACCTTCTACACAAAAAGGCGAGAGTGAGTTGAGTGACCTGATCTCTCTTCCTGTTATCCAATTATTATCCTCAACCAAAACCAAAGCCTGGGTCCAGCATATAGGCACTGTGTTCTGTGTAGTCTCATTGCGTTTGCGGTATGCAAATCTCATTGATCAGGGAGACACCATCAAGGTTTCGTTTGACATTAACGTCTGGGAATGAGGATGGGGACATTGTTTGGCTACTGTAGCTGTAGTCATCGCTCGTAAGCCTTTGTAACAATCTTTCTCCTTGACAATGAAACCGTCAGTTCGAAAAGGGTACTAGAGCTGTGAGTTGTGCTTCTATTTGAGCCTTTCATGAGTTAAGCTTGTTCTCAACTGCTCTCGAGGTCCAAATATCGGTCTGTTTGATTTACAAGATGCACCTAGGTTGAGTTGTTTCTTCAACCTAAAACAGATGGAGTACTATCAACTTGTTAAAAATAATGACGTCGATACGCGGTCTCATCTCTGAATTGTAACAGAGAGCTCAATGATTCTCTGCTACTTCTCTACCCTGATATTTCGAGTCCATAGACCAGTTCTGTCCTTAGGAAACTTGCCAAAGATCGAGCTCGGTATCCGCAGTCGGCCAGAAAGAATCGCCTCAACAAACATCGAAGGGTCAGTATGCCAGAGTCATACCAATTTCGGTGTCCTATAGGTAATACTTCCAGACCATGTTCTAACAAGGCATGGAGTGTTATTCTGTGCCATTCATAAGTAGATTAAGTGAATAGGCTTTGTACTGGGAGCTGGTAAAAGGTCAGTTCAATTTCGCAGACCGTTCACGAAACTCTGGATGCAGAAAATCACGGACATTCCTGGAATATAGGACAAGAGCTTCCAGGCGGCAATTGTGATCCTGTTTGTTTTCCGATCTTTTGAAATTCTGATGGTCAAAAGAACTTCCATTCAACTGGCCTGAACATGCTCGGTCATCATGCTCGGTCATAGCAATGACCTGATTTTGATTTTCGTTCTCAACTATTGAATTTGAACGACAATGGAAATGCAGGGAAGGTAGATCTCGTGTCTGAACCCCACATTCTCTTCTCTTAACGTGTTCCTCATGTTTACTGGAGGACTCTTCATTTCTATTCAACTTTGACCGTGTTCTGACACTTTTTTGCCATTGAGTTACTGCTCCTGAGTCATGACTTCTTCTATTGATTCTACTCCTTTCTACCCCTGCTCACTTTCACTTCATTCTACATGGACTGATTGCTGATTCATTAATTCGTGGAATTTTTGACTTTGGTGGCCAGAATTCGACTTATTTCGGAAATGTGATCTACTATGGTTGTTAGGGATAAGATCACACAGGGTTAGGTCACTTTTCCCGTAAATAATCGATTTATGACGATCCATGCATTCTGTGGTCCTGAAATTTGGTAGACAAATCAATCCAATAGTATTCTTCATTTCTGTCTACTAGAAGTAGAAATTTCTGTATGATAACGCGGACTATAGAAGATAAGTATCCATAGTCCAAGTGTGACTTTGAGTCAACACGCCAGGAACAGTAGAACGACCTCTTAGAATTGTACATAAAAATCATGATAATGTTATACAGGTGCCTATAAGCTAGCATGCCAAATCCGAAAGCGATCAGAGGTTCCTTGACTCTGCAGTGAGCAAACGAAGATGAGGAGCTATCTGACGTGACAATCGTACGTTGCCGGTTGATCGGCAGTGCAAAGCGAAGTGCCGTCCATCCTCAGTCTCAAACGAAGCTCACCAATGACTAAACCCAAGCATCTTCGTACAGGTCCAATTAAGCCGCGGAAGATATCTGATGAGGTTGAGGCACACATTCAACAGGCTAAACATGCTTTATTAGAGTCTACAGATCCAAAGTATACAGTGGCACAGGCAGCAAGGGAATTTGGTGTTGAGGCTCATTACAAAGTTCTCCGACAGAGGCTTAAAGGAGTTCAGCCGAAGAAGAAGGCGCACGAGAAGGAGATGCTGCTTACCAAAGCCGAAAAGAAAGTCCTGGTCGATTGGATCCGTTTTCTTGGTCTCGCTGGAATTCCAGTCAGTAAACGGACTCTTCGACCTAAAATAAAGGCTATTATGGAGGCGAAAGGGTTGAACGTAACTGAACAGAGCGTTTCCCCAACCTGGATCCGGATGTTTCTCAAAGAGCATCGACATGTCCTTAAAACAGCGCGAGGTTCTGCATTGGATCCGAAGCGCGCGCAAGCATTTAACTTTACAACGGTGAATGGATATTTTCGAGAGCTTAATCAGGTGCTTCGAGAGAACGACATACCTTGGGAACACGTCTACAACATGGATGAAAAGGGTGTTCAGATGGGGGGAGGGCGGAAGAACTCGCAACAAAGGTTTTTCTATTCACGAAGTGATAAGAATATGTACCGACAACACAGCGATGATCTTCAACTCGTAACGATCATCGACTGTGTATGCGCAGATGGTACAGCTACCATCAAACCCTTGTTTGTATTTCCTGGTACGAATTTTTATGAGGAATGGACCCAGGAAGATGATGAAATAGTGTGCGCACCTATTAGCTTTCTCTCTAAATGATTGGCCACTAATGAAAGTTATCCAAAGGATCGCGACATCGGAAAATGGCTGGACAGATGATGAGATCGGTACTGAATGGTTCAAACAATGCTTCGTACCTCAAGCGACGACCCGAAGGGAAGTAAACGGGACTTCTAGCAAGTCAATCCTCCTGATCTTCGATGGACACGGATCCCATATCAGCGCAGAAATTCTTGACCTTGCGCTCGAAAACAATGTTGTCCTTCTCTGCCTTCCTTCCCATACAACTCATCGTCTCCAGCCGCTCGATGTTGGGTGCTTTGGGCCTCTTCAGTCAGCCTGGTTCAATCGTTGTGATGAGATTCTAGAGCGATCGGGAGAGTCCATGAATTTGCGTGATGTTGTCAAAGAGTACATGGAGTGTCGAAGGGGCGCATTCAAGAGGACGAATATCGAGCAGGCGTGGCGGAAATCTGGTATCAATCCGTTTAATCCTGATATATTCACTGATAAAGATTTCGCACCTTCGATCCCATCCTCAACACAGGCCCGGTTTCCTGAGTCTTTCCCTACACGGCTTCCACGAGCTCCGGACGCTTCGTCGGATGATGCCCTCTTCGATCCTGATGAGCTGGATAGGAGAGATGAGAGAGTGGATGGTGGGGGAGAAAACGGAGAAAGTGATGGTGATGAGTCAGAAACAGACTCAGAAACAGACTCAGATTTTTCTGATTCTGATGATGACACGCACAGGGTTCCGTCAGCAGAAAATCCCTTTTCCGCACTTTCATCACGCATGCCACATGCTGTACCACCACTGCCTACACCTTCACCCGCTTTTTCCCGACGAACGCGGTCGCAAACCTCTCAGCCATCAAGAACACCCACTCCTTCTTCATCTCTCACAACTATTCATACTCCATCTTCTCGCCATGACAGAGAACTTGAACGGCTTCGTGTGGAAAACGCTCGGCTCAGAGCTGACAACGCTGGCCTCATGGAGGAGTCCGCCTCTCTAAAGGCACAGCGCGATGCAGCACAGGTTCACGCAGTTTTTGCTGGTCAACAGTATGCAGTCTACAAACATCGGCTACATGAGAAGACGAAGAGGAAGGAAGGATCAAAGAGGGTTTCGACATCTGCGCGTGTGCTCACATCAATGCAAGGAAGGTTGGAAATCGCTGCAGATGCTGCGAAAAAGGCCGAAAAATCCAGGGAACTGCAGAAAAAGAAGGAGAAGGATGCTCAGAAAGCAAGAGAGGATATAGTTCGTCGGGCTGAGCAAGAGAAGGAGCGTACCGAGTTCTCAGGAAACATGAAGTATATGGTGAGGAGCACATTGGTAGACATCGCCTTTTCTCTCAATATCGAAACGGAGAAGGCGACAGCCGAAACGCTTCGCGTTCGTTTGAACGCTCATTTCGAGGCGAACCCGGAGCTGAAGAAGCACGCTAGGTACCTTCGTCTCTTCGAACGATCACGAAAGCGCAAAGAGCCTCCAACAGAGAGTAACATTCCCTCGCATCAACCCTCTCCCACATCAACGTCCCATTCCTCACCAGCACCAGGGCCATCATCTCATCACCAACCACCCCCTGCACCTGCACCAGGGCCGTCTTCCCTGCCGCCTTTCTACCAGTCATCAAATCCTTTCGCTTATGAAAACCCGAGTCCTCTGTTGTTTCAACATATACATCCTTACCCTCCTGTACCTGCTTTCCCTTATCCCATGTTCCAGTCTCATTCTCCTGCTGTATTTCATCCTCATCCTCATTCTCAGTCTCATCACATTCTCAATCCTACCTCTCCTTAGATACACTTGAAGATTCATAAGTAGAATTCAATGAAATTTCAATTATTTTCTAAGTATCCTGAAAGGACGCCATAAACGAAATCGTTGATTTGCCGAGCACTTGCCGTTTGCCGTTTAGCGGCTTCTGTGTGACGAAGCTGTGACCCGACGCGCACCTATCCCAGTTTTTGCTCGGTCACCGCCCGACACCTCCAAGAGCGCACGGGGAGCTCTATAAGCTGGGAGTTAACCATTTTTTAAGACTACGAATCGATCCGTCCACTCAGATTTTTAATCCGGTAAGTTTTCATTGAGTTATTAAAAATATCGGTAAAAAAATCCTATCCCTAACAACCATAGTATGAGCTACGCGATGCTTCAAAACTACAATGCCGGCCGCCAATTTCATCTGTCCGACTCCGATTTCAGCCCAAGCAAGATCAGAAGCCCGGTCGAATAACCTCGTTCAAGGTCAAGTCGATTGTGTGAATGACCCGAAAGTCAAATCATTTGTAAGTACTCATTCTGTCTTCATACCTCTCGCGCATAAAGCGACCTTTCCATCATACTTGTGACGGTTTTCCAGTCTGTTTCACAGTCACCAAGGAATGTCAACATCCACAGCTTGGGGTCAGTGCTTTACGCTTCCGCTGTAGTAACCGGCGACTGAAGGCCGCAGAGGCATTTCGACTTTGAACTGACTTGATGATACATCATTCATTTGTTTCTATTCGATATATCGCCACTTGCGCAAAAACTTTACACTATCAATATCATATGTGGTGGGAGGATTAATTTTTATGAAGACTGATTGGCTGACAAAACCTTGTTTGAACAGCTTGTGTTCTTCATTCATTAACCTGCGAGTCTGTTCTAAGAAAACTTACAAGGAAACCTTGCGTTGTAGGCTTGCTTGAAAGCACGGCAATAGTAAGCATCCTTCTTGGAATAGGCGGAATAGCTTTGGACGCATCTATCAATACAGACTCCTGAATTGTGATTTGGTCATCTACCAGTGTAATTATTTCGACAAACGTTCTTCGGTTTGCCCTGACCAAGCACCCGCGGCCACAAACCCATAGAGTAATATAATTGGCTTAAAAGCTGTTGACACTGTATCAGAAGTCGGGGAGGATCGAAAAAACTGGAGTGTACAACCTTTTACAACACATAATGGAGTCGTTGACGGACTGAAAATCGTATCTCAAATGTCGTCAACCATTGAGCCAAGTACATTGACATACAGTCCAACTATATTTTCTTTGAGTCAACTGCTCAAAGTCAATCCCATATTTGAAAGAACTAAAATAGTATCTATGACGTTGGTACATCTAAACCTTGTCCGACAATAAGCATCTGGGTACAGTTTGGCGTTATTAGACCTTAGATGTACCCTGGCCAGCAGCTGTTTGACCTAGTAAAACGGCCTGCTTGCTTGCCACCGTAGCAGTAGCAGTCTTTACGTACCTGTAGCATGCCGCTGAAGTCGCAGTATCAGCTAGACCCGTTTTCCGAAGCTGACCGGGGTTTTTTCAGATGAGAAATGTGTACCGGATAGTACCGCCATGATGCATGATTAACACCACCGAAATCATTTCCGGCACCGGACTGCTTGCGGCTTACCAGGCTATCGGAAAACTTTTGTGGCAGGGAGGAATTTTGAGAGACGAGTTCGAGAGATCATCGTCGAATCCATTGGACCAGCCTAAACCTCTGCGCGGGACCCAGAGAGAGAGAGAGAGGGAGCAGACAAGCGCAAGATGACTGATCTTGGAAGATCGAACACGAAAGGAAGAATGAAAAGGCTTAGTGATCATAACTTTGTGTAGCCAATCATCTGCAATCCCCGTATACGTGGTTTAGTTCATCTATCATACCCCAATTGTCGCAGCTCCGCTGAAACACTTGAGAAGACACCGGAGGTCCCCCGTATGAGCGCTGGAGTGGAACCACTGACCAGCCCCCGTGAGTGCTTGTGTCCATGTTGAGCCCATGGTATCCGTGGTTTCCGTGATAGGCGGTATTAACTCCGCATATGCTCAAATTAGTCTCCCTGTTCCAGTTTTTTTTTTTTCAGCTCCCAAAGAGAATATCCACGAAACATCTGTAAAATTTTTTGTCTATATGTGTGCCAGGAGTATGTTACAACCAGGGGGAAGGGAATCAAAGGAAATAAGCAGGAGCAACAGAGGAGAGACTAGCAGAGTAAACGAGAAACAGAACGAGAAAGCGTAGACGATAGCAAAGTGAGAAAAAGAGAGAACTAAGCAAGAAAGAAGGAACTTTATACATAATGTTGGTAGTAGAATTATAAGTGGGTAATATGGGCCTTGTCAGTGTCGAGTAACGTGCCTTGACTGATCCATCCAGGCAGAGAGCGGAAGGAAGTGGAGGATGGGATAATGGACAGTAAGGAAGGGGAAGCGCGAATAGGCTGAGAGGGGACTGGTATTAGAACGGATCTAAAAAGTCATGAGGCGAAAAAAGTACAACCATGACACCGAGATTTTTATAAGGCCAGAAAGAAGCAAAATAGCTTATACACATTAGAAAGAAGAAAGCAATTAGAGGAAGGAAAGAAGATGAGAATAAAGTGAGGCAGATATGGACAACAAGTAGAACGAATTATAGATAAATTGAGAGTCCACGATGACGACTGATCATCATCCGTTAGTCGATGGATATGTTGACTTACTGTGGCCACCTAGGGCCCGTTGACGGTTCCTCTTGACCATATATCACCCATGTCGCTACTACTACCTCCACTACCGCCTAATCCCGACTGTGAGTAGCCAGGAATGCTTTGTACGGGAGGTAGGCTTCTCGCGAGGTTGCCTCCACCGCCTATGCCATTCAAGCTACCTAGGCTGCCAATTCCGCCTAGACCTCCGGGACCTAGCCCGTTAGAAGAACCAAGTCCGTGACGGGATGCGGATTGAGCAAACGAGGCTCCACCTAAAGGTGGCGGTGACGGTGCGTAGGGACGATGATCGTAACCGTTGCGACTGTTACTCGTGGTCAGACTACCTGGAGGTGGGAGTTGATTAGAGCCGGCGCCGAATGCACTTCCGCTACCACCGCCCCCTGTAGTGTTACCGCCGCCAGCAGAGGACGCAGAGGAACCAGAGTTGGAATTGAACATTTGGGATGGTGTAGGAAAAAATGGTGAGTTTAGCGTAGGGAAATTAAAGTTGCTGTCTGGCCCTCCGCCACCTGTGGATGAACTGGGTCCTGAGCTTGTAGGAGAACCAGATTGTCCAGCGTATCCGCGAGAGGACGATCGTTCTGGACCAGGCCACATGGAGTTGGACCCGGCTGAGGAAGATCTACCATGAGAAGAATCAAGACGACTATCGTTACCTAGTTTTCCTGGAGTATCGAGTCGTGGATGATCCCAGGAGCTTCCTCCGTGAGTTGAGTGATGCGAAGAAGAGGAACCATACATATGATGAGATTGGCCAGCTGAAGGAATATTTTGAGAAGATAGGTATGAATGCAAAGCAGGAATAGTGTTTGATTGACCAGGAAGACGCGGAGACGGAAGAGGAGGATTGTGGTTGAGAGGCGGAGAATGATGATGATGATTCGGTCTTTCGGCATTGAGATATGGATGGCGCGAAGATTCGCGTCCATAAGGATCTGAGCTCCCATACGAAGGTAAAGAAGGGCGAGAATGTAAACCAGCACTATGGTGGTCATCGTACGGCACTCTGGGCAGTCCTTCGTCTTGAAGTGAATCGGGAGTACCAGAGCCGTCGATAGAGTGAACACCGGCATCAGTCTTTCTGCGTTTTCTGGAGTGATTTGGACGTCGACGGTAAACATAATCAGGATATTTCGAGTTGAATGTTTCTTTGAGTTCTTTTGCACGATCGAGGTAGAATTGTTTGTCTGACTAGAGCTTGTTCAGTCAAGAGACTAAAAAATAAAAGTTGAACACTCACAGCAGGCATTGAATTCCATTCCTTGCTGAGAATTTTGCTGATCTCTCCTGTTCGCATCGACTGGTTTTCTGAAGAGACTTGAGGCCTACGACGTCTGGCAAAGATCATGAACGCGTTCATTGGACGTTTTGGAGTACCGTCAGCGTTAAGAGTCTGGGAGGTAAGAGTCTGATTGCTTTCAAGGTCTATGATAGATATGAAGATGAGAGAAGAGATGGGGAGGGAGAGTAGGACGTGCCTTCGTCTTTGACAGTGTCACCCTGGTAATAATTGGAGCCATCGTCTGAAGGGGAATGGGAAGTACGCGCAGCGCCAGGCGCGTCAACAGGAGAGTATTGAGAATGAGAGGTCATCTTCGTTCAAACAGAAACAGAATAGAGAAAACAAGAGTAAGAAATGAAATGGATCAAGAACCTTGTTGACTTGAGTTGTTTTGTATAACCCCATGAAATCTTGATCGAAACAATCCCAATTGCGGTATGATCGGCACGCGGGGTCAAAATTTCTATACAAACATTATTTCTCACAAATATTCTCTCCGTTCGCCGGGAGCTCGACTTCTTTTTGACAGTGACTGAAATAAAACGCGGAAGGAAGGTCAAAAGTATAACAAGCTTTGGATCGCTCAGCTTTCTTGTACATATAAACGAGGGGAGCCATATAAACTAGACTCACGCTGTATTCGGTACTTATTTTCTTGCATTATTTTCAACCATTTTTTTCATCTCAAACGGACAAAAAAAAAAAAACACCCATCTGGACACGAAAATCTGACAATCTATAGTTGAATCTGAATCCTGCCCTGACGGAGGCACGGAGCTTGACTTGTGACCAAATAGTCGACTACACCGGTTGGCGCGCACACACCACTCTTGGATTATTTTTTACTCCAAATCAAAGCCAACTTTATCTATTACTGACTTCTTTAAAGCCAGGATTGAGAGAGAGAGGGAAGACTCCCATAAATAGCAAAAACGGAGAGCTGAGTTTTACATGTGGTAGCTCGCGTTTGTCCGACTTTTTGCCCAAAAAAATCGACTGTTAAATCATGATCATTACGAAATCAGCGTATGCCGGCATCAGACCGCCTTGTGGAAATTGAGGGTCTAGTGACGTAAACGGTTTCTGCCTTCCTTCCAAATCCAAACAACTTCTCAAGCTTTGCTTTTTGCCTAACTTTTGCCTCTTTTTGCCTACGCTCGGTACGTTGCAGATGGCAAAATTTTATGATATCGAGATCTCCGTCATTTTTCTTTTTCTTTTTTTTTTGTCCCCGTGCGCGTTTCCCCCTTCCCCCATCATACGACATCCGACGTGTCGAATTAGTATCCTGCAGAGACCAGGCCAGACCTGTGCTCTGTCCCTGCCGCCTGGCGCTCGGTTCATCTACTCCCCTTTTGCTTGTTTCCCCGAGTTCAAATCAGTCGCTTCCAAACAACTTTGTGGAACGTTTCAACTTCAATCGAAAGCGTAGAGTATCTCCCATTTCCCGCCTACAACCACCCATATGAAGCGCAAAAACTGGTACAGCTTGCACAACACTCTGTCATTGAGTCAAATGATCATATCAATCAGCCAAGGTAACCATCCGCCCAACGCTAGGACTGATAACAAAAAAAAAACGTGAAAAACACGAGTCTCTCAAGCCTTAACTATCGAACCAATCACAGATCGTCTTTTTTTTTCCTTCAAGGTTCGGAAGCGCAACGAGAATCTTGAGGTCAAAGCGCCAACTAGAAAGTTTTGAGAACGGGTATTTTTCACATGTTACCCTGCTGATTTGCCCTTACCGCTGTGACAACGCGACAGATTCCAACGGGAAATGCCACGTCCTGAGAGGATTGCGACTGGTGAGAAAATACTCTGATTCCCCTACTGCGATTCCGGTTTGAGAACTCCCGGGTAGTGTTAGTTCTTTCTAGTTACAGCTAGATCCATCTAGTGGGGTCTTTCTAGGCGGCAAGTTCAACCAAAGGCTTAAACTGTCCGTGTCCTCCCCCATCCCATGAGCGCGACGCACGACGCGATTGTTCAGGGATGCTTATAAACCTGAGAAGAAACGTAAAGAACGGGATGTGAGGAAAATTCGAAGAAATTCGATGCGTCAGGTGTTGGCCTGTGCTTGCCCGAGCGTCTCGGTCTTTCTAAAAACCTTCTTCTCTTCTCCAACCGTACTTCTCACCTTCTCATTAGCCTTCTTCTGCCCCTTCGGAGGCCTTCGGGCTCTGTTCGGGGATTGGTTCGGAATATCTACTCCCATCTCTTATTCCCTGCTCGAGTGTGGTTAGAGCGCAGAGTGCAGGGTTCCACAAAGATTTCACCAAATTCCAGGATCTTCGTTATCTTTTTTGTAATATGATTATTGGCGGATACCCATGGACGTGCGCAGGAAAATCTTTGTTTCAGACAATATTTTGGGCTAGAGGTAAGTCTAGATACTAATGACAAACTGCATTTTGTAGGAAAGCAGTATTCAGAGATTATCGTGCATGTCGAGAGTTCAATGTATGCACACAATGAGGATTACAAACAGGTGTACCGCGCACTCATTGGCATCAGCTCTCAAAAAGCGAAATTTTTCTGCTAGCACTAAGCCTTCTAAACGCGTCCTGTACACCACTCACAGGAATTCAATGTACGTTCAACCATCAAAAGTCTCGCTGTTCGCGGATCGTATACAGTAAACTTGAAAGTATAGTATATCACTTACAGCAGGGCTAGGCTATAATTGCACTCTGCATATGTTTCGCTGAATCGTATTGATCAATATAACAACATATTCACCTATGTATAGCTTATACTGAGGGAAGATTCATGCTTTACAATACAAGAAAATACGCATCCTATTTCAACTCCACGTGCGGAAGTATAACTGCTTGTTCCTCAATTGTCATTGAAATGTCTTCATTTCACATTCATTTCCGTTGGCCATTCAACAATCGAATATGCTCAATTCAAATTTGATTCTTGACACGCGCGCTCCGATGGATGAGAATTGTCGATGGGAGTATGGTACCTACAGTGGATGTAGAAAGCAACTGAATGTGAATGGTATTGGCAATTCGAGGGGGTCAGATTAGATCGAATGAATTGAATCTTTTTATCGATTTTCTTCCGCAATCAATTACCTTCTCGGTTTTGGACCTTGCTCGATATTGAATCGCTTTGAATACCGGGATTGAATGCGATAGGAGGGACGACTACTGGGGGAATTTGTGAGATCAGATATATGGGTTACTTATCGGCTTGTAGACGAGATTACGCGCGAGCTAACCTCTGAAAGAGAAAGAAAAAGAAATAATAGTTGACGCGTTCATTTCGCGAATGGATGATAAACAGTTGTATTCATGCTGGTGAGCTCCGACGCTCTATTGATGTTGGATAGAATAGAGATATTCAATGGACGCAGATGAACAGCTCCTTCGAGATCAACGCACGAAAATTGCTTCGTTGAATGTATATCACTGTATATGTACTCTTCGTTCCGGCTGTCTGTTCTTTCATTCATCAAATTTGATTGTTATTCCACAATATCATACAACCTTGTCAAAGCATTCAAAAACTCTCTCTTTTATCCTTCAATTTAACAGGGATACTTTACATTCCGTTGAGCAGAATCGCGGAGTCCCAAAAATAATACAGTTTTCTACACGACGTCGAGGATAAACAAAAGTGCATATAATCATAGGCGATAGTATAGAAAACTAGTGAATGATGTACCTTTCAATACAAACGCGTTCTGCCCCCATCTCACTCACTAACTCTCGGAATGCTGCGTGGTAGGATAGCAACTAGAAGTAACTCTGTGTCCACGGTTGCGATTTTCACCTTGACGTCGGGAACAATACCGTGTTCCCAGCGGCACCGAAGGACTGAAGGCAGCTTTATCCTCCATCTACCCTTCGAATGATCCCTGCCGTGGACAGTGGCGGGGACGAGCATTCAGAGCCTATTCAATTAGCTCACTCCGAATAGATCAAAAATATTCAGGCTTCAATCGATGCTATCGCAAAGGATTCATTAGATCCCCTGAGCATGGCTGGTAAGTGAATGCTAGTTAGTACAGTAATCCTTTGTGGCCGAACTCCCGTAGGCTGGGAGTCAGACATAAAAGGGTGTATCAACCCCATGCTTGACCACTACTTCCACCACAGTTAGCCAAATTTCCAAGCCAGCGTAGGAAACAGACTTTCATCTTTGGTCCCCACTTGTAAGTCTAGGCGCCATAGTCCATGAAACATGTCAATTTCGCTGGAGGTATCATTATGGCAAGTTCAAACAACAACTCGACAGAATTCCACTTATATGCGAGGGAATCGGGACCTTGCTGCTCTGAGCACAACGAAGTTGGGACAGGGAATTCTAAAGATGGTTAGTAGACGATTGTGAAATCAGCACCTATTGCAACCGCTTTTCTTAGCTCAGAATGAAAGAAGACAGTGGCTTTCGCGCTCAGTTCTGGTAATCTAACTGCTGTTTCGATTCGACTGACTCAGAAGACATAGGCATGAGGTGTGGTTGACATTATCCACGGATAAGCTGATTATGTCGCGATGAGGTATGAGATCCGAGTAGTATTGAAACCGTATGCTTGAGTACCATATATAAGAGGCTTTTGGCGCCTTGCCATGCGGCCCATGCCGTTCAAAACATTGGCGAATATTTATTAATAAAAGACTGAGCTGCCAGTTTGGCCCTAAACTTACGGCCCAAAGTGCCTTCCAGCCATTACGGAAGAAGGAAAGCAGATTGATGAACCTCGACTCCCCCACCGTTGTTTTGGAAAATCCAGCAGTCAAGTCGGACAGAACCCCGAGGAGTCGCGACTCGAAGTTCAAAAGACAATAAAGCATCAAGTTTTGAAACGGGGACCTCGTTGATGAGAAAGGTGGGACAGCTCAACCACGAGGAGCACTGCCAAATGCTGTGATACCAAAAAAGAGTATATTGGCTTGATGATAAGAAGCCCTTCCGCGCTCGATGATGGTCAAATGTAAGTACTTAGCACAGAGTAGTGACGAAGCTGGAGCTTATCACGAGATCGCAATTGTGGAGGCACTGAACTGAATACTTCTTCACGAGTGCCCAGACTTGAAAAATGTCATGGTTGATTCTCACATAAATGACATACCGTAGTGGCACATGGCAAGCTTGGTATCTCTCTCGACTTCTCAGGAAAGTACTTGAATCTTCTCCTTCCACAGATGAGACTCAGAATATTAGTATTTTTGTGCAGAAGGAGAATCTGGAGCGCCAAAATAAGCTTCAAACGCACCGAAGCTTGCCCGAGAAACGTCCTGTGGAAATGGAGAGGGTGGAGATCATATCATCGGAGAGTGCTTATTCCCAGCTAACAAAACTCCGTTCATCATGGAAGCTGCCAGTAAGCGGCAAGAAAATTTTACGGGGTTGATACGGGAATGAGATTCTCTCGAGTGATAGATGGGTTGTTGAGATTGCTGGATATAGTCAAGCTTTGGAAAGACATCCTGAACACATTCACACTAAGCCTAGAAAGGCTGAAACGATCAGTAGTACGTACTCGCCCACAAGGAAAGCCTTCACGTTGGGCGCCAGAATACATTCAGTGATTAAACATATAATCTCTGAGGATGCCTGAGGACATGCTGCAGGCCGCAGTAGCAAATTATGATTATGATAGCGCACTCGCAAAGTCAATTCTGCTGCGAGCGAAAACGGGAGTATGAGAACGGTCGGGAGCGCCAACTGCACGTGCTGGCCTAGCACATCGGTAAAGAAGCTCCATGGCCGAAAACGCCCTCATGGCAATATCTAAATCTGCCAACCCACTACGCTCAAAAATTGCGTTCATTCTCTCATTCGAGCCTCCATCCCTGTTATTCTCACAAAAACATTAAGCCATGCATTCTTCAAACACAATTTTTGGGTCTTGTTTCCGTCGGTGAACAGACAATTCGTCCCGCCTCATTAATCATTGCCTTCGTTCTTCTCCGCTTTCTCATACTTGGCCCTCTCTTCCCGCCCGCTCGTTATACCGTTGACTTCTCGATATCTTGAACCGCTCCCATACTGAGCTCATCATCTCCTACACTCCTGCTCACACTGGCTCAGCAGATGTATCGCAGATTCCTTCCGCTACGTCCACTCGCCCGTTTAGGCTGTGTAATCGCCCCGCCAGTTTGGCAATTTGCATAGCTTCGAAGCATAGCATCCTTTGCTCGGAGGCACCAAATTCGAATAGTATCTGTTTCGACATTGGGCAAATAATGAACTCGGATTCACTAAGTGCGTAGTTTTATTTTCAGGTAAAATTTGAGAGGAGCAATCACAGAGTGACACGATGAGAAGCGGATATATGGATGATCAGGAGGTATCATTAACAGACAGAGACTCCGATGTTTTTGTCGAGCAACCGGGGCAGACGTAATGGAGGAGAAGTCATTCACGAATGCGAAGGAGAGGAATTACAATACTTCAGATTACATAATGCAGTAATTGAAACTTGTTTCTTATTAATATTACCTGAGGTTCCCCAATATGATACGGTAACCGGTTGTGAGATCACTTCTTGTTACAACATTCGCTTTCTTTTCTACCATCGCATTCAGATCATGGCTTCTCATACATACATTGCACCGCTCAAAGACTCGACGACCGTGTTCAAAAACGATATCTTCCAGGGAAAGATCTTGTTTTGCACTGGAGGAGGTTCGGGAATATGTAGAGGAATGACAGAAGCTGTGGTAGGCGGACAGTTTTATTTTCCTTCCCTACATCAATAATTCTCTCTTCTTAGATGCGTCATGGAGCAGATGCAGTCATAGTGGGACGAAAGTTAGCACTTTGTTCAAAGTCCATCCGCGTTTCTCTGACAGTAGTTCAAGACTTGATCGACTTACACAAACAGCTAAAGAACTCTCCGCAGCCACTGGAAGGACCTGCATACCCGCACAGGCGGACGTCAGGCAGCCCAAAATGCTACAAGACGCCGTGAATAAAACCATCGAAAGATTCGGAAAGATTGATTTTGTGATTTGTGGTATACGGCTCAAATTTATTTCTTAAATCCATTTTTCAACTGCGTATGACCCAGGTGCTGCCGGTAACTTCCTTGCTCCCATATCCGGTCTTTCAGAGAATGCATTCAAGACGGTCATGGAAATTGATACAGTGAGTTATTCGATAGGATAAATATCTCGACTCGTTCATTGTATCTCCTTAATTCAGCTCGGGACTTTTAATACGATCAAGGCGACAATTGCACATGTTCGTCAGTCGAAAGGCTCGTACATCCATGTCAGTGCTACTCTCCATTACAAAGGTGAGGGCCGCCGTCCTTATTTTGAAATCCAACCACTGAATCTTCAAACAGCCACACCATATCAGGTACATGTGTCTGCTGCCAAAGCAGCAGTAGATGCTCTTTCTGCTGTTCTCGCCGTCGAAGAAGGTCCGCATGGCGTGCGTTCCAACGTGATTGCACCTGGTCCCATAGGCGGCACGGAAGGCATGCAGCGTCTATCCAACATCGCAGATGGCAACAGTTCCCGCCTTCCTCTCGGTCGCGTCGGTGATATCAAAGACGTAGCTAATGCTACTGTATTTTTATTCAGTGAAGCTGCGTCATATATCACGGGCCAAGTGGTCGTCGTCGATGGAGCAATGGAGCATATGAGGCACTTCCAATTTCCATACCCCCAGGCTGTTTTGGACCCGGGAAGCGTGCAAAAGATGATTCAAGGAAAACTGTAAATCATAGTCCGGGACTGTATAATTTAGACTACACTGACAGCTGGCCCATTGCTTCGTATAAAGCCTTTTATATTTATATACGTTCCAACTATTCAGCTACCCGGTTCCCGCTGTGTATTCTTCTCCTCGTAGCCTTGTGAGTTATCGTGCCTTACTTTAATGAGTACAAATCTTGTGGGAGACTACGCAACACGCTGGAAAAGTCCTACTGTAGTGTACGCCAGCCATGTCGAAACAACGATACCGGTTTTTAGCTGATTTTCAGCAGGTGTAATGTCAAGCATGTGTCGCTTACCTTTTTGACTCGACTTGGGTCGAGTTGAAGACATAAATAAATGCATACGATAGGAGATTAGAGGGATCATGTTCTGGATGTTGCGATTATCCAGGGTGCCGAAAATTCACCTGTGATTTGCGTCAAAAACGTAGTCGCTCTATGGCGATTCTGCGGTTCCGATGAGAAATACTATCGGGCAAATACCGTATCATTGCTACAATCAATCCAAACAAAAAGCGACAAGCAGAGACGAGAGAAAGTTCAACGTTACCTCCATATAGAGCTTCAAAAAGAAACTAGCGCAATATCTTCAAGATATTATCAGTTCTGAGTTGAGTAATTGATCAGAATTTCCGCAAACGATGCAAATATCGGAGAGATAGTTCAAGATGCGCGGAGAGATTGCCCTTTCCTAGTACAACTTTTGATAATCGGAAGAATTGATAGAAGAGGAAGGGCGGTAATTGTTTCGGAGAGCTAGGCTGCTCAAATTCACACACCACGCGTTGTCCGTGTTCTTTGAAGGCTGTAAGAGCTGCAAGTCATTTACCAAACAGTTCAAATCTCGGGCTTGAGTTGTTAACCTGAAATAAATGGCAACCGCGTTCAACAAATACGTTGATACTCGATCATACGTGTCCACGAAATGGATGGCAAGGCCTGGCTACGTAAATCCTCAGCATTGAGGTAGAATATCCCGCCAATGGGCATCATATACAGAGCGCCGAGGTAGTTGTTCAAGTAAGTTTCCAACGGCGGAATAGATACATACAGGCTGCAAACCCTATCTGAGATTCCTCCTTAGAAACCTCCGAGCTTTTCGTGCACAGGCAGGCTCCGTCTCCGTGCCCGACCAGGTACATTAGATTGTTTTCGGTGGAAAAGAACATGAAGCCCAGTTTTTTTTTTTTCGAAGAAGTCACCGTCAAGAGAAAATGATACGCTTCCTGGAAGGGCCAAGTAGGCCCAGCGGGAGTTTCCGCCACTGGTAAAATTGCAGGGTGGACCTGGTGACAAATTTTCCAAACCAGTCTAGAACAAAGAGATCTTGGAAGCATCAAAATGTCAGATATCAAGAAAAGAAAATGACAAATTGGAATGGATCATGAATAATTCTGCACCCAGAGTCGATACCGTGAGGTCCAGCGTGCTTTTCGAAAGTGATACCAAACGAAAGCTGCAACAAGATCTATCCGTGCTAGTAGTAGGGAAAAGCTCTCATCTCCTAAATGTGAGCTTGCGCAAGCATTTCTGCTCGTTTTTGTTCGAAGAAATGCTTTCTGCGCCTTGTCATCGGCGGTCTTTTACGTCCTTTGCTAGTCAGCCATGAAGACCGTGTAGGCCCGGCTGCTGCGGCCATGAATATATTTCTTTCCCAAACAAAGGACCGAAAGCAAACAGACCCTGTTTTCTCTGGAAGTTGATCAGCTAGATTGATTGGGCTAAACTTGGACGAAGAGGGAAGACGGAAAGCGGACAGAAGTATGGAAGTGGGATAACGTAGGAAAGAACATCTCACACTGACTGGCACACAATCGGTCTTCTGGCATTAGGAATGATCCTCGCTCTATTACTGTATATCCATGACTTCACGGTTAAGCCGATTCTAGTTGATCTCTTATATCCGAGATAGAAAGTTCAGAAGGACAGCCGTGAAGAGAGCGATTTCCTACCAGTGTAGTTGCAACATGACCGGCTAAACGATGCGTTTTCCGTGTTGTAGTTCCGTAGCAGAGGATAGCTCTCTGAAAGATTTGAAGTATCTGTATACCTGGAGCTCTTGATCGCTCTTAAGAATAGATCTTGAGCGTAAATTCAGCGGACTAGACCGTGAGGGATATTCTAGTTTTCCGGGTTTTCTTGTTAGAGCATGAAGTCGGCGAAATTATTCAACCATCGCCCGATAAAGCTACGAGCAGCCCGAGGATAACTCGAGTATGATGGGTATTGGAGCACGGTTAACACCGATGATGATGATGGATGAACGACGTGAATGCATTCAAGAGATGCTAAAGGTCGAAACCACATAGATAACACACTCTGAAACGAAGGTGAAGTTGGAGAGGAGAAGGATCGTTTGTGAGCCAGTTTGTCACGAAGCATACGCGAGCAGTTTTGTACGTCGTGGAAAATTCCCTGTTCGGATTAAACAGGGGATCAAAAGCTGAACAAGCTGAACATGTAAACCACTGTACCCCATCTCTTATATCCACTGGGAAAGACGTTCAAGGTTCGAAATAGAGAGGCCTACTATAGAAACCGACCCTTAGATAAGTCAAGAATCAGTGCGAACCACTAACGTTTTCCACTACTTCCAACCAGAGGATTGTGACGATGATTTTCCCCATACCAGCATTTACAAGCTGCCCGTGGATCACATCTACAACTCTAAAGTCAACTGCTGTCAGTCTTCCACAACACAAGAATGTCATGATGAGAAAAGTCGCGCTCATGGGACGATGTCATAGTTGCAGAGAGAAAATACCATCGCTTAGTATGAGCGTATATTATCACTAGAGTGAGAGTGAGAGAGTATGGCTTCCAGAGTGTATACCAGGCATAATGGTCACTACGAATGCAGTGAGGTTAGCCTCATTGTTTTTTCTCTACGTTGTCAATTTACCATTCACAAACTCGAAGTTTATAATGAAGAGTGATTTGGGGCCCAAAGGCAAACTATCTAATCTAATCTCATCAAATTTACGCCGACACATGACCCAAATGGTGTTCCGCTAACGATCGTCACTAGCGCTTCTCTCCTGTCATCCCGACGTCAGATTTGAGGAGGATGACCACTGAGACACCTTCTGCACGTGTGAGCTCCTCCTTAGCCATCCTGGATATATAAACCTTCTCTCCGCGACCCTTTTCTTTCTTACCACCACTGGATTCGAGTTCAAAATGGTTCTCTGCAAATATCTCGCGCTTTTGGCTACAGTTTTCTCAGCTTCGCTTGCTCAGAATACCACTGTCATCACCGATGCTTTATCTGCGCTTGGACTTTCCTCATTCGCCTTAGCCGCCGCCGCTTTGAACGGGACTTCTGGCGGGCAAGCTCTTCTGTCAACGGTACTCTCTGGCGGAAATTACAGTATTCTTGCACCGACCAATGACGCGTGTATGTTGACTGTGCATCCTCACCCAATCAAAGACTCATGTGTCTTCACTGTTCCCAGTCTCTCAAGCTTCTTCGTTGGCATCCGATAATACCCTTCTGGTTGACACGCTCGCATATCACATCCTCCGAGGCAGTTTCTCGTCTTCTAATTCGAGCACTTTTAATCTTACTAGTGCGACCTCGCCCAACCACACCATAGGGCGGTCCATGTTGAATGACTCGGCTTATGTTACCTTGGAAGGCAACGCCTCGCAAGCTGTGGCGTGGACGATCGAAAGTAACACACTTGTTTTCCTAAACCAAGCGTAAGTATCTGTATTTCGCTTTCGTGTACCCATGTGGCCTTACAAAATCAACCGTTAGGACTAACATCTCCATTGTTAATTCTACTCGCATCAATGGTACTGGACTCGACATATATACGATCGACGGTATTCTTTCGATCCCTCCTTCGATGTCGTCTGTACTCGCTAATGCCACAAACACGAGCTCTATCGCTGGATTGCTCAATAGTACGATGGTTCCTTCTTCTAATGGAACCAATGATACTATCGGTAACATCCTCAACGCTCAGAGGGGCATCACTCTCTTCGCCCCCAGTGACTCTGCATTCTCTGAGGTTTCGAGTAGCTTGCCGGTTCTTGAGGGTAATCTCACTGCGTTCACCACGGTGCTTCAGAATCATGTATGGATATCTTATACTCCCCGCCCGTGACGTGAACTATCTCACAGACTTATAGATCATCAATGGTTCCACCGTATACTCGAGTGAGATTACGAATGGCTCTAATTTCACGTCCGCAGCGGGTGAGCCGCTCACGTTTGTCACTAACTCATCCGGGACCTACGTCACCTCCGGATCCACAACTGCAAAAATTATCGCCACGGATATTCTCTCCATGAACGGTGTCGTGCACGTCATTGACAGCGTCTTCCTCAACATTGCCAGCGACTCGTCTGCCGCCAGCTCTGCGTACGTGTTTTCGATGCTCACACCCACAAGTATTGCTCACTGTGATATATGCTGCAGTTACAATTCTGCTACTTCTGCAGCCACTAAGCTTGCCTCTGAGACTGGGATCATTTCTGCTACAGCGCCCGCAGCAAGCAGTAGCTCCTCGTCTTCTTCCGGTAGTGGGAGTAGCAACAACGCCGGGGTTGCGTCTGTGGTTTCAACATATTTTATGACCTCCGTTGTCGCAATCGTCAGTTTCGCTGTCTTTGGAGTCTTTATTTGATCCCAGTTGTTTCTGGACGTTTGTCTTCGACGGAATACATATTTACGTATCGGACTTTCGATCTCTCATTGTAGCACTTTTATCATTACACCATTCGGAAGATACATCAAAAAATACATCTACCTACCGCTAATAGTGAATTTGGGAAACACTGATGTAAAATGTTCTCTAAAGAAAGCCTCACATGATTGGGTGGACATGAGCGTAGTTGTGAAATAGCGCCCACCCCTGCAAGAAAATGTAATCCGGTTTGTCCACATCGTTCAAATTCCAATCCGCTAAGTCTTATCCTTCTCCGGGATCACTGTCAACCCCACAGCTTTAGCAGTTCAACGAGGGCTACAGTCATTGGATAGTGTCCGTTGGACACTCAGGTCTCTGTTTCGAAACCAATCATGACTGGGCACTGTCCCTCAAAATTCTCGTCCGCTACTTGTAGCTTTGCGCTCTACTCCATATTTCGAACACAACTAGACACGGCACACTTTCCTCCGTGAGCCTCGGTTGATTCTATCATCGCACTCTTCAGCGCGCAAGTCTCAGCCTCCCATGGTGCACCGACTTGGTAAAAAAGACGGCGGAAACATGGACACAGGTCAGGCAAATGCATTTTGATGGACCTTGTTGTCTCTATGTTCTTGCCAATTTGGAAGTAGATGAGACGGCGGTGGTAGAGTTCCATCACATGTTAGTTCAGCTCTTCCATGTTCACCTGCAGTGAGGGCGGGATGAGAGCCTGTGATATCGAGTCATTATTCTAGAAGCGACCTGGTATACCAGCGAGGAGAAACAGGGGGTAGGATTGAGGTGTGTTGCGAGTAGTGCTGTAATTTTCAATGAGTTAGAGTCTGACGACGTCGACGTGATCATGTTGCTCAGCTGGAGATTGGGATAGCGGATATGGAAATGATTGAGGGCTGAATTCTTAGAGACGAAGGAGGATGCAATGAGCGGCTTGCAGCGTTTCTTCCAATTCTTCCGCCGCGACGCTATCTTTTATCTCTTTACTTGATTCTGGTTCTACTGATTGTTTTATTGACTCGCTTTTTGTAAAAGCAAATAGTTTACCCACTTCACCCATCTCTCCAATCAATCTCCGCCTTTTCGATGGTTCATTGTCACCTAAGCCGATCGTCAAGACTACCACTCTCAACGTTTGATTCCCCTCTGGCGAGCTGCTACTACTGACATTTTATGTCACCTCACTTGACTCCTCTTGCAAAGCTGTATTAGGTTACAGTTTCTTAACCCGCTACAATCCATTGATTGACTGGGTATCTCGAAACATCTCTTTCCGTTCCACTGAGCAAGTTGAGTCTGTTACGATCATGCACATCGACCGCATCGGACCGACACCACTATTGATCCAGCTCCGCATACTGCCGCAATTGTGCACATCAATCAAACTATTGACCCAACTCACCGACCCGACTTGCAACAAGTCCATCATCGATGCAACGCACCAATGATATTGATCAAAGTGACACTGCGGGGATTGTACCATTTTCCCGCGGTGAAAAGCATGATATTATAGTGAGCTTGTTATGATCATGCACGGGTCGTAGGGAAAGTTGGATCGCGGACTATAGGTCCGCGGGGTAAAAGACCGAACACCTGTCATGAAGTGAGCCGCCCCTATTATTTTCCTTTTCTTTACAATACATCATTCCATCACTGTTACCTATCATGATCAATCCGGAACCTTCCAGTCCATTCCATTCCATTCCTCGTTCCTGAACTATACAGTATGACATCATGATTCCCGTACCTTACCTTTGTATATATAAGCCAGCCCCCACAACCTGATCCCTTATCTTGACCTCTTTGTCGTTGGGATCAGGTATGTCTTTACTTACTCCTCAGTATTTATTATGAATATAACTTTGTCGTTGGGATCAGTATCTGTCCGCTTCCGCTCAGTCTTGCCGCCGTCGTCACCTCTTTGTGACATTAGGTCAAGATCTTTTACTGCACTGATAACCTACCGATTGGGTTATCCTTGCAGGATCCGCTTCCACCACGTCTACCATTGACTGCTCCGCCTACCCGCACGCCTTTGACACTAAAGACCGAACTCACATCCACCGTCCCCCGAACCAGAACTGGGCTGATTGTAGTTCTCAAACCTGCCCCCACGCCACTGCTAATTCTATTAGCACAGAAGCCTCCCTCAGTGACGGGACACAGATCATACCTATCACTGCCACTACCCCCATTCCAGTCACTCCTCCACCAGCCATGTCCAACCCTACCACAGTCGACGCCAATCAACTCATGGCTCAGCTCATTGAACAGGTGGCTCAGCTCACAGCTAACCTACAGAAGGCCACAGCCAAATCAAGCATGAACAAACCGGAGCTCTTCAAGGGCACCAGTAGTGCGGAAGCACGTCGGTTCATCGCTCAGATCCAGAGCTGGGCGATGGAACAAACAGACTTGAGTGGCAAGGAAGATAAGCTGATAAAGGCAGCCTTAGGATTCTTCTCAGGAAACGCGGCAGACTGGGCCACCCCATACCTCTTAGAATTCAGCCATGGAAGGACACCATTCAACGGACGCTGGGAAGACTTTGTGCGAGCCTTCTCACTTCGATTTGAATCAATCGATGCAGGTATGGAGGCCCGGAATGCGATCCAACATCTCAAACAGGGAAAAGGCCAGACGGTAGCGGAATTCGCACTATTTATTTGCGAAAAAGAATTTAGGGCTAAATTCCGGAAATTTGGGGGTCGTCGTGATGACCCCGAATACCAGGAACCATCACTCGGTTCTGCTCGCCGTCTTCTAAACTCACCTTCCTTACCATCCCATCTACCAATTTTTGCAATGGACCAACCCGCTCCCGCCACTGTTTCCCACACTGGCGCCTCTGCCATGTAGGGCCCAGAGCAGGCTCCCACGGCGCAAGATTGCATCTAATCTCACAGACAAGCCATCTGCTGGCTAAGCATAAGACACATTTTACATAGATATGAGGTAGGGGAATATAGTTTTACATTGGACAAAGTTTCCACGATCTATATTCGGCCCAATAGGGGCAGGAGAAGCCGTTCATGGACCCTGGGCCCAGACTCCTGGATAGATGGCTTCAGATCATGGAATCCACTGGTCGGATTCTGTACGCACATTGGAATATCTGATTTAGATTGCCTCTGGCACCAACATTCTCCAATGGACCAACCCACACTTCTGACTGCTTCCCACACCAGCTCCACAACACTTTGCTGCCTGTTAAAATCTTACTGCCAGATAAATCACAATAAATTATGAAATGTACTCACTTGGCCACCTCACTCTTGCTGGTGGACCTACGCAGATTATACCCAGGTACATTTCTTTGCAATTGACCAAGCTCCCACAGTCTATATTTGACCCAATATAGCATTGTGGAATTCACACTGACTTAATCTCACAATTCCCACGCAAAGACAGCTCTGAAACCATAGAAGCACTCACCAAACTTATATGCAATACTCAGACATTAGATGCTCAGCCACCTAAGGAGCAACCAATTCTAATTGACCAACCCAAACCAGCCAGAAATGCCAGCGGAAATCCATAAACAAAATGAATATAGCAACACCAACCAAAAAAAAAATTAAACCTAAAATTAAGAATCACCCACCAACAATCAAGTGTTTGCATCCCTTGATTGCATATACCTGTTTCCCAGTAGTCATGTATATGGGTGCACATTGGGACATTTGTCTATGTGGGTAAACTGCACTATGTCACCTCATCCCTTACAAGTCTATACCATCTATGCCGTAAATGCCAAGACTTCCAGTCTCACCCAGCACTTGCCACTAATATTTATGGTACATAATCCAGACAGTAGTTCCCGGAATTTCCAGCAACACTGTGATGCTAACAATTGACGATATTACTGCCACCCAACTAACACAATGCTGGCTAACATATCTTGCCTCATTGTAAATTTCCTAAAAGCACACCAAACTGACTGGCAGCAATAGCCATTCCCCAGCAATGGTAGCTGCTGTGACTGCTGTTATGATCATGTGCATTGACTGCATTCGACCAATTCCACTATCAATCCAACTCTGCAGACTGCTGCAATTGCATTGTGCTACATTTGTTTTTGACATATTTAATGTCTTGCTATTTTCGGTTCAGTTGATATTACACAGCCACCCATACAGTGCCTGGTTCTCACACTGCCGCCCATTCAAAAACAGCACTTCCCAACTGAATTGAACAGTCGTAAATGAAACAGCAGTGTATGGAGGACATTGAAAGAAACCGTACAAATAAATACGGGAAGAAATTGACCCAAATTTGGGTCAAAATGCAATTACAAGGGATGTACAGCAAACGTAGTTTGCAATAATTAAATCAATTTGGCACGAGTGATTCAAACAGTCGTAAATGAAACAGCGGTGCATTACGGACAATTACGGAAACCGAGAAATGAAGTAAACAGAACATTTGACCCGAATTTGGGTCAAAATGCAATTACAAGTGATATACAGCAAACGCAGTTTGCAATAATTAAATCAATTTGGCCCGAGTGATTCGAACAGTTGTAAATGAAACAGTGGTGTATCGAGGACATTGAAAGAAACGGTATAACAAAATCCCAACTGCTTCCCCTCACTTACCTCTCTATCCCATAAACATGGAATTCTCACAGCTGCCTCTCATATTCGTGATAATGTTTCCTGTACCAAGTGGAAAATCTCCTCCATCAATTATCGCCACCTCATTCAGCTGCTACTATCACCGAATGTCATCAACTACATCCTGACAGTCCTATATATACAAACCATACGGGAAGAAATTGACCCAAATTCGGGTCAAAATGCAATTAGAAGTGATGTACAGCAAACGCAGTTTGCAATGACTAAATCAATTTGGCCCGAGTGATTTGAACAGCCGTAAATGAACCAGCGGTGCATTACGGACACGGAAATACACCGTACAATGAAGTACAGCAAACGCAGTTTGCTATGATTAAATTAATTTGGCCCGAGTGATTCGAACATGTTATATTCATGCAATAATGGTTCCACAATACACGCGTTAGTCATCGATATCACATCGCTAAGTTCTCCCTTCGCGACTTTGCATTTACTCTCTTCGCTACTTAACTCTTTGCTTGCTTATTCTTCGCTCCCTTCGCTGACTTCGCGTCATCCTGCTGATATGTTCGCTTGTTTGTTTCTCACTTGTTCATTATGTTCTATCCTTTGTTTTGTTTCTCTTATTGTCTTTTATATCCCCTTTTATTCTATTGTCTTTTTCATTCCTATTATATGCGAACTGGAATTTAGGGCTAAATGCCAGGAATTTCAGGGTCATCATGATAACCCTGAATGTCAGGAACCATCACTCAGTTCTGCTTGCCCTCTTCTAAACTCACCTTCCTTACCATCCCATCTACCAATTTTTGCAATGGACCAACCTGCTCCTGCCACTGTTTCCCACACTGGCGCGTCCACCACACAGGGCACCTGATGGTGCCTGACCGCCACAAGATCATGCTCAATCTCAGCAACGGCCAATCGGCTCATCACGCCTAAGCCATATCATTTCTAGATATGACCTCCCCAAAGATTATTTCCCAATGGACCAACTTCCCACGGCCTCTATTTGGCACCAGAATCTGACCTGATCCCATCCACGGCCCCTGGCCCCAGACCTTTGCCTGGTGGTGCCCAAATCCTAGGATCCGTCTGCCAGACCTTCTTGGTGCATTGGAATACTACATTCAGATCGTCCCAGGCATCAACTTTTTATAATGGCCCAACCCAAACCCATGGCCAGTTCCCACAGCAGGTCCATGGGAAACTGGGGAGTGATCAGAACTGCACCACTACACAAATCACTCTGAATCCTCACATCCACCAACATTGGCTCCTCATCCTTGCTGGTGAACCTATACACATTATGTCCAGGAAGCTTTTTTTGCGAGTGACCAAATTCCCACGGTTCATATTTGGCCCAATATTGCCTGCACAAAACTCAGCCTGACTCTACCATCACTCCCCCCCCACCCCCTTGCACCTGAAGCCTGCTACCTACCTGTGGGATGTATGTGAAATACTGACAAATCCAACCGTTACTTTATATCCATACTGGGTAAATTACAAGTGATATACAGCAAACGCAGTTTGCAATGATTAAATCAATTTGGCCCGGGTGAATCGAACAGTCGTACATGAAACAGTGGTGCAATATGGATACGCGGATACAGAATACAAGTGATATACAGCAAACGCAGTTTGCAATGACTAAATCAATTTGGCCCGAGTGAATCGAACAGTCGTAAATGAAAGAGTGGTGTATCGAGGACATTGAAAGAAACGGTATAACAAAATCCCAACTGCTTCCCCTCACTTACCTCTCTATCCCATAAACATGGAATTCTCACAGCTGCCTCTCATATCCGTGATAATGTTTCCTGTACCAAGTGGAAAATCTCCTCCATCAATTATCGACACCTCATTCAGCTGCTACTATCACCGAATGTCATCATCTACATCCTGACAGTCCTATATATATACAAACCATACGGGAAGAAATTGGCCCGAATTTGGGTCAAAATGCAATTAGAAGTGATGTACAGCAAACGCAGTTTGCAATGAGTAAATCAATATCGGCCCGAGTGATTCGAACAGTTGTAAATGAAACAGCGGTGCATTACAGACAATTACAGAAACCGAGAAATAAAGTAAACAGAACATTTGACCTGAATTTGGGTCAAAATGCAATTACAAGTGATGTACAGCAAACGCAGTTTGCAATGACTAAATCAATTTGGCCCGAGTGATTCGAACAGCCGTAAATGAAACAGTGGTGTATCGAGGACATTGAAAGAAACGGTATAACAAAATCCCAACTGCTTCCCCTCACTTACCTCTCTATCCCATAAACATGGAATTCTCGCAGCTGCCTCTTACATCCACGATGTCCCATTTTAATATTTCCCGCACCAAGTGGAAAATCTCCTCCATCAATTATCGCCACCTCATTCAGCTGCTACTATCACCTAATCTCATCATCTACATCCTGACAGTCCTATATATATGCAAACCATACGGGAAGAAATTGACCCAAATTCGGGTCAAAATGCAATTACAAGTGATGTACAGCAAACGCAGTTTGCAATGATTAAATCAATTTGGCCCGATTGAATCGAACAGCCGTAAATGAAACAGTGGTGCAATACGGACACGCAAATGCATAATACAAGTGATATACAGCAAACGCAGTTTGCAATGATTAAATCAATTTGGCCCGAGTAATTCGAACAGTCGTAAATGAAACAGTGGTGCAATACAGATACGCGGATACAGAATACAAGTGATATACAGCAAACGCAGTTTGCAATGATTAAATCAATTTGGCCCGAGTGAATCGAACAGTCGTAAATGAAACAGTGGTGCAATACGGACACGCGGATACAGAATACAAGTGATATACAGCAAACGCAGTTTGCAATGATTAAATCAATTTGGCCCGAGTGATTCGAACAGCCGTAAATGAAACAGTGGTGTATCGAGGACATTGAAAGAAACGGTATAACAAAATCCCAACTGCTTCCCCTCACTTACCTCTCTATCCCATAAACATGGAATTCTCACAGCTGCCTCTCATATCTGTGATAATGTTTCCTGTACCAAGTGGAAAATCTCCTCCATCAATTATCGACACCTCATTCAGCTGCTACTATCACCGAATGTCATCATCTACATCCTGACAGTCCTATATATATACAAACCATACGGGAAGAAATTGGCCCGAATTTGGGTCAAAATGCAATTAGAAGTGATGTACAGCAAACGCAGTTTGCAATGAGTAAATCAATATCGGCCCGAGTGATTCGAACAGTTGTAAATGAAACAGCGGTGCATTACGGACAATTACAGAAACCGAGAAATAAAGTAAACAGAACATTTGACCTGAATTTGGGTCAAAATGCAATTACAAGTGATGTACAGCAAACGCAGTTTGCAATGACTAAATCAATTTGGCCCGAGTGATTCGAACAGCCGTAAATGAAACAGTGGTGCATTACGGACACGCGGATACAGAATACAAGTGATATACAGCAAACGCAGTTTGCAATGATTAAATCAATTTGGCCCGAGTGATTCGAACAGCCATAAATGAAACAGTGGTGTATCGAGGACATTGAAAGAAACGGTATAACAAAATCCCAACTGCTTCCCCTCACTTACCTCTCTATCCCATAAACATGGAATTCTCGCAGCTGCCTCTTACATCCACGATGTCCCATTTTAATATTTCCCGCACCAAGTGGAAAATCTCCTCCATCAATTATCGCCACCTCATTCAGCTGCTACTATCACCTAATCTCATCATCTACATCCTGACAGTCCTATATATATGCAAACCATACGGGAAGAAATTGACCCAAATTCGGGTCAAAATGCAATTACAAGTGATGTACAGCAAACGCAGTTTGCAATGATTAAATCAATTTGGCCCGATTGATTCGAACAGCCGTAAATGAAACAGTGGTGCAATACGGACACGCAAATGCATAATACAAGTGATATACAGCAAACGCAGTTTGCAATGATTAAATCAATTTGGCCCGAGTAATTCGAACAGTCGTAAATGAAACAGTGGTGCAATACAGATACGCGGATACAGAATACAAGTGATATACAGCAAACGCAGTTTGCAATGATTAAATCAATTTGGCCCGAGTGAATCGAACAGTCGTAAATGAAACAGTGGTGCAATACGGACACGCGGATACAGAATACAAGTGATATACAGCAAACGCAGTTTGCAATGATTAAATCAATTTGGCCCGAGTGATTCGAACAGCCGTAAATGAAACAGTGGTGTATCGAGGACATTGAAAGAAACGGTATAACAAAATCCCAACTGCTTCCCCTCACTTACCTCTCTATCCCATAAACATGGAATTCTCACAGCTGCCTCTCATATCCGTGATAATGTTTCCTGTACCAAGTGGAAAATCTCCTCCATCAATTATCGACACCTCATTCAGCTGCTACTATCACCGAATGTCATCATCTACATCCTGACAGTCCTATATATATACAAACCATACGGGAAGAAATTGGCCCGAATTTGGGTCAAAATGCAATTAGAAGTGATGTACAGCAAACGCAGTTTGCAATGAGTAAATCAATATCGGCCCGAGTGATTCGAACAGTTGTAAATGAAACAGCGGTGCATTACGGACAATTACAGAAACCGAGAAATAAAGTAAACAGAACATTTGACCTGAATTTGGGTCAAAATGCAATTACAAGTGATGTACAGCAAACGCAGTTTGCAATGACTAAATCAATTTGGCCCGAGTGATTCGAACAGCCGTAAATGAAACAGTGGTGCATTACGGACACGCGGATACAGAATACAAGTGATATACAGCAAACGCAGTTTGCAATGATTAAATCAATTTGGCCCGAGTGATTCGAACAGCCGTAAATGAAACAGTGGTGTATCGAGGACATTGAAAGAAACGGTATAACAAAATCCCAACTGCTTCCCCTCACTTACCTCTCTATCCCATAAACATGGAATTCTCGCAGCTGCCTCTTACATCCACGATGTCCCATTTTAATATTTCCCGCACCAAGTGGAAAATCTCCTCCATCAATTATCGCCACCTCATTCAGCTGCTACTATCACCTAATCTCATCATCTACATCCTGACAGTCCTATATATATGCAAACCATACGGGAAGAAATTGACCTAAATTCGGGTCAAAATGCAATGACAAGTGATGTACAGCAAACGCAGTTTGCAATGATTAAATCAATTTGGCCCGAGTGATTCGAACAGCCGTAAATGAAACAGTGGTGCAATACGGACACGCAAATGCATAATACAAGTGATATACAGCAAACGCAGTTTGCAATGATTAAATCAATTTGGCCCGAGTAATTCGAACAGTCGTAAATGAAACAGTGGTGCAATACAGATACGCGGATACAGAATACAAGTGATATACAGCAAACGCAGTTTGCAATGATTAAATCAATTTGGCCCGAGTGAATCGAACAGTCGTAAATGAAACAGCGGTGTATGGAGGACAATGAAAGAAACCGTACAATGAAATACAGGAAGAAATTGACCCGGATTTGGGTCAAAATGCAATGGACAGAGTGAATACATAGCAAACGCAGTTTGCAATGATTAAATCAATTTGGCCCGAGTGAATCGAACAGCCGTAAATGAAACAGTGGAGCAATACGGACACGCAAATGCATAATACAAGTGATATACAGCAAACGCAGTTTGCAATGATTAAATCAATTTGGCCCGAGTAATTCGAACAGTCGTAAATGAAACAGTGGTGCAATACAGATACGCGGATACAGAATACAAGTGATATACAGCAAACGCAGTTTGCAATGATTAAATCAATTTGGCCCGAGTGAATCGAACAGTCGTAAATGAAACAGTGGTGCAATACGGATACGCGGATACAGAATACAAGTGATATACAGCAAACGCAGTTTGCAATGATTAAATCAATTTGGCCCGAGTGATTCGAACAGCCGTAAATGAAACAGCGGTGTATGGAGGACAATGAAAGAAACCGTACAATGAAATACAGGAAGAAATTGGCCCGGATTTGGGTCAAAATGCAATGGACAGAGTGAATACATAGCAAACGCAGTTTGCAATGATTAAATCAATTTGGACCGAGTGAATCGAACAGCCGTAAATGAAACAGTGGTGCAATACGGACACGCGGATACAGAATACAAGTGATATACAGCAAACGCAGTTTGCAATGATTAAATCAATTTGGCCCGAGTAATTCGAACAGTCGTAAATGAAACAGTGGTGCAATACAGATACGCGGATACAGAATACAAGTGATATACAGCAAACGCAGTTTGCAATGATTAAATCAATTTGGCCCGAGTGAATCGAACAGTCGTAAATGAAACAGTGGTGCAATACGGATACGCGGATACAGAATACAAGTGATATACAGCAAACGCAGTTTGCAATGATTAAATCAATTTGGCCCGAGTAATTCGAACAGTCGTAAATGAAACAGTGGTGCAATACAGATACGCGGATACAGAATACAAGTGATATACAGCAAACGCAGTTTGCAATGATTAAATCAATTTGGCCCGAGTAATTCGAACAGTCGTAAATGAAACAGTGGTGCAATACAGATACGCGGATACAGAATACAAGTGATATACAGCAAACGCAGTTTGCAATGATTAAATCAATTTGGCCCGAGTGATTCGAACAGCCGTAAATGAAACAGCGGTGTATGGAGGACAATGAAAGAAACCGTACAATGAAATACAGGAAGAAATTGGCCCGGATTTGGGTCAAAATGCAATGGACAGAGTGAATACATAGCAAACGCAGTTTGCAATGATTAAATCAATTTGGACCGAGTGAATCGAACAGCCGTAAATGAAACAGTGGTGCAATACGGACACGCGGATACAGAATACAAGTGATATACAGCAAACGCAGTTTGCAATGATTAAATCAATTTGGCCCGAGTAATTCGAACAGTCGTAAATGAAACAGTGGTGCAATACAGATACGCGGATACAGAATACAAGTGATATACAGCAAACGCAGTTTGCAATGATTAAATCAATTTGGCCCGAGTGATTCGAACAGCCGTAAATGAAACAGTGGTGTATCGAGGACATTGAAAGAAACGGTATAACAAAATCCCAACTGCTTCCCCTCACTTACCTCTCTATCCCATAAACATGGAATTCTCGCAGCTGCCTATTTATTTGCGAAAAAGAATTTAGGGCTAAATTCCGGAAATTTGGGGGTCGTCGTGATGACCCCGAATACCAGGAACCATCACTCGGTTCTGCTCGCCGTCTTCTAAACTCACCTTCCTTACCATCCCATCTACCAATTTTTGCAATGGACCAACCCGCTCCCGCCACTGTTTCCCACACTGGCGCCTCTGCCATGTAGGGCCCAGAGCAGGCTCCCACGGCGCAAGATTGCATCTAATCTCACAGACAAGCCATCTGCTGGCTAAGCATAAGACACATTTTACATAGATATGAGGTAGGGGAATATAGTTTTACATTGGACAAAGTTTCCACGATCTATATTCGGCCCAATAGGGGCAGGAGAAGCCGTTCATGGACCCTGGGCCCAGACTCCTGGATAGATGGCTTCAGATCATGGAATCCACTGGTCGGATTCTGTACGCACATTGGAATATCTGATTTAGATTGCCTCTGGCACCAACATTCTCCAATGGACCAACCCACACTTCTGACTGCTTCCCACACCAGCTCCACAACACTTTGCTGCCTGTTAAAATCTTACTGCCAGATAAATCACAATAAATTATGAAATGTACTCACTTGGCCACCTCACTCTTGCTGGTGGACCTACGCAGATTATACCCAGGTACATTTCTTTGCAATTGACCAAGCTCCCACAGTCTATATTTGACCCAATATAGCATTGTGGAATTCACACTGACTTAATCTCACAATTCCCACGCAAAGACAGCTCTGAAACCATAGAAGCACTCACCAAACTTATATGCAATACTCAGACATTAGATGCTCAGCCACCTAAGGAGCAACCAATTCTAATTGACCAACCCAAACCAGCCAGAAATGCCAGCGGAAATCCATAAACAAAATGAATATAGCAACACCAACCAAAAAAAAAATTAAACCTAAAATTAAGAATCACCCACCAACAATCAAGTGTTTGCATCCCTTGATTGCATATACCTGTTTCCCAGTAGTCATGTATATGGGTGCACATTGGGACATTTGTCTATGTGGGTAAACTGCACTATGTCACCTCATCCCTTACAAGTCTATACCATCTATGCCGTAAATGCCAAGACTTCCAGTCTCACCCAGCACTTGCCACTAATATTTATGGTACATAATCCAGACAGTAGTTCCCGGAATTTCCAGCAACACTGTGATGCTAACAATTGACGATATTACTGCCACCCAACTAACACAATGCTGGCTAACATATCTTGCCTCATTGTAAATTTCCTAAAAGCACACCAAACTGACTGGCAGCAATAGCCATTCCCCAGCAATGGTAGCTGCTGTGACTGCTGTTATGATCATGTGCATTGACTGCATTCGACCAATTCCACTATCAATCCAACTCTGCAGACTGCTGCAATTGCATTGTGCTACATTTGTTTTTGACATATTTAATGTCTTGCTATTTTCGGTTCAGTTGATATTACACAGCCACCCATACAGTGCCTGGTTCTCACACTGCCGCCCATTCAAAAACAGCACTTCCCAACTGAATTGAACAGTCGTAAATGAAACAGCAGTGTATGGAGGACATTGAAAGAAACCATACAAATAAATACGGGAAGAAATTGACCCAAATTTGGGTCAAAATGCAATTACAAGGGATGTACAGCAAACGTAGTTTGCAATAATTAAATCAATTTGGCACGAGTGATTCAAACAGTCGTAAATGAAACAGCGGTGCATTACGGACAATTACGGAAACCGAGAAATGAAGTAAACAGAACATTTGACCCGAATTTGGGTCAAAATGCAATTACAAGTGATATACAGCAAACGCAGTTTGCAATAATTAAATCAATTTGGCCCGAGTGATTCGAACAGTTGTAAATGAAACAGTGGTGTATCGAGGACATTGAAAGAAACGGTATAACAAAATCCCAACTGCTTCCCCTCACTTACCTCTCTATCCCATAAACATGGAATTCTCACAGCTGCCTCTCATATTCGTGATAATGTTTCCTGTACCAAGTGGAAAATCTCCTCCATCAATTATCGCCACCTCATTCAGCTGCTACTATCACCGAATGTCATCAACTACATCCTGACAGTCCTATATATATACAAACCATACGGGAAGAAATTGACCCAAATTCGGGTCAAAATGCAATTAGAAGTGATGTACAGCAAACGCAGTTTGCAATGACTAAATCAATTTGGCCCGAGTGATTTGAACAGCCGTAAATGAACCAGCGGTGCATTACGGACACGGAAATACACCGTACAATGAAGTACAGCAAACGCAGTTTGCTATGATTAAATTAATTTGGCCCGAGTGATTCGAACATGTTATATTCATGCAATAATGGTTCCACAATACACGCGTTAGTCATCGATATCACATCGCTAAGTTCTCCCTTCGCGACTTTGCATTTACTCTCTTCGCTACTTAACTCTTTGCTTGCTTATTCTTCGCTCCCTTCGCTGACTTCGCGTCATCCTGCTGATATGTTCGCTTGTTTGTTTCTCACTTGTTCATTATGTTCTATCCTTTGTTTTGTTTCTCTTATTGTCTTTTATATCCCCTTTTATTCTATTGTCTTTTTCATTCCTATTATATGCGAACTGGAATTTAGGGCTAAATGCCAGGAATTTCAGGGTCATCATGATAACCCTGAATGTCAGGAACCATCACTCAGTTCTGCTTGCCCTCTTCTAAACTCACCTTCCTTACCATCCCATCTACCAATTTTTGCAATGGACCAACCTGCTCCTGCCACTGTTTCCCACACTGGCGCGTCCACCACACAGGGCACCTGATGGTGCCTGACCGCCACAAGATCATGCTCAATCTCAGCAACGGCCAATCGGCTCATCACGCCTAAGCCATATCATTTCTAGATATGACCTCCCCAAAGATTATTTCCCAATGGACCAACTTCCCACGGCCTCTATTTGGCACCAGAATCTGACCTGATCCCATCCACGGCCCCTGGCCCCAGACCTTTGCCTGGTGGTGCCCAAATCCTAGGATCCGTCTGCCAGACCTTCTTGGTGCATTGGAATACTACATTCAGATCGTCCCAGGCATCAACTTTTTATAATGGCCCAACCCAAACCCATGGCCAGTTCCCACAGCAGGTCCATGGGAAACTGGGGAGTGATCAGAACTGCACCACTACACAAATCACTCTGAATCCTCACATCCACCAACATTGGCTCCTCATCCTTGCTGGTGAACCTATACACATTATGTCCAGGAAGCTTTTTTTGCGAGTGACCAAATTCCCACGGTTCATATTTGGCCCAATATTGCCTGCACAAAACTCAGCCTGACTCTACCATCACTCCCCCCCCACCCCCTTGCACCTGAAGCCTGCTACCTACCTGTGGGATGTATGTGAAATACTGACAAATCCAACCGTTACTTTATATCCATACTGGGTAAATTACAAGTGATATACAGCAAACGCAGTTTGCAATGATTAAATCAATTTGGCCCGGGTGAATCGAACAGTCGTACATGAAACAGTGGTGCAATATGGATACGCGGATACAGAATACAAGTGATATACAGCAAACGCAGTTTGCAATGACTAAATCAATTTGGCCCGAGTGAATCGAACAGTCGTAAATGAAAGAGTGGTGTATCGAGGACATTGAAAGAAACGGTATAACAAAATCCCAACTGCTTCCCCTCACTTACCTCTCTATCCCATAAACATGGAATTCTCACAGCTGCCTCTCATATCCGTGATAATGTTTCCTGTACCAAGTGGAAAATCTCCTCCATCAATTATCGACACCTCATTCAGCTGCTACTATCACCGAATGTCATCATCTACATCCTGACAGTCCTATATATATACAAACCATACGGGAAGAAATTGGCCCGAATTTGGGTCAAAATGCAATTAGAAGTGATGTACAGCAAACGCAGTTTGCAATGAGTAAATCAATATCGGCCCGAGTGATTCGAACAGTTGTAAATGAAACAGCGGTGCATTACAGACAATTACAGAAACCGAGAAATAAAGTAAACAGAACATTTGACCTGAATTTGGGTCAAAATGCAATTACAAGTGATGTACAGCAAACGCAGTTTGCAATGACTAAATCAATTTGGCCCGAGTGATTCGAACAGCCGTAAATGAAACAGTGGTGTATCGAGGACATTGAAAGAAACGGTATAACAAAATCCCAACTGCTTCCCCTCACTTACCTCTCTATCCCATAAACATGGAATTCTCGCAGCTGCCTCTTACATCCACGATGTCCCATTTTAATATTTCCCGCACCAAGTGGAAAATCTCCTCCATCAATTATCGCCACCTCATTCAGCTGCTACTATCACCTAATCTCATCATCTACATCCTGACAGTCCTATATATATGCAAACCATACGGGAAGAAATTGACCCAAATTCGGGTCAAAATGCAATTACAAGTGATGTACAGCAAACGCAGTTTGCAATGATTAAATCAATTTGGCCCGATTGAATCGAACAGCCGTAAATGAAACAGTGGTGCAATACGGACACGCAAATGCATAATACAAGTGATATACAGCAAACGCAGTTTGCAATGATTAAATCAATTTGGCCCGAGTAATTCGAACAGTCGTAAATGAAACAGTGGTGCAATACAGATACGCGGATACAGAATACAAGTGATATACAGCAAACGCAGTTTGCAATGATTAAATCAATTTGGCCCGAGTGAATCGAACAGTCGTAAATGAAACAGTGGTGCAATACGGACACGCGGATACAGAATACAAGTGATATACAGCAAACGCAGTTTGCAATGATTAAATCAATTTGGCCCGAGTGATTCGAACAGCCGTAAATGAAACAGTGGTGTATCGAGGACATTGAAAGAAACGGTATAACAAAATCCCAACTGCTTCCCCTCACTTACCTCTCTATCCCATAAACATGGAATTCTCACAGCTGCCTCTCATATCTGTGATAATGTTTCCTGTACCAAGTGGAAAATCTCCTCCATCAATTATCGACACCTCATTCAGCTGCTACTATCACCGAATGTCATCATCTACATCCTGACAGTCCTATATATATACAAACCATACGGGAAGAAATTGGCCCGAATTTGGGTCAAAATGCAATTAGAAGTGATGTACAGCAAACGCAGTTTGCAATGAGTAAATCAATATCGGCCCGAGTGATTCGAACAGTTGTAAATGAAACAGCGGTGCATTACGGACAATTACAGAAACCGAGAAATAAAGTAAACAGAACATTTGACCTGAATTTGGGTCAAAATGCAATTACAAGTGATGTACAGCAAACGCAGTTTGCAATGACTAAATCAATTTGGCCCGAGTGATTCGAACAGCCGTAAATGAAACAGTGGTGCATTACGGACACGCGGATACAGAATACAAGTGATATACAGCAAACGCAGTTTGCAATGATTAAATCAATTTGGCCCGAGTGATTCGAACAGCCATAAATGAAACAGTGGTGTATCGAGGACATTGAAAGAAACGGTATAACAAAATCCCAACTGCTTCCCCTCACTTACCTCTCTATCCCATAAACATGGAATTCTCGCAGCTGCCTCTTACATCCACGATGTCCCATTTTAATATTTCCCGCACCAAGTGGAAAATCTCCTCCATCAATTATCGCCACCTCATTCAGCTGCTACTATCACCTAATCTCATCATCTACATCCTGACAGTCCTATATATATGCAAACCATACGGGAAGAAATTGACCCAAATTCGGGTCAAAATGCAATTACAAGTGATGTACAGCAAACGCAGTTTGCAATGATTAAATCAATTTGGCCCGATTGATTCGAACAGCCGTAAATGAAACAGTGGTGCAATACGGACACGCAAATGCATAATACAAGTGATATACAGCAAACGCAGTTTGCAATGATTAAATCAATTTGGCCCGAGTAATTCGAACAGTCGTAAATGAAACAGTGGTGCAATACAGATACGCGGATACAGAATACAAGTGATATACAGCAAACGCAGTTTGCAATGATTAAATCAATTTGGCCCGAGTGAATCGAACAGTCGTAAATGAAACAGTGGTGCAATACGGACACGCGGATACAGAATACAAGTGATATACAGCAAACGCAGTTTGCAATGATTAAATCAATTTGGCCCGAGTGATTCGAACAGCCGTAAATGAAACAGTGGTGTATCGAGGACATTGAAAGAAACGGTATAACAAAATCCCAACTGCTTCCCCTCACTTACCTCTCTATCCCATAAACATGGAATTCTCACAGCTGCCTCTCATATCCGTGATAATGTTTCCTGTACCAAGTGGAAAATCTCCTCCATCAATTATCGACACCTCATTCAGCTGCTACTATCACCGAATGTCATCATCTACATCCTGACAGTCCTATATATATACAAACCATACGGGAAGAAATTGGCCCGAATTTGGGTCAAAATGCAATTAGAAGTGATGTACAGCAAACGCAGTTTGCAATGAGTAAATCAATATCGGCCCGAGTGATTCGAACAGTTGTAAATGAAACAGCGGTGCATTACGGACAATTACAGAAACCGAGAAATAAAGTAAACAGAACATTTGACCTGAATTTGGGTCAAAATGCAATTACAAGTGATGTACAGCAAACGCAGTTTGCAATGACTAAATCAATTTGGCCCGAGTGATTCGAACAGCCGTAAATGAAACAGTGGTGCATTACGGACACGCGGATACAGAATACAAGTGATATACAGCAAACGCAGTTTGCAATGATTAAATCAATTTGGCCCGAGTGATTCGAACAGCCGTAAATGAAACAGTGGTGTATCGAGGACATTGAAAGAAACGGTATAACAAAATCCCAACTGCTTCCCCTCACTTACCTCTCTATCCCATAAACATGGAATTCTCGCAGCTGCCTCTTACATCCACGATGTCCCATTTTAATATTTCCCGCACCAAGTGGAAAATCTCCTCCATCAATTATCGCCACCTCATTCAGCTGCTACTATCACCTAATCTCATCATCTACATCCTGACAGTCCTATATATATGCAAACCATACGGGAAGAAATTGACCTAAATTCGGGTCAAAATGCAATGACAAGTGATGTACAGCAAACGCAGTTTGCAATGATTAAATCAATTTGGCCCGAGTGATTCGAACAGCCGTAAATGAAACAGTGGTGCAATACGGACACGCAAATGCATAATACAAGTGATATACAGCAAACGCAGTTTGCAATGATTAAATCAATTTGGCCCGAGTAATTCGAACAGTCGTAAATGAAACAGTGGTGCAATACAGATACGCGGATACAGAATACAAGTGATATACAGCAAACGCAGTTTGCAATGATTAAATCAATTTGGCCCGAGTGAATCGAACAGTCGTAAATGAAACAGCGGTGTATGGAGGACAATGAAAGAAACCGTACAATGAAATACAGGAAGAAATTGACCCGGATTTGGGTCAAAATGCAATGGACAGAGTGAATACATAGCAAACGCAGTTTGCAATGATTAAATCAATTTGGCCCGAGTGAATCGAACAGCCGTAAATGAAACAGTGGAGCAATACGGACACGCAAATGCATAATACAAGTGATATACAGCAAACGCAGTTTGCAATGATTAAATCAATTTGGCCCGAGTAATTCGAACAGTCGTAAATGAAACAGTGGTGCAATACAGATACGCGGATACAGAATACAAGTGATATACAGCAAACGCAGTTTGCAATGATTAAATCAATTTGGCCCGAGTGAATCGAACAGTCGTAAATGAAACAGTGGTGCAATACGGATACGCGGATACAGAATACAAGTGATATACAGCAAACGCAGTTTGCAATGATTAAATCAATTTGGCCCGAGTGATTCGAACAGCCGTAAATGAAACAGCGGTGTATGGAGGACAATGAAAGAAACCGTACAATGAAATACAGGAAGAAATTGGCCCGGATTTGGGTCAAAATGCAATGGACAGAGTGAATACATAGCAAACGCAGTTTGCAATGATTAAATCAATTTGGACCGAGTGAATCGAACAGCCGTAAATGAAACAGTGGTGCAATACGGACACGCGGATACAGAATACAAGTGATATACAGCAAACGCAGTTTGCAATGATTAAATCAATTTGGCCCGAGTAATTCGAACAGTCGTAAATGAAACAGTGGTGCAATACAGATACGCGGATACAGAATACAAGTGATATACAGCAAACGCAGTTTGCAATGATTAAATCAATTTGGCCCGAGTGAATCGAACAGTCGTAAATGAAACAGTGGTGCAATACGGATACGCGGATACAGAATACAAGTGATATACAGCAAACGCAGTTTGCAATGATTAAATCAATTTGGCCCGAGTAATTCGAACAGTCGTAAATGAAACAGTGGTGCAATACAGATACGCGGATACAGAATACAAGTGATATACAGCAAACGCAGTTTGCAATGATTAAATCAATTTGGCCCGAGTAATTCGAACAGTCGTAAATGAAACAGTGGTGCAATACAGATACGCGGATACAGAATACAAGTGATATACAGCAAACGCAGTTTGCAATGATTAAATCAATTTGGCCCGAGTGATTCGAACAGCCGTAAATGAAACAGCGGTGTATGGAGGACAATGAAAGAAACCGTACAATGAAATACAGGAAGAAATTGGCCCGGATTTGGGTCAAAATGCAATGGACAGAGTGAATACATAGCAAACGCAGTTTGCAATGATTAAATCAATTTGGACCGAGTGAATCGAACAGCCGTAAATGAAACAGTGGTGCAATACGGACACGCGGATACAGAATACAAGTGATATACAGCAAACGCAGTTTGCAATGATTAAATCAATTTGGCCCGAGTAATTCGAACAGTCGTAAATGAAACAGTGGTGCAATACAGATACGCGGATACAGAATACAAGTGATATACAGCAAACGCAGTTTGCAATGATTAAATCAATTTGGCCCGAGTGATTCGAACAGCCGTAAATGAAACAGTGGTGTATCGAGGACATTGAAAGAAACGGTATAACAAAATCCCAACTGCTTCCCCTCACTTACCTCTCTATCCCATAAACATGGAATTCTCGCAGCTGCCTATTTATTTGCGAAAAAGAATTTAGGGCTAAATTCCGGAAATTTGGGGGTCGTCGTGATGACCCCGAATACCAGGAACCATCACTCGGTTCTGCTCGCCGTCTTCTAAACTCACCTTCCTTACCATCCCATCTACCAATTTTTGCAATGGACCAACCCGCTCCCGCCACTGTTTCCCACACTGGCGCCTCTGCCATGTAGGGCCCAGAGCAGGCTCCCACGGCGCAAGATTGCATCTAATCTCACAGACAAGCCATCTGCTGGCTAAGCATAAGACACATTTTACATAGATATGAGGTAGGGGAATATAGTTTTACATTGGACAAAGTTTCCACGATCTATATTCGGCCCAATAGGGGCAGGAGAAGCCGTTCATGGACCCTGGGCCCAGACTCCTGGATAGATGGCTTCAGATCATGGAATCCACTGGTCGGATTCTGTACGCACATTGGAATATCTGATTTAGATTGCCTCTGGCACCAACATTCTCCAATGGACCAACCCACACTTCTGACTGCTTCCCACACCAGCTCCACAACACTTTGCTGCCTGTTAAAATCTTACTGCCAGATAAATCACAATAAATTATGAAATGTACTCACTTGGCCACCTCACTCTTGCTGGTGGACCTACGCAGATTATACCCAGGTACATTTCTTTGCAATTGACCAAGCTCCCACAGTCTATATTTGACCCAATATAGCATTGTGGAATTCACACTGACTTAATCTCACAATTCCCACGCAAAGACAGCTCTGAAACCATAGAAGCACTCACCAAACTTATATGCAATACTCAGACATTAGATGCTCAGCCACCTAAGGAGCAACCAATTCTAATTGACCAACCCAAACCAGCCAGAAATGCCAGCGGAAATCCATAAACAAAATGAATATAGCAACACCAACCAAAAAAAAAATTAAACCTAAAATTAAGAATCACCCACCAACAATCAAGTGTTTGCATCCCTTGATTGCATATACCTGTTTCCCAGTAGTCATGTATATGGGTGCACATTGGGACATTTGTCTATGTGGGTAAACTGCACTATGTCACCTCATCCCTTACAAGTCTATACCATCTATGCCGTAAATGCCAAGACTTCCAGTCTCACCCAGCACTTGCCACTAATATTTATGGTACATAATCCAGACAGTAGTTCCCGGAATTTCCAGCAACACTGTGATGCTAACAATTGACGATATTACTGCCACCCAACTAACACAATGCTGGCTAACATATCTTGCCTCATTGTAAATTTCCTAAAAGCACACCAAACTGACTGGCAGCAATAGCCATTCCCCAGCAATGGTAGCTGCTGTGACTGCTGTTATGATCATGTGCATTGACTGCATTCGACCAATTCCACTATCAATCCAACTCTGCAGACTGCTGCAATTGCATTGTGCTACATTTGTTTTTGACATATTTAATGTCTTGCTATTTTCGGTTCAGTTGATATTACACAGCCACCCATACAGTGCCTGGTTCTCACACTGCCGCCCATTCAAAAACAGCACTTCCCAACTGAATTGAACAGTCGTAAATGAAACAGCAGTGTATGGAGGACATTGAAAGAAACCGTACAAATAAATACGGGAAGAAATTGACCCAAATTTGGGTCAAAATGCAATTACAAGGGATGTACAGCAAACGTAGTTTGCAATAATTAAATCAATTTGGCACGAGTGATTCAAACAGTCGTAAATGAAACAGCGGTGCATTACGGACAATTACGGAAACCGAGAAATGAAGTAAACAGAACATTTGACCCGAATTTGGGTCAAAATGCAATTACAAGTGATATACAGCAAACGCAGTTTGCAATAATTAAATCAATTTGGCCCGAGTGATTCGAACAGTTGTAAATGAAACAGTGGTGTATCGAGGACATTGAAAGAAACGGTATAACAAAATCCCAACTGCTTCCCCTCACTTACCTCTCTATCCCATAAACATGGAATTCTCACAGCTGCCTCTCATATTCGTGATAATGTTTCCTGTACCAAGTGGAAAATCTCCTCCATCAATTATCGCCACCTCATTCAGCTGCTACTATCACCGAATGTCATCAACTACATCCTGACAGTCCTATATATATACAAACCATACGGGAAGAAATTGACCCAAATTCGGGTCAAAATGCAATTAGAAGTGATGTACAGCAAACGCAGTTTGCAATGACTAAATCAATTTGGCCCGAGTGATTTGAACAGCCGTAAATGAACCAGCGGTGCATTACGGACACGGAAATACACCGTACAATGAAGTACAGCAAACGCAGTTTGCTATGATTAAATTAATTTGGCCCGAGTGATTCGAACATGTTATATTCATGCAATAATGGTTCCACAATACACGCGTTAGTCATCGATATCACATCGCTAAGTTCTCCCTTCGCGACTTTGCATTTACTCTCTTCGCTACTTAACTCTTTGCTTGCTTATTCTTCGCTCCCTTCGCTGACTTCGCGTCATCCTGCTGATATGTTCGCTTGTTTGTTTCTCACTTGTTCATTATGTTCTATCCTTTGTTTTGTTTCTCTTATTGTCTTTTATATCCCCTTTTATTCTATTGTCTTTTTCATTCCTATTATATGCGAACTGGAATTTAGGGCTAAATGCCAGGAATTTCAGGGTCATCATGATAACCCTGAATGTCAGGAACCATCACTCAGTTCTGCTTGCCCTCTTCTAAACTCACCTTCCTTACCATCCCATCTACCAATTTTTGCAATGGACCAACCTGCTCCTGCCACTGTTTCCCACACTGGCGCGTCCACCACACAGGGCACCTGATGGTGCCTGACCGCCACAAGATCATGCTCAATCTCAGCAACGGCCAATCGGCTCATCACGCCTAAGCCATATCATTTCTAGATATGACCTCCCCAAAGATTATTTCCCAATGGACCAACTTCCCACGGCCTCTATTTGGCACCAGAATCTGACCTGATCCCATCCACGGCCCCTGGCCCCAGACCTTTGCCTGGTGGTGCCCAAATCCTAGGATCCGTCTGCCAGACCTTCTTGGTGCATTGGAATACTACATTCAGATCGTCCCAGGCATCAACTTTTTATAATGGCCCAACCCAAACCCATGGCCAGTTCCCACAGCAGGTCCATGGGAAACTGGGGAGTGATCAGAACTGCACCACTACACAAATCACTCTGAATCCTCACATCCACCAACATTGGCTCCTCATCCTTGCTGGTGAACCTATACACATTATGTCCAGGAAGCTTTTTTTGCGAGTGACCAAATTCCCACGGTTCATATTTGGCCCAATATTGCCTGCACAAAACTCAGCCTGACTCTACCATCACTCCCCCCCCACCCCCTTGCACCTGAAGCCTGCTACCTACCTGTGGGATGTATGTGAAATACTGACAAATCCAACCGTTACTTTATATCCATACTGGGTAAATTACAAGTGATATACAGCAAACGCAGTTTGCAATGATTAAATCAATTTGGCCCGGGTGAATCGAACAGTCGTACATGAAACAGTGGTGCAATATGGATACGCGGATACAGAATACAAGTGATATACAGCAAACGCAGTTTGCAATGACTAAATCAATTTGGCCCGAGTGAATCGAACAGTTGTAAATGAAAGAGTGGTGTATCGAGGACATTGAAAGAAACGGGGTTAGGGGGTTAGGGGGTTAGGGTTAGGGGTTAGGGGGTTAGGGGGTTAGGGGTTAGGGGGTTAGGGGGTTAGGGGGTTAGGGGGTTAGGGGTTAGGGGTTAGGGGTTAGGGGTTAGGGGTTAGGGGTTAGGGTTAGGGG